>VMDO01000540.1:61104-288765 GCA_007922755.1 Pedetes capensis | reverse complement strand
GAATTTGTATATATTATAACTGCTCAAAGCAAGAACTGCTTGTATTTTTAAAAAATAACTTTTCAACTCATTTATAATTAAATTTAGGAGATAATGTGAGGTGAAATTCTAATTCTCTTAGGTATCCTACAATATAATTTAAGACTCTCCTATTCCATGACATAATTTTTGCATAATGTCATGTTATCTTTATTATATTTATAAAATACATTGTAATGACATTCTGACTTCCATTTGGGGGACAGTGTTTACTTTGCCTAATGAAATTCAAAATCACCTTGAAAATCAAAATTCTAAACTATAATAAATGTATGAATTAACCTGGCACTAACATCTTTGTAAATACAATCATTCTAGCTAGGTATACCAGTTGTTGTATGTATATATATATATATATATATATATATATATATATATATATATATTATATTATATGTATGTATGTATGCTAACTTTGACTTTGTGTGTGTGTATATATATATGTACATATATATGTAAATATATATAATCAAAGTTAGCAGATCTGATTTTAATTTATTTCCAAATTATATAATAAAGTATCATGTATATTAAAAAAACTGAAAGAATTTTACAATGAAGCACTAGTATAGATTCTACCAATAACACTTTACTTCCTTTATCACCTACCTGTTCATCTACCTGTCCATCTATCCATCTTGATTTTTGATGCACTTTAAATTAAATTGCACAAAACACACACCCCTAAATATTTCAGAATGTATATCAGCAAGAAGAATTCAGTGTTTCTTTAATTTTTCTTCCTTTACTAGTAAAATTTATATACAACAAAAGGCACAAAACTACACATTTGCTGAGTTTTGATGGACACATACACTCATTCATCCAAACCGCTATTGAGATATACATATTTCATAATTCTAGAAAATTCCCTCACACTCCTTTCTGTGGCTGCCCATCCCTTCCCCCTAGAGTCAATCACTATTATGATTTTCTCCACCATGAATTAGTTTCAGCTATTTTAGAACTGCATACAACTGAAATCATGTATATATACTCCTATTGGATGGCTTCTTTCACATAACAAAATATTTTAAGATTTATCCATGCTGTTGCATGCTCAATAACTTGCCCCTTTTTATTACTATTATTCCATTTCATGAATATATCATAATTTCTTCATCCATTCTCCTACTGATGGATGGTTGAGCTGTTTCCAGTTTTCAATTATTATTAATCTTACTAGGGACACTTTCATGCAAATCCTTTTGTGGACACATACTTTCAGTTTCCTTTGATAATTACCTAGGAGTGAAATTGTTGGGTCACAGGGTAGATAAATGTTCACATTTACAAAAAACTGACTTTTGCCAAACTCCTGCCCACAATGTATGAGCATTCAAGGTGCTTCAAATTCTTGACAACATTTGAGATTTATCAGTCTTTTTAAATTTAGACCTATGCAGGGTGTGCAAGGTACCACATAATGGCCTGAATTTATCTCATAATATTGAGCACTTTTGAATGTGGCCACTGGCTAGGTGTGTCTTCTTTTGTGAAATGCCTGCCAATTATTTTGTCCATTGGTATTAGGTTTTTACTCTTTTCCAATGGAATTTTAGGAGTTCTTTGTATATTCTAGATACCAGTCTATTTTTAGATAGCTGTTTTACCCAACTTGTAAGTTGCCTACTTGTTTTCCTTACAGTATCTCTTTCTAAGCAGAAATTTTCAAACATTGATAACTTTTAATTTATTGGTTTTTCTTTTATGTTGTTGTTAGTTGCCATCGAGTTGTATCCGACTCATAGTGACCCTCATAGGGTTTTCAATAACTGTTTGTTTCTTGGGATTTTTCCAGGAATGGACTGCTGCATCCCTCTTCCATTTTCTTTTATAAGTCCTGCCTAAGAAAGTTTTACCAATCCTTAAGTTGTGAAGACATTCTGTTGAAAGTTTTATGGTCTGTGTATTGTAAAAAGTGAGATAGCTTTTTAATCAATATCCTTTATCAGATTGAGAAATTTCTCTTTTTTTCCTAGATTGATGAGTTTTTAGAATGGATAGATGTTCATTTTTGTCAAATGTCTTTTCTCCTTGATACACTTTTCTTCTTAGTGCTGTTAATGTGATGGATTACACGGCTGAACTTTCAAATATTAAATCTGCCATCCATTTCTGGGACTTGGTCCCACTTGGTCAGGGCGCCTCATCCTTTTTACACATTACTGGATTTAACTTGCCAATATTTTGTTAAGGATTTTTGAGTCTATGTTCACGTGGGATTTTTTTTTTTCTGGTAATTTTTTCTTTTATTTTGGAGGTAGGAGGAAACTCTGTCAGATATTAATACTGTGGTTTCATAAATGAGTACAATAAAATGAGTTAGGAAGCATTTCCTTATCCTCTACTTTCTGGGTTTGTGAAAAATCAGGGCTATTCTTTCCTGAAATATGAAGATTTGTCAATACAAAAAATCCAGGCCTGGAATTTTCTTTGAAGGATGATATTTTTCACTTCTTATTTGCCCCTACATTTACACAGAAATTTTGATGTTTATTTGTGTGTTTAGAGAAGGAGTTCATTTTAAAATCTCTTTTGTTTGGTTGGTTTGTTAGCCATTTAGCTAATAGAGCTCTGCTCTATCAAGGTAAATTCTTCTCCAACTCCTACATCCTTGCACTCTGACATTCAAAACCAATAGAATACATGAGAATCTGGAGTCTCCTGCAGAATGTCCTTGTCCTTGCTCTCAACTACTCAACTATTCCTGTGATGTCCACTCCTCCCAGGTCAGTGTATTATGACCCCAACTTTCTACCCTGTCATTTCATTTAAAAAATATGATCCCAAGAGCACAGCAAAATTTGGCTGCCTTAAAAAGCAATACTCACAGACTTGAGAGATGGCCATCCAATTTTTTAATTGATGCAGATGCTATGTTGCTAAGCCAATGCAAAGAGAGATAGGGAAAAGGATCTCCAGTTTTATGATGGTGGGCTGGGCTGTTTCTCTGCCTTCATTAGAGAGGTTAATTGGAAATGAAGAGAGGCTGTCAGGGGCAGTTACAGTTAGCCACATGCCATTTTAAACTGGAATTTATCCAGCTGATTTCTTTGAAAGCCTACAATGCTTTTGCTGTATATAGGCACATGGCTGGCTGGCTGGCTGTCACTGTGGAACTGAATGGCACATAGTATGCATCCAGTACATTGTTGTTGTTGTTAGGTGCCATCGAATCGGTATCTGCCTCATAGCGACCCTCATAGGGTTTTCAATGGCTGACCCTTTCGGGATTGCCTTGGGAGTGGATTGCCAGGCCCTTCTCCCATTTTTGCAGTGCTTGGAATTGAACTAGGGACCTCAGAGACTACAGCGCAGCTCTCTACCAACTGAGCTAAATCCCAGCCCCATCCAGTACATAGTGGTTCATTTTTCCCTTCCTCTACCAACACTCTTCCCCAAGAATTTATTACATAGACTCACCTGGGCTGATTATTTTTTTGGAGATAAACTGTCAGTGTGTCCACAGTACAAATGAAAACCAGATGATCTTATCTTCAATTGCATTCAGAAATGAAGGATTCCTTTCAAGGATGAGAAAGATTTGTCAGCAATAACTTCATAGTTTCAAAGTCTTCCTCAACTCAGTAGTGCTCCTGGTTACTGCAAAGATTTTATAAGATTGTGGAAATGCCAGGCCACTCAAATCTATTCAGTTGCTTCTGACTAATGTGCCCCAACCAATAGCAAATTAAATCTTGGATGTGAGATGTTTATGAAGGAAAAGCATTGTGCCTTATGTGCTACAAAAAAGATGCATGCAAATTACTTACTCACTTACTGACTCACAAGGTGATTTAAACAGATATTTCCAAAGATCAAAAATGAGGATACCCTAATGAGGCCTGATTTTGAAGAGTTTTGACAGCTAACAATGTTTTGGTAATCCCATTTTGTTAAGTAATTCATTTGTGTGTTCAATGAATGCGACACATACCTATTGAGTTGGTAACTTCTACATACATGTGGTGTTCCAAGCCCTTAATTACATGTTGAAGGCACAAAAAATCTTATCTTCTTGACTAGAATGTAAGTTCCATGAAGACAGTTTAGCCAGTCTTCATCACCATGATATCTTCAGCACATAGAGCAAAGCCTTGTATTTAAAAGACACTCGATGAATATGGATTGGATTCTTTGTGGGGTTTTTTGTTTTTTGTTTTTATCTTTTTTGGTTAGTTGGGGGCTTTTTGTTTGCTTAGGGGTGCTGTTTTGTTTTTACTTTTTACTGTACAATTGAAACTAGGGCCTCACCATGCTAGGCAAGTTCTGTGCCACTGAGCTGCACCACCAGCCTCTTTTTTATTTTTATTTTGTTGAGACAGGATCTCACTAAGTTGCACAGGCTGCCTCTGGCCTCTTTCTATGTCATTCTCCCAATTCACTGGGATTACAGGCATGCTCCACAGTGCCTAGCTGGACTGGGTTCTTTGAATTAATGAATTAACTAAATGAATTGAATTCCCAAAAGAGAGATCACGCACAGTCACTTAGTACAAGTTGTCTGCTCTGATAATGCAGATATGATCAAAGAAAATAAATACCAGCTCCCCTCAAACACATACATTTTCGATCATAACTGCCAGAAATTGAGCAATTGATCTGCTGTTGGAATACATATTGCATAGCACTGACAAATGGAAGCACCTACTTGGTCTAGTCCATTCTTGGCCCAATAATGTTAACTGAATTAATTAGGCTCCACAAACAAAGGTATTCAAATACTGTCCACCCTCTTACCTCCTTTCCTGGATGATCCAACTCTTCAGCAGATGTAAATAGGATTGAGGAACTGAATCAAGCCAAACATATGCTACAAGCCAGTTTAGCAAAGTCACCAAGGAAGTGACTCTACCTTCTTCACATCCAGCATTTTTTTTCTAAAATGATGCTTTCCTACAAGAAAATTGAGACACTAACAGGAGAAGTTGCCTGCAGCTGTAGCCCTGTGGCATCAGATCCCATCAGATCTCAGAAGCTAAGCAGGGCCGGGCCTGGTTAGTACCTGGATGGGAGACCGCCTGGGAACACCAGAAGCTGTAGGCTTGGGAGAAGGACCTGGCAACCCCCTCCCAAAAATCAATTTGCCATTGAAAACCCTATGAACAGCAGAGAAGCACTGACAATAGTGTTTCCCCTGTTGTATACAGGGTCGCTATGAGTCGGATACCGACTCGACGGCACCTAACAACAACAACAACAACAGGAGAAGTTAACACATGGTCTCTATAAAGCAAATTCACTACTATATCCCCAATGCATTAAAAAAAAATTGGTGATGACTAAACAAATCAACAAGTGAAAGAATGACAGGTGTGAGCAGTGCCCAAGATACAAGCTCCATGGTTCCCTTAATATTCCACAACTTGAACCAGAAGGTCTCAATTCTTGACCTCTGGAAAACTGTTTCCAAGTCCCATTTCAGTTTTTCTCTCTTATTCTTTACCAAACTGGTCTAGTTTTCTACTTACTTTATTGACCACAATATGATCATCCTGTTTCCCAAGCTGTGCTCATCCAGTTCTACCTCATCAACTCTGTTTCTTCCCAATAAATACAACCTAAAACTCAGTTCTGCACATGCATGCCCATTTATGGATCTCTTCTGCAAAGGTATGTTTCCCGTGCCTGTAACTTATTCTAATTTCTCCCTGTTGACATACAATGAAATCTTTTCCTGATTAGTATCACCTGTTATGTAAAATGGTAAAAGATAAAGCCTTTTCTTGGGCCTGTAAACACTACTTATTGACAATGGCTGGAACACTCTCTTCGACACATCCCAAATCACAAGGTTTGGCCATGTTTGTACTGTATGACTCCGCTCACTTGGTCACAGCTGATTGGAACAGAAACCAACACCTGCCTCAAACCAAGCCAACCACATCCCTCCCAGGAATGTGGAATTACAGGACACTTAAAGCTGGTCACTGGAAGGACAGCAATCTTGAGGAGCTTGGGATTATCCAACATTGCCCAGAAAAGCAGAGAACACTAGCCTGTGGAAAGAGGAAGGGAAGAGACACATACATGGAAGCAGGGAAGAGGGATAGAAAGAGAGTACTCCCAGGGCTCCAAAATGTTCCATATCTCAACCCAGCTCCTCCCTGAGGCAAGGCTATAGTCTTTAAAACAGCCCCGAGCCCTTGTAATCAGCTCTCCAATCATGACAGCTTAAACTAGTACAAGTGGATTTCTGTCATTTACAATAAGAACTCAAACAATGATGGAATAGTTTCATGGTACCTGGCCTAGACTAGGATGCTTGGATCTTTCCTGTCATTGATTCAGATCCTTATAGGCCCAGCAGTATACTAATCACTCTACAATATACCAGCATGATAGAGCTATGAACTATATCAGACCTATATTATAAAATCTGATAAAACAGGCATTATTGCTATCACACCAACAGGTGAAACTCAGAGGGTGAAAGTTGCATCCAGAATCATACAGCGCAAGATTTAAAGCAGGTCTGTTTGATTTCAAAGGGACTGGGATTTAGCTCAGTTGGTAGAGTGCCACTCTGTAGTCTCTGAGGTCCTGAGTTCAATTCCCAGCACTCCAAAAATGGGAGAAGGACATGGCAATCCATTCCCAAGACAATCTTGAAACAATCAGCCATTAATAACCCTATAAGGGTCAATATGAGTCAGAAATGATTTGATGGTACCTAACAACAATGACATTTGATTTCTGAAACTATACTCCCAACTGCCAGTGGAACCATTCATAGATGCCCTTAGGAAAAATGCTGAGGTAGTTAATAGGTTTGTGGAAAACATCCTGGTAGCCTGAGCCTGCTTTTCCTAGCTGCTGAACTCCCTCTATAAGGTGAGATCTCTGTTCCCAGCATAATAGTGAAGCTCAATAGATCATTACAAGAAGACTGAATGAGGAGAGGGTATATGTACCAAGAAAGGTCCTGTACCCAAGGAATCCCTACAGGGTCACAGGACCACTCACCTCCATTGGTCAGGAATGAGCAGTAGAGAAAGGGCTAGGACAACCATGCCAACAATAGGTGACCAACGTGTATAGCAGCGACCATCATCCAAGAGATGTTACAGGCAGCAGTCAAAGCTTATGGGGTGGAGGAATGTAGCATTGTGTCATTGCCTCTGGACTTCCAAGTGAGTTAGGAGAGGTATGTGGCTGAGCTGAGGAGGAGCAAAAGGCTCTCCCTCCAGACCCAGGAATATTCTGTACCTGATGCTTACAGATTCAATCTAATGCCAGGGAGCAAAGCAAATGACCAAAATGCCCAAACAATTGAGTCCTGTAAAGGACAACTGTATTGGTTAGCTTTTGCATCACTGCAGCCTAAATGCCTGACAGAAGCAACTTAAGGGAGGGATTATTTATTTTAGCTCATAGCTTCAAAGAATCAGTCCATAGTGATGGAAAAAGTATGGTGATGCAACAGGTGGTGGGCTGCATAGAGAACACTCCTTTACATCACAGCAACAGGAAGCAAAAATCCACCAGAACCACAGAACTGGGTAAAACATCTAAAGGTCCACCCTAGTAGCCCTCTTCCACCATCTAGGTCCCACCTAACATGTCCCACAGCTTCCCAAAACAGAGTTACCCTCAAAGCTCAAATATGAGCTTTGGGGGACATTTTATATCCACACCAGAACAACTAACACAGCAATTATAGACACTAATGTCAAAGCAAAGATAGAATTTCCAGGAATGGCATTTCCAAGCAAACCTGCTACCTTTTTAAAAATTGCTTACAATGATCATATACTATGTCATTTTTTCTTAAGTGATGTGCAGAAAGGAAGGAGTTATCTACATCTGTGCTGTCCAGTGCGGCAGCTATTAACCACATGTGGCTATGATACACTTGGAATGTGGCTAATGGAAATTCGTATGTGCTGTCACTGCAAAATAAACACTAGATTCCAAAGGCTTGGTATGAAAAAAGAAATGTAAAATAATGTTAAAATTATCATAGTTTAGGTTTCTTGGAGTAAATAAAATACATGAAAGTTAATTTCTTTATTTTTCCTTTTTATGAATCTACTAGAAATTTTTTAAATTACATTTGTGGCTCATTGACTATATCTATTGAACAGCTCCGTATAGGCAACTAAAATGTGGCACAGAGGGTAAATTTCTAAAGTGTGTGTGTTAGTTTGGTAGGGCTACCATACCCAGTGGGAGAAGGACGTGGCAATACACTCCCAAAGCAATCCCGAAACAATCAGCCTTTGAAAAACCTATGTTGTTGTTGTTGTTAGGTGCTGTGGAGTTGGTATCCAACTCATAGCAACCCTCATAGGGTTTTCAATGGCAGATTGTTTCGGGATTGCCTTGGGAGTGGATTGTCAGGTCCTTCTCCCTGAAAACGCTACAAGGGTCGTTAATGGTCAGATCTGACTCCACTGCACCTAACAACAACAACAACCATGCCCAAGTTCCATATACTGCATGACTTAAACAACAGAAATTGATTTCTCATAATTCTGGAAGGTGAAAGTCTGAGATAATACGTCAGCAGGGTTGTTTCCTTCTGCGGTCTCTCTCCTTGGCTTGTGGGTGACCACCTTCTCCCTGTGTCCTCACTGTGGCCTTCTCTGAGTATTATCTGTGTCCCAATCTCCTCTTCTTATAGGGATACCAGCCAAAATGGATTAGAACCCACTCTAATAATCTCATTTTAATTTAGTCACCTCTTTAAATACTCTAGCTCCAAATACAGTCACACTCTGAGGCACTGGGGATTAAGACTTCAGAATAAGAATGTTAGAGAGAAGCAATCCACCCTGTAACAGCATCACATAGTCCTGCATTTAAAACTTGTGTTCAGCAGTTTCTAGCTACACTGTCAGCAGCAAAGGAATTTCTCTCTCTTTACCTGAAATTTCTTACCTTTAAAGCAGGAATTATTTATTCATTCCACAGATATTTTCTGAGTTCTCCCTTGGTAATGAAGATTGTGCTTGGAATACAACAAACAGGAATACAGCTTGCATACACCAGATCCAAGAAATGAATAAGCCAGTTACAGCGTGATAGGAAAATTCTATGGGATTGTAGGTTTGACATGAAGAGTCACAGCTCCAGAGGGATTTGAGAACATGTCAAACTACCCAGAGAGCAGGGTGCAAAGCCTCTCTTTTTAAAATAAATTTTAAAAAATAATTTAGTTATTGAAAAGTTGAAAAAATCTAAATAAAGTAAGAAAATATTTTTACTCATCAAATTGACAAATATAATAAAGAAGAACAATAACTAGATCTTGCTAGGATGTAAAAAATGAATTTTTGTCGCTCATGCTGGGAGTATAAACCTCTTGAATTTCTTAAATGATTTTTTAGAAAGGTACATATCCTTTGGCCAATTAATTTCACTTCTCAGAATTTATGCTAAGGAAATGTCAAGAATATAAAAGTAGACGTACATTAAAAGTTATTTATTGTGGCATTGTTTATAACAGTGGAAAATTCGAAATAATATACCCTAAGAGTGGATTGATTAAATACATATTGGTACATTGACAGATATGGAAAAATGTAGCCCTTAAGATTCATATTAGAGTTAGATACCTAAGAACTTGAAGAAATGCTCATGAGAATATGTTAAGCAGAGAAAGTATGATATGAGCCATTATTCAGTATGATCCTGATTTACTTTAAAAATAAATATACAAAGAAAAAAAGACTGGAAGTGAAACATTATCTGTGGTTATTTCTGAGTGGTTATTGTTGAAATTGAAATTGTTTTGTTTCTCCCCATATCTATTTTTGAGAAAACACTAAAAGCATATAGTCTTTTAATAAGCAGTAATAAGAAATCTAATTTCAAATAGAACTAAATCTTTTGAGTTTGTTATGGTCTGTCAGAGATTATAGTTTATCATTGTACAGACATTAAGGCCTATGCTTAGGATTCCAAAAGGCACTTAGCATTACACACACACACACACACACAAAGAGTGAGAGAGAGAGAGAAAGAGAGAGAGAGAGGAACACTAGCTTCTGATTCTGTAATACTTTTTTTCAGTACTTACAGGTTAAACCCAGGGACTCACACATACTTTGCAAGTGCTCTGCCATTGAGCTCCACTCACAACCCATTTTTTTTTATTATTATTTCTCATTTTGAGTCAGGGTCTCACTAAGTTACACCGGCTGCCTCTGGCCTCAAACCTGTGATCAATTCTGCCACCACCTCCTGAGTGGCTAGGATTATAAGCATGCACCATCATAGCCAGCTGACTCTGTACATTTTAAACTTCATTTCTCTACCATACCCTGGACAGCACAGAACATGGTCATGTCATGACAGCCTCTGGCCTCAAACCTTCATGTCACAATATTCCCATGTCACATATGAGTCAGCACAGCAGGTGGTACCAGTGTTCTTGGAAATGATTTCCACAGTGAGAGGACTAGCAACTACTTACCGACACACAGAACTGCCTCAGATCACATAACTACAAACCCAAACTAAGGATAACACCAATTTCACTTCTCAGCTAGATCCCCAAAGTCCCTGGGGCCATGGTGATAGTACAGAAGAGAATGAAGGAGAGTTCAAGTGTCAGAGAGGACAACAGAGTGGCCTTAACCTATCTCAGCTGCAATATCTTGTTTTTGCAAATTTTCCAGAAACATTATCATCATGTGGACATTGCTAGGCCATTAGCAAAGGTTCTAAGCTGAAACATCAGTATCTGCATAGTGAATCTGCCTTGGGGAAAGGGTTGTAGTGGGTAATGTTAGGAAAACAGTTGGGATCAGATTGTACAGGGTTTTTTGCAACTCAAGTGAAGAAGTCAAGCCTTAAGCCTCGAGGTAGAGACGAGCCATGTAGCCTTCCTCTTACAAAGCCTTACTCTGTGTTAGGGAGATAATTCTTGCAGCAGGGTTGTTTGGGGGCTTATTGTTCATTTTAGTGACTTCATTTAACTCACAGCACTTCCTCCATTCCCCACAAAAGCTTAACTTTTTAAATTTAAGGGGATTGAAATGGAAAAAAATTATATAAAAGAAATTGAAGATAATTTTGAAAAGAGAACAAAATCACCAACCATTAGCCAATTCTACCACATGAATTGAAGCCACTTAATTAAGTCAATAAAGTGGGTCAAGACATGGACTGCAAAGTAAAATTCTTAAGTTCCTCATTTGGCTTCACCACTTCCTAACTCTGTGACCCTAGGCAAATGATTTAAGCTCCGTGACCTCAGTTTCCTCTTCTGTAAAATGAGAGACATAAAGAAGCTGCTTGTAGAGTTATTGTGTGGATGAAATGAACTAATTCATTCGAGCACATGGCACAGTTCCCGACTCAATGTTAGCTGTGGTTATTATTTTTGCCTGTCCCTTCCCCAAGCAGATATGTTTTATTGAATCCCCACCTTGGCAGGGTCTCTTTCATGGTCCCTTATCATTATGTGGGTCATTAAAATATTCAGGGCTAAGCTAAACACTCAACTTGAAGCAGCAGGTTGAAGGTGTCGCAGCCCATTTCTGGAAAGGAGGATCTGGGGGGAGCAGTAAGGTGCTGGGGAGATGAGTCATTCAATGGGACACAGAGAGAGAGAAGCCAAGGCAAACTGGGTTAGTCAGAACTCTTTGGGTCTCAAGAGACAAAAGCCCAATTCAAACATAGTTAAGAACAAAGGACAACATTGGCTCCTACTCCCCAAGAGAAATGGGCACAAATGGATCCAGGGATTGCCAAATGTCTCACCTTTTCTCTCAATTTTGTTTACCTTGGTGTGTTCCCTCCTTTCCTTAGCTGTCATGATGCAGAGAGACATGGGCATAAGCCCCCCAAAACTCCAGGCTTACTTCATTCCTATTTAGCAAAACCAAAGGCAATAGAGAGTATCTATATACATCACAACTGAGGGAACAACACACAGCATTTGGGCTAGGTCATCCCCTGGCCAAGGATAGTGGGATTTGGTCTTTAGCAACCCCACCAGAACCCACAAGGAGGGAAGAAAGGATGGGGTAATGTTCTCAAGAAAAGGGATGTTACATTGCAAAACACAGATGATAGATGCCACTTGGTGAGAACTGTCAAGGTCAAGATCAGCCATTGGGTCTCCACCTGTGTTCATCCGCTTTCTCTCACTAGGGAAAATCCATGACATAATTGACTGATAAAGAGAAAGGGCTGATTTGGGCTCACAGTTTGCGCAGTTCCAGACCATGATTGGTTGGCCTTATTTGCTTTGGTCCTGCCATGAGGCAGCACATCGTGGCAGGGATACAAGGCTCTTATGACAGAGCAAACCTGCAGATCTCATCACAGGTTAGGAAGCAAAAGAGAGCAAGGAGGCAACCAGGGTCCTGCGTTCCCTTCAAGGGCATGCCCTCAGTGCCCTAAGAACTTCCCATAAGGCTTCACCTTTTACAGGTTCCACCACCTCCTAATACCCCTACCCTGGGGACGCTAGGCTTTGGGGGACACTTATCCAAACCATAGCACCACCCCCTCACCACCACCACCAAGTCACAATTCTCATTTTAGGCTTTGTTGCCCATACACGGGATGTGGATGTGGACTTCTTGAAGGGCTCAGACCATGGGTGTGTGTGTCCCACCTGCTTCCTAGAAGAGGCGGAGTTGCTTGGAGGCCTGGGCTGCAGCCATAGCATGGACTGAGGCAGGCACTGGGCACTCTTGTGCTGGGAGGCTGCTGAGTCAAAGGGCTGCAAGCCAAGGTTCAGGCTGCTCAGCCTGCTCTTCTCAGGTGGGCGGTATTGAAAGATCTCCAACATGCGCAGGGCTGCAGTGCCTGGGCAGTAATTGGAGATGGTAATGGTGAAACACTCAGGGGAAATTCAGGTGCCAAATGCCTCTCCTAGAGGTGCATTAAAAGTGTCTGGTAATTGAGCAACCCAAATGGCAGACATCTCCCGGGAGTTTCCCAGTAGAGACCTCATGGGATTAACTCCCTCCCCCATGGGAGGGAGAATCCTAATTCACAGACACACCCGGGTCTGCCTCCACACCTCCAACCTGCAGCCTCTCTGGTAGTTTTCTTTATCTCTCTGAGCTTCCATTTCCCTATTCATAAAACAGTGGTTGCCAATTTTATCTGGAGTAATAAGATAATGGTTGTGGATCTGTTGAAGTTTTTTGGTTTTTTTTCTTTCTTAAGTCAGTTTTTGGTAAATTGTATTTTTCTTGACAGTACCCCTTTCTAAGAAAATTTCCTATATTTTGGTATAAAACTGTTCACACGCTCATTATTTGTATTTTCTGTCTGCTGTGTATACAGTCAGACCTGCCTTTTCATTTCTTATACTTTCAGAGAGTCTGCTCTTAGCGTCTTGATCCTTTCTAACATATTTTATATTTGTATTATTAAATTTTGCTCTTATTTGATTATTTCCTTCCTATGTTACTGAATCTTTTGGCTGTTTAATCTGTTTTTCTTTTCCTATCTTCTAAAGCTCGTTATAAACGTTTAAGGTTATAAATATCACGCTGAGTACTGCTTCGGGAGCACTCTACAGGTTTTGATATGTAGAATTTTCATTACTATTCATTTATGAATCTTTCCTATACACTTACTTTATGACTTCTCACTTGAGCCATGAGTTATTTAGAAATGGGTTTTTAATTTTCAAATATAAATACATTTGTTAATGCTACTGTACTAACCATTGTATTCTAATTGTTTACCAAGCCAAATACCTTCCATGTAGTAAGTGATCAACAATTACTGGAAGGCAAGTAGAGAGAGAGAGGGAAAGACAGAAGGAGAGAGAGAGGGAGAGAGGAAAGAAGGATGAAGGGATGAAGATCACCAAAGGGATCCTAAATGGCCTGATCAAAGATTGAGCAGGGACTTTCTCCTTCCAGGAAAAAATGTTATGGTGGTCAAAGGGGTAAGCCAAGGAGGGTAGCCATGCCTCCATTTCCAATCTGTAAAGTCTCAGAGGAATCGGGAAACTATCTGAATCTCACACACAAATCTGTTGTCTTCTGGGCTCCTCCTCCACACATGCCATCTAGGTGCCACCACCAAATGACAAGGACCCAGCAAACCCCTGGGTTCTCACTTGGAAGCAGCAGGATGCAGGTGAAGGAATAACCTGAGTGGCTGGAGCTGAGTTTGGTAAGATGTCAACAGGTCAGGTAAATGGACAGGTCCTCTGGCTAAAGAGAACACTGGCTTTCTTTTGCGTCTCTTTTCAATTGCTTGCTCATGCCTGAAGAACCCAACATGCTCTCTTCAACCTCCATGTTGCAATACAATGACCATAGTAGCCAGTAATCACCAAGGCTATTCATACAGAATGTGCCCCCCCTATGTCCTATTCTGTCCCATGTGGTCTTCCTCAGTGCTCCCAATGGTCCTTACCTCTGAATTTGGGTTAATGCCTATCTGGTCTGAGATCCATTCAGCCTCCTCCCTCTGATTTGCTCTGAGAACTACATTCCCCAGAGTCCCTAGCCCCCTGGCTTCCTAGTTGTTTCAGTCTATGGGAAACTCTGGCAGTGAATACATCTCCACAGTGCCCCCTCTCACTGGTCATAAACCCCCATGCTTTTAACTTCTGGAAACAGCCCAGGCTTCTAGCATCTGGTAACAAGACTTCCATGGTTCCTCAGCCTGAAGGGTGGTGGCAGCTTCCTGTTCTTGCTAAAATCTGGGTTGCCTCTGTTTCTTCAGTCACTTGTATGACTAATTCCTTATATTCAATTCCTTCTGTTGAAAATACCTAGAGAAATTTCCATTTCTTGGCTGAAAATTGACTAATACAAACCCAGTTTTATAGATGGACTCTGAAGTGAAGTTCAAACAAGTTAAGGAAGAAGGGATATCAATATGAGCGCAGAGCCTGGGGTCAGGTCTAACTTTGGTACTTGCTAGCTGTGAGATCTTCTGAGTCTGTTTCCCCACTGGCAAATTTGGATAGTGGGAACATCTGCTGTATATAATGTTGTAAAGATGAAATCAGTCAATACTTTTAATATTTAAACTAGAAAAAAAGCCTGGTCCAGAGTCACACAGCAAAAAATTGGTAGGACTACAATCTAGTTTCCTATTCAGTTCTCAGTCTCCTATGCCAAGAAGTTGAGAATCAAGTTCCCCATGAGTTGGGATTCCATGAAGAGACTTCCTGTCCCACTTTATGGACTATATCCTTTCTTTGGAGGTTTCCTCCTAGAGACTCTCTCTCCTTTCCCTCTACTGTCTCTCCCATAGAACTGACCTCCTCCCTTGTCCCACTGGGTAAGTGCCCAAGCTGGTTTGCCCTTCTCAGTTCTCATAAGTGTCCAGACTTCAGCTATGGCTGCAGAATGTAACATAGCCTCCCTGACTCCCAGGACTCAGGAGGGCTGGCAGAGATCCCAACACAAAATCCAAGGCCCTCATACTCAGGAACCACCTGATCCAGCCCAGAGGTTTAAGTGAGGTTTATAGGTAAGACTGAAGAAGGACCTGGCAGCCCACTCCCAAGGCAATCAGCCATTGAAAACCCTATGAAAAGCAGAGAAACACTGACATAGTGCCAGACATAACACAGTGTAGGGTAGTGTTTCATTCTGTTGTACATAGGATCACTATGAGTAGGACTTGACGGCACCTAACAACAACATAGGCAACTCTTCCAGTCTGGAGTTGGCTGTCCTCACCCAAAGGAACCAGGTCATCAATGCCCCTGTTGGGACCAGTCCAACCACTCACTAAGAATGAAGACAATGCAGCCTCTGAGTGGGGAGTCGTGAATCCTGCCCTGGCTTGATTTGGGTCAGATGCTTTGGGCCCAAAGATCGTGGGCTTAGTGTCTAATGAGTCCCATCTGTACTTCTCTCTTCTGGGAGAAATGCCTGCTCATTAGTGCTGAAGCATTCAATTTACTGTTCAATTTCAGGAATGAACCAGTGGGATCCACCAAGTCTTGGACCCAAGAAGGTAAGATAATACTGGTCCAGTACTCACCAAAGTACATCCAGGGCACCATGGACTATACCATGGAGTAGCTTCCCTCTCAGTGCATCCCCATTTGGAACCTCCTAGATGGTTTATTCCCACAAGCATGCCCAAGTCCCAAGAAGCAAGATTCTTAGTATATGCATATGGTCACTGACATGGTCATTCATTCATTCATTAAAATTGCCAAGGTTCCAACATCATTTTCCCTGCATTTTTCCTCTTGTAGGAGCGAAACAAGCATGTTCAGATTTGTCCCTTTATGAGCTGAGTAGTTTTCATCATTTCTTGCATTTTAAAATTAATCCAAAAATCACATCCTCTTAAGTAAAGCAGGAAAACTATTAGGAAGCTGATAATCTCCCTTAACTTCCAGAAGTACCCTTATGTTGATAGCCAGTTATATACTTTCACTATATTTATAAAACATATTTGAGATTTGTGGTTTGGGGAAATGTGTTTTATTCTGTTCTTGGTATTGTTTTTATAAAAAATGGAATCATACTGTATAAATTACTTGGAAAATTGCTTCCCTCAGTCAGAAGGTCATAGATAGCACTTTGGATCAATCCATTTTTTTCTGGTTCTTTTCAGTAGCTATATCATACAACAGATCACTACGTATTCAACCATTTTCTTATTAATGAGTGGGAAATACACTTTCATGGTATTAAGCCATGGCATCTGGCATTACCCTAACCCAGTTGTTCTCAAAGTATGGTTCTTAGACCAACAGCATCAGGAGCACTGAGGAAATTATTACAAATGCAAACTTGGGCCCAATTCCAGACTTACCAAATCAGAAGCTTTGGAGGTAGGTAGCAGGAACCAGTGTTTTAACAAGTCAAACCAGTGATTCTGATGCATGTTTAAGTTTGAGAACCACTGCCCTAATTTGCATGCCATTCACAGCCCAAGAGGACCATGTCCATTTGTTTGCCCTCTGCAAATAATTGTAGCGATTGGGGTTGGGCACCAGCTTCTTTTCAGAAAGTGTTTTCTTCCTCTGTAAATATCCAAAAAGTTTCTAGATATGCAAAGTTACAGGGTTTAAGTAAGCTACACAGCCACTAATTAACTTATTAATTAGTTAGCTCATACATTCACTCTTTCAGGAAGTATTGAATTCATAGTCACAGATATAAAAATATACATCCCTGTCTAAGATACCATATTCAGAAAAATGTGACAAGTAGATTTTCCCTGAATGGCCTGACATTGAATGTGATTTTCCACAGGTACAAAGAGGTTGTAATTGTTAAGTTCTGTCTGCCAAGACCAATCGCATGGAAATGCAGGCACAGAAGTATTAAGAACACAGAAAGAATGCAGAAGATGGAAGCCAAGGAAACCAGGCTTGAGCCCTGGACCCTCCTCTCATCCAGTCTCTCTGAAACTCTGTTTTTGTACCTAAAAACCTGGGCTGACAATCAAACCTACCTGTAGGGCTGTTGCCTGCAGCCATAGGCCCCTGGTGTCCAATCTTGTCAGATCTCAAAAGCTAAGCAGGGTTGGGCCTGGTTCATACTTGGATGGGAGACCATGTGGGAACACCAGGTGCTGTAGCCTTGGGAGAAGGACCTGGCAGCACACTCCCAAAAAACACTCAGCCATTGAAAACCCTGTGAATGGCAGAGAAACACTGACAATAGTGCTGGGCATGGCACAGTAGTGTTTCATCTGTTACACATAGGGTCACTATGAGTTGGACTCAACTCAACAGCACCTAACAACAACATCATAGGGCAGTTGGTCCAAACTGTATATTGTAGCTACTCAGGGGAAATTTGTTAGTCAGCCTAGTGTCAATGTTTCTCTGTGGCTATCAAGAGAAGGAAGAAAGAAGGAAGGAATTAAAAATTGCCAGAAGAGTAGATTTTAAGTGTCCTCACCACAAAGAAATACATGAAGTAATGAATTTGTTAGTTAGCTCAAGTTAGCCTTTCCACAATGTATGCACACATCAAAACAACATATTTTATGTCATATGTTCAATTTTTGTCAATGGAAATAAGTGAATAAAATGTTTTAAAATTTTTAGAAAGAATGGAAATACATGTATAAGGTCTTTCATAAAATATAGAAAGAAAAAATACAGTAAGAAAGACATTAAAGACCAAAATATCCTGGTTGGTGGGGTGCTGTTTTGAATTGGTACTGAGTCAATTTAGCTAAGCTAGAACTGTTTTCCAGAATTCCCCTCTTGACAAGATTCTGAGTCAACTTAGACCCTGAGAGACATTTTCATGAAAGGGTAGCAGCCAGACTTATTTTATACCCCCAAAGTAGTTGAAGATGCAGGAGCACCAACCCCAGGCTGCTGTGGCACATTCTCTTCATTCCTAGACTGCAAGCTCCCCTGGTTGGTCTGGTGCAGCACCTGGCCTGCAGCTCCTCCCAGATTCCCCATTCCTGGGTCAGGAGCCTATTTAATGATGTGAAAATGGGCCTCAACTTCTCCAGCAAGTCACTGCCATCTTTGAACGTACAGACTCAGAGATGATGAGAGGCTGACGTGAATTCAATGTCCTTATATGTTCTGGCCTGGCTTCACTCCCATTTGTCTTTGTCCTCTAGCTCTTGTCTGCCTATTCTTCCCACCTGCTTTCCCTGTTGACTTCAACCCCAAACACAGAAGCAACAGCCTCCTGTAGACTGTTTGACCAGCTCCCACATAGCATAGGACAAACACTCACCATAAAGCCTTTATTTTGTGTCCTTCTTAGTGGCTTTGCATCTTCTCTGGGTGAGTCTTGATGGATACGTGTGTTTTTCTCCAGCATTCTCCATTCGTTTTCCCAACCGCCACACAAGGAGGGTCTTATGTAGAGATCTGTTTAGAGATGAGTGAAGCATGGATCAGAGAGGCTAAATCATTTTTTACCTGAAAGCCCACAGCTGGGATTGGGATTTGAAACAGGACCAAACTCCAAATTACTCTCCCCCAGTGTAGTGTTTTGTGAACTCCTTAAGAAGAAAACTGGGCTTCATGGGATGGTCCATTCAATGCCAGGTTTCCACTTATGTTTGTCACAGGATATTGTCCCCTGCTTCCCACCCACCCCACCCCCCACCCCCCGCCGAGTTTCCCCACTGCTTGGGAGGAAGGGCCTTCTTCCACCAGAGCTTGTTGTATGCAGAGGAAAGATGGCACTGTCTTTGCTTTTACCCTTCCAGGTCCAGCCAGATCATCCCACTGGGTTAGTGACACCATTTTCATGAAAAGTGAACATGCTTTCTTGGACGATTCTAACCCTAATTCAAAGCACTCCCTCTGAACATCCTGCTTTCGTGTGAAGACACATGCTGACAGAAGAGATAGTTCCAGAAGACAGGCTCCCAGTGCAAGGTGCAGAGGCTGCCCAGGAGAGAGGCAAAGGGCATCAGGCAGGGAAAGAGGCAGGAAAGGAAGCTGAACAAGTGGAAGAAATGACAGAGAAAAGAAACAAAGGCAGCAAAGAAGAAACAAATACAGCAAGAGAAAAGTAACCCAGGGATGACAGAGGGAGAGAAAAGGAACAAGTCATCAAAAGAGGAAATGGCAGAGTCAGAGACAGAAACAAAGAGAAACAGAGAAACAGAACTGGGAGGGTATCTGTTGGTTCTTACTTAATGCACATTTTTCCTCCTGGTCCCATATTCCTTGGGGGCATTCAGAGTAGGACCCAAGACAACCAGTGGGGAAGGAAGTACCTTGGGCACTGCCCCTGGTATGCTGGACACTGGCCACATTTGACATATCACCAGAAGACAGACGTCAGCCTCTGAGTCAGCTCCTTTCTTCAGGGCCCCACCTGCCCCACCTCTCGGGCTACTGTTTCAGGGGTAATTACAGAAAGCCTGCCGGACTGGGGATTTATGAGCCTCAGGAGAGCCTGACTTTGGAGGGGGAGGGAAAACATGAGGGAAGACTGGCCACAGCCACCCATGGGCTGGGCATTGCAAGTTTCTAGTGCCTGTCCAGGCTAATGCGCAGGCGACAACACCAACTCTTCCATCATTCAACTTT
Source organism: Pedetes capensis (assembly GCA_007922755.1). Lineage (NCBI taxonomy): Eukaryota > Metazoa > Chordata > Mammalia > Rodentia > Pedetidae > Pedetes > Pedetes capensis. The sequence goes on along the minus strand of VMDO01000540.1, from coordinate 268,793 downwards.
TCTACCTTTCCACCAGCCCCTTCTGCCAACCCTTATATCTTTCACTGGCTGCTTTGCCTATCTATATCTTTTCAACCCTTCACCACCTTCTCCAGCCTCTGTGGTGCTTTCTCCTGCCACTTCCTTCACTCACCCTCCACTTATACCTCCACTTATCCTCCAAAGCCTCCACTATCGAACCTCCATGATGCAGCCCACTCCTCACCTGTTCACCAGCCCCTCCACTTCACTGCCAAACCCTTTTCCATCCACCCACCCTCCCTCACAAGCCAATTTTTCCAGCCTCCTCAGACCCCTCCGGTACTACCATTCCCTCCACTTACCTACCTGCCAACCTCTTCACTCACCATCAGCCCCCATATTTCACAACACATTCCCCATCTACCATTCTCTCTACCCAAGCACCATTCTCTCTTTACCTTCCATACACTTCCCTCCATCCACTAACCCCTCCACACATCTGCTACCTTCTCCAGACATTTGCTACCACCTCCACTCCTCCAACTCCTTGCCTGCCAACTCCTCCATCCTTTTCCATATCCTCTTCCTATCCACCAAGCTCTTCAACTGCTTTGTACATCTTCTACCACCCCACTGATCCCTACACCCACCTACTGACTCTTCCATTCAGTGGGCCATTCTTCTCTCCACCTATGCACACCACCATGCATCCATGTCAAATCCACCAGTACCTACCCCACCCACCACCATTTTATCCATCCCTTCAGTAACACTTCCATTAATGCCTCAATCTCTCCCTATACTGTTCACTTACTCCTCCATCTGCTCAGCCCTCAACATTTCAGGTGCCTCTTAATGCACCCACTGACTTCATGAAGGCCCCAGCCCAGCCCTCAAGGAAGTTCAATTTAAATAAATAAATAAATAAGTAAGTAAATAAGTAAATAAATAAATAAATCACAGGCTTGTGGAACTGCAGGCCTGAGGAATAAGCTTGGCTTGGAACACACTGGCAATATAATGCTACCTGGCCCGGTCACAGCATCGAAAGGGTCCTCAAGGGCATGAAGGAAGCTGGCCAGGGTAGAAAGGGAAGTGGGGGAAAGGTTCTCTCACCTTGGTTAAGGATGCTGGTAAAGTTAATTACAACCATCTCTGCACCCGCCCAGCTAACTGGACAGCACAGAAGAAGCCTCGCCCCGCTCATTTCTGCCCTGGCCTGTCCTGTCCGCCTTAATGGGCATATTCAGGCCACAGTCCCCTCCTCTGCCTGCACCCTAGGGCTCTGAACCAGCTCCAAAGACTATGAAGAGGCAAAGACATGTCAGACCAAGGCCTGGGCAGATTTGCCAGACTGAGGTTGTAAGTGACCCCAAGTACCACACAACCCAGTCAGTCCTATATGGTCCCATCCATCCTCCTAAATACCAGCCAATCTCTTGACTACTTTATGGGCCAGATTAGACTCAAGCCGGGGAGACTGCAGGTAATATAAAGAGGTAGGAATGGTATCAAACCTGGATATAGGTTATGAAATCATCTACAGTTGCATTTGCATTCTCCTTTTATCATTCCTAGCTGTCACTTGCTTGCAGCCTTACCAGTGTGATATCCATTCCTGTCAGATCTCAAAAGCTAAGTAGGGTCAAGCCTGGTTAGTCCTTGTATGGGAAACCACCTGGGAACACTAGGTGCTGTAGGCTTGGGAGAAGGACTCAGCAACCCACTCCCAAAAAACAATCAGCCATTGAAAACCCTATGAATAGCAGAGAAGCACTAACAATACTGTTTCACCTGTTGTACGTAGGGTCACTATAAGTTGGACACTGACTCAACTGCACCTAACAACAACAACAACAATCAGCTGTCACTTGCCTCCATGAGCCATGGTGTCCTCATTTATAAAATGAGAGTCAAAAAGCTCCTACCTGCTGCATAGGATTGTGATAAAAAATACATGCACATCAGGATAGGACCTGTGCCACAGTAGGTCCTGTCAAAAGCTGCTTTCCCTCTCTTGGACCAGCTCTCATGGCTAGGGACTGATCTTCTCTGTATCTCAAGGAAAACAGGACATGTTTCCACTACCAGCTCAAGCCACCTGGACTACAAAGCTAAGCCTCTGCCACTCCTCAAAGGTCCCTATACCAGCATTTCCACCAAAAAAAAAAAATTCTTTTCGAGGAATTTTTAAGTGCCTATAAAATTTTGAAATGAAGTATAACATGGCCCGAGCCAGAAACAAATTTCTTCTGCAAATCTCAGCCCTCCCTTTTGGCATATGCCAGCTCCTGGCCACAAAGCAAGCTGACAAATGAGTGTGTGAGTTTCTGTGACTTGAGTTTCCAAAGTGGCATTCAGCAAGTGATCCGTCTAATTGCTTTTGATATCTAGAAAAAGCTAATTAAGGTAATAATACTTGGCACTTGTATAATAATAATAAAAATAATGACCCTTTATATGCAAGAAGCGTCTTTCATCCAAGGATCACAAAGCCTTTCCAAGCATTAATTAATCTTCACAACTCACCTGTGAGGTAGGTATAATTAGTCCCATTTTATGGCTGGATGAATTGAGGCACCGATGGAGTAAGGGATGTGGTGGAGATCACACGCTGCATCTCCTGCCAGGACAGGGGTGGCTCAGAAGATTCTAGAAGCCACTGTCAGACCTCTCAGAGCTCTTGTCCCACCTGCCTCTCAGCTGTCTCAGGAAACCCCTGGCCCCTAAGAGTTAGAGCAGCTTGTTAACCAGCCACAGAGAAAAGCAGGACCCTACCTGGCCGGTGGCCTTGAGCTAGTCCCTTTTCCTCTCTGAGCTTTTATTTCCTTCCCTATAGACCAGAGTCTCGGGCTCTGTGATGTTTACGTCCCCAGTGTCCAGGCACACAACTTGCCCTTCTGTTTCTCACTTCACAGCAGATGTTTGGGGCCTTGAAGCCACCCACCAAGACCCAGGTTCAGTCAGCATCCCTGAGCAGTTGGAGTTTCCAATTTAACAAACAGAAACACAAGTGAGGGAGTTAGGTTTGAGTTTCAGAAAAAGCAATGATGAGCCGGGTGCAGTGGCAGCTCAGGAGGCGGAGGCAGAAGGATTGCAAGTTCCAGACCAGAGGCAGTCTGCGTAACTTGAGACCCTGTCTCAAAAAGTAAAAAAATGGGCTGAGGGTGCAGCTCAGCGGTCCAGCATTTGCAGAGCATGCAAGCGCAAGGCCCTGGGTTCAACCCCCAGTACTGCCAGAAGAAGAAGAAGAAGAAGAAGAAGAAGAAGAAGAAGAAGAAGAAGAAGGAGAAGAAGAGGAAGAGGAAGAGGAAGAGGAAGAAGAAGAAGAAGAAATAATGACTCATTTTTCAAGTACATCCCATCCAATATTTGGGGAATTGTTGTTAGGTGCCATCAAGTGAGGCCCAACTCATAGTGACTCTAAGTACAGCAGAACAAAGCACTGCCCAACACTGTACCACGCACAGAGTCTTTTTATATTTGAACCCATTGCTGCAGTCACTATATTTCTTCTCATTTTGAGTAGTGCCACATTAGCAAAAGGAGGTCCCAGAGAATTGACTCTATTTCTGTCATTAAGATCTACTCTACTTTGAGGAGGCAACTCTTCCCCGGTCATTTCTTCAATGCCTTCCATCCTAGGGGGCTCATATTCCAGCACTGTATTTGACAGTGCTTCTCTGCTATTCGTAGGGTTTTCAATGGCTAATTTTTTCTAGAGTAGGCTGCTGGGACCTTCTCCCTAGCCTGTCTTAGTCTGGAAGCTCAGCTGAAACCTGTCCAACATGGGTGGCCCTGCTGGTATCTGAAATTCTGGTGGCATAGCTTTCAGTATCACAGCAACACGCATGCCCCCATAGCATGACAAGCTGAAAGATAGGTGGGATATTTGGGGTATGCTTACATTAAAACATGATTTATTATTTACCTGAATACAAAGTGTCCCATATTTCTTCCAGCAACCTTGCCTCTCAGCCACTCTGGGCTGTGCACAGGTGGTATTTGCTCACATCCCACTCTCAGCTCATCCTTAGCCAGGCCTGGGAGACAGGCACCACAAGTCCCATTTTTCCCCCAAGAGTAAAGTCCAGAGAAGGGCAGTGGCCTGCCTAGGGTCCTTGTGTACCTGGGCCCCCCGGACCTGACACTGATAACCCCAGAAACTCCCCAGTGCCCAGAGAACAAAGTCCAAACTCCTCAGTGGAATCCCTTCCAGGCCCTGCAAAGCTGACCCCCAAACCTACTTAGGTTCCTGTCAGCCCAACAGCCCCCTGCACATGCACATCTAGGCTCAGCCTGGTGTCTGTGCCCAGCACCTTCCCTTCTTTCCCTAGGGCCTCCTAGTCTTTACCTCTGGTGATGCCTCCTCTAGATTCTTCTCCTGGAAGGTGCATAAATGTCTGCAGGCAAGACCAGCTCAATGTCACCCTCTTTCCCTCGCCAAACACTCCCTCTGCTGTGCTGATCTCTGGGCCACCAGAGTCCCTTCTCTCTCTCTCTCTCTCTCTCTCTCTCCCCGTGTGTGTGTGTGTGTGTGTGTGTGTGTGTGTGTGTGTGTGTGTGTGTGTGTGTGTCCTCTGTGCTCTGCACTCCAATCACCAGCATACCCAGTGCTGATTTGTGTAGGGAGAAATTGGGAGGAAATTAGCAAAAACCCCCAAACTTGGAAAATGGCTTTTGAGGATCTGGTTTGTAAATTAGAAATCTAGGGAAAATGAAAGTAACTTGGTTGGACGTTTGTACAAAACCCTTCACAAATCCCCCGAACCTGATTGGACAATTGGACTCAAAGCTGATTGGCTCAGGCCATTCTGTGGGCAAGCTATATAAGGAGTAGCACTGCAGCAGCTCCATCCTTTTTCGCTTGGACCATTGGCTAAGCAAGGATCCTTTTTTGCCCAGAGCACCAATGAGGAAACAGCTCTCTCTGCTCTCTCTGCTCTCTTGCCCGGACCTTGAGTGAGGAAAGAACACTCTCCCACCACGGCCATCAACAAGGAAAGAACCTGCTCTTTGTCTGATCACCCACGAAGCAAGAACTCTCTCCTCATGACCACTGAGACCACCAATACATTTGTTTGTCCCTGGAAGGCAAAAGTGCTGAAGGCTTTTCCTTTCTCCAATCTCGGCTGGCATCCCAAGGGCCACAGGAGTCCACACACCTCACCCGAGAGTCCCGAATGAATTGTATTTAGTATCTGTGTGCGTGGCACCTCTGCCCATCAGAACATCCGGGCCTGATAGGGAAGCGCGCACCCCACAGATTACTGGCCCCATGGCTTGGTACTCTCTATTCCCTCTGCCTGGAATTCCAACAAAACCATTTTCCAAATTCAACCGAGTCACTCACCCATTCCACTAATACATGTCAAGCACTCAGTAAGCATCAAGCTGGTCACCCATATCCTCATGGAATAACCTTCTAGGGCAGAGTTCAGAGAACTCTTTCTATAAAGGGCCCTCTGGTATTTTAGGCCTTGAGAGCCACAGGTCTAAGTCACAACCACTCAACTCTGTCATTGAGGCATGAAAGCAGCCATGGAAGAAGATACATGCACCCATAGGCAAGGCTGTGCTACAATAAAACTTTACCTATAAAAACAGGTAGTGAGCCACACACCTGGTCCATTGCTAGAAATGAGTGTCAAGCAAATACACACAAGTGTCAAATAACTATAAATGATAGGTTTTTTTGTGTGTGGTTCTAGGGATCAAGCCTTTCCACATGCTAGACAAAAACTCTACCACTGAGCCACAAACTCCAACCTCTATGAAGAGGAAGAATCTGCTCAAAGTCCTCCTTATGTCAGTGGATTTTCCTTTGTGTTCCCAAAGCCCCTGAGTTTAAAACTCACATTCCAGGCAAGGACCATCTTTCCAACCAGAGCCCTCAAGAACCCCTGTTGTTGCTGGACCCAGTCGTTCATGGGGTACTTCCGCCGACTAAGACAACCTGGGGCTGCGCTGCAGTGGTCCTGGGCTTGCTGCCAGGCCTAGGACCCCTCCTTAGCAGAGGGGGAGCTCCCTTCACCCTCACCCCTGCAGATGATCACATTGCCACTCCTTCCAGGTACCCCTCTGATTAATAGCCCAGATGAGCTGTGCTGGGAACCACATTTAGCAAAGGGTGGCAGCATTCATAGATTTGAGTGAGAAGTGTCACATTGTTGGTGAGGAGGCCATGTGAGGGGGCAGATGTTTCCAGCATCACGGCTTTTTACCCCCTCCTTCAGTGGCTTCATCCTGCTGGGCTCTAAGACAGATTTTCAGGACATGCAACACTCCCCCCCCCCCCCACACACACACACATTGAAATCCTACCTCCTGTGCCTTCACACCTTCAGCCCACAGGTTCACATACCCTTCAGGCAGATGCATGTTTACATACAAAACACACACAGAGGCACACACACATTCCTGCTTCACACATATGCCGAGAGTATCCTCATCCAGCAAACTCTAACACAAACACAGATTCATCTAATGACACGCAAACACTAAATCCTTGCCTCACACTTACACATGCATACTATGTATGTGTACCCGTGCTATGCACATGTACGTGCACACCCCCACACTGAGTGCACGTGAGCATGCGTGCACACTATACCCATATGCGGTCATATCCAATCCCACTGCATGTCTTGGGGGAGGAAGTGGCCGTGAAAATCATGTTCTGGGCATTCTGGACCACCAGCGCTGTCTGATTCCAGCTGCCAGTCTCAGCTCTGAGGGGGGCCACAGGAAGTTCCCATTTCCCTGGCTGCCAAATCCCAGTCACCTCTGACCCCAGAGAGACAGAAACTCCTCCCGCTTCCTGCAGGCCGGCCAAGTCGTGCGTGCCCAGCATGCCTAGCCAGTGTGTGGCATGAGGAGATAAAGCAGGGCTTGGTGTCCAGCCTGAGCAGGGCTACTGCCATCAAGGCGCCGTCCTTGACCTTCCCTGGGGCAGTGCTGGCACGCTGGAAGCCTCAGCCCAAGGTTGAATGTCCTCTTATCTGAAGGCCACCGACAACTTTCCTGCCCTGCTTCCCTCAGCTTCCAGCATTTCCAGCAGCCTTGAGGAGCTACTGTGGCCAGCAGCCACCGCTCACTCATCCTGTAACTCTTACTGAGCCATCTGGCTCCAGACTTGGCTGACTTCCTGGTGGAGACAGAGAAGTGGCACAGATAGAAGGAGCAGTGGCAGGAATGAAGAAGCTGGTGAACGCCACCCCTCAGCCTCTCTGTTGGCTGATCAGCAGCATCTGGTCACCCCGGGGGGGCCCTCCCCTTAACCGACTCATCCATCCTTTCATTCAAAATGCTTGTGCAGAGGCTGGTGCTGGGTGCTAAGGAGTCACTGTGAGGAGACAAGAGTCTCTGGTCTCACTGTGGGCATGAAACCCCAGGTGCCCAGAGAGCCACCTGGATATCCTTTTGTAGCCAGGAAGGCTTCACAGAGGAGGTGACATCTTACTGGGGTGTAGAAGGCCGAAGAGGAGCGTGCATGGAAGAGCTAGTTGTGTGTGAGCAGCAGCAAGCACTGCGGGCCAGAGACTGAACCTGGCAAAGAGGTGCTCTACAAATGTGCGGGGGCTGAGTGCATGGGGAGCCTCAGGAGGCTTTTCAAGGGACAACATTGAGTATTATTTACAAATGGTATTCCTCCCTAGATGCTGGGGCACCCAGGACTCCACTTCTCACTAAAGGGCTCCCTGGTCCAGAACGGATGAGTCTTCCCCCAAGGGCGCCATGGATTCCTACCACATCCCTACACCATATAGACACAAACACACCCCATGGTCAATCCCATGCTCCAGAGACACATGTGCACATTGATACTCATGCACACAGGAGCTAGCCACACATGTGCGACCATGTGTGCTCCATGTCCACATGTGAAAATAGTAACAAGATGCTCTAGCCCACATTCCCACGGGCCAGTTCTCTGCACTTATTAACTCAGTTAATTCAGACCCCTAAAGTAGAACTGTTGACAGTCTTACCACCCTGGAGCCTGATCCTATCTGATCTTGGAAGCTAAGCTGAGTTGTGACTGGTTAGTCCTCGGATGGCCACCTGGGAATGCTAGGTGCTGCAGGCTTGGGAGAAGGACCCGGCAGCCCACCCCCAAAACAATCAGCCATTGAAAATCCTAGGAATAGCAGAGAAGCATGACACAGTGTCAGGGAGTATTTCATTTTGTTGTACATAAGCTCACTATGAGTTGGACCCGATTCCTGGCACCTAACAACAACAAGAACAACAACAACAAAGTAGGAACTACTAGTATTCCCCTTTTTACAGATAAGAAAACTAAGACATGGAATTGTGAGTCATTTATCTGAAGTCATGCAGTTAATAAGTGGCAAAGCTAGGGTTCAAACCAGGTAATAGGATAACAGGGACTAGCACCATAGTCCCAGGCCCATCCCCAGCCTCCTGCCTACTTCCACCCTCCCATGCCTCACCCACTGCACTGGAGTCCAGCCATGCTGAACCCCCAGCATTCCCCAAACACACAGTTCCTGCCTGGCTCATCTCTGGCACATTCTGTCCTGTCTCTGTCTGTGTTACACATTCCCTTATGAAATCTCTTTCATTACCTGCTTACCAAATGCATGTTAAGCACAGACTAGGTGCTAAGGCTTTATACCAAGCATTTTACATGCACTCTCTCATGCCATGCTCACTGCAACCCTATGAAGGTCGCACTATTCTTAGTCTCATCTCACAGATGAGTAAACAGAGGCACAGAGTGGTCAGGTCACTCTCTCAAAGTCACAAAGAGGCAAAGCTTGAAATAGACTCAAATTGTCTCAACTCCTGAGCCTCAGCTCTTCCTCTGATCTTCGACGGCATCCTGCTCAGGTTTGGCTTCTGTAAAGGAAAGGAACATCTTGAGGGACGGTCCAAGAGGAAGAAGAAAAGATAGGAGGAAGGAGGAGGAAGAAGAGGACAACAAATAAAAAAAAAGTACAAGGCTACTGGCAATGCTGCATCCTGAGTGCGGGTGGGGGAGGTAGCAGGGTGCACAGACTGACCTTGCAAACTTTTTACCCCATCACTGTAAATATTTTGGAAATACAGTAGAGTTAAAATCTTGCCACAAACACCCATAGCCCCACCAATGAGATTTGGCAATTAGCGTTCCTTGAGATATTTGCTTTGCCTCCCATCTAGTCATCTTGTCAGCCATGATCCACCTTAAATGGCAGACACTTTGCAGACTTTTCAGATCTAAAAGGAAGGTTAAGGACAGGATCCCTTGGGAAAACTACTGTGGGTGACCCAGGTTATGGGTTTTTTACCAGGGGCCAAAGAGCCTATGCAGAGGTCACATGTACATGTGTGGGTACATGCAAATACACACACACACACACACACACACACACACACACACACACACACACGGGAACGAGAGCACACTGGGTCAGTGAAGCCAGGTTTGGAAGAGAGCCAGGGGCTGTGGTGGCTGTAGGGCAGTGCCTTCCTGCCTGTGATCTGCACAGGAGAAGCCAGGTTCATCTGCCGCAGGGAGGCCACCAGGAGCCCCTGGGGCTCAGGGCCAAGCTGGGGGTGGGGTGCTCCCCTAATTGGCCTGCTTGTCGTTCACCCAGTAGAGGAAACAGCCGCTGGCTTCAGCCTCCAAATGACAGGAAACGCCATGGAGGGCTACTTGGGCAGTAATTACTACTTTGAGAACAGAGGGAAAGAAAAAAAAAAAGAAGCTGAGGGGAAACAGTTCCAACTCAAATAATCTGCTCATTGGGGGGATGGGAGGATGTTTCAAGGAAAAGACATTTTGAAAAGGCTTCCATCAATCTGACAAGCAATTATCTGCTTAGCTGCTGGTACAAATCCCCCATGAGGACGGGTGCCCCTCCCAGGAAAAGCAGAAACCCCAGACTGACACTCAGTCCCCCACCCATCCCCCTTGTATCCTGAAAGGTGAAGCATGGAGACTGTGAAGCCTCGGAAACCTCAGCTCCAGGGCCACCATGGCGAGAGTGGAGGGACTGCCTGATTCTTCTTCCCTACCTTTCACACACACACACACACACACATGCACACACACTCGACCCCTCTACCCCACATGGCCACATGCCTAGTCCCACATTTGTAGAATAAACCTGTTTCCAATACTCTCCCCTTCCCCATGCAACTGGAAGTATTCTCACATGTCATTCATTCATTCAACAGACATCTTCCTCGGAAGAGAAAATTCATCAGGATACCATGATAAAGAAGAGAGACACCCAGGGCCTTCTGCATATAGCTGGGGAAGGAGGTCATTGTCCCTAGATTTGTGTCCCCAGCCTCATTTAGGGGAGCAACACAGGACGGGAGAGAGCTCGGCTGAGGAAGGAGAGAGCTCAGTCCAGACGGGAGTGCTGAGTGTGAGTTCCAGCTGGCAGGCTCAGGGCCCCTCCCCCAGGGTTTCAGGAAGCCAGGCAGTGGGGCCTCTTCTGCCTGACCGGCCCCAGCCCTCCTACTCTGGCCGCCTCTCCCTGCCCTGGGCCTAGCTCTTGCTCAGAGAATCCTGGGACTGTCTCCAGTACCAGCCATGTGGGACAGGAAGAGGGCAGGCACCTGTGGCCAGTGTCCCACCCCTGCCCTGCTGTTCTGAACCGAGCCCAAGAGCAAGCCCCAAGCAGTGCACAGTGGGGCCTTACTGATAACCTCTTCTGCATGGGCCCCATGTGCCTCCCCACTCACTGCTTCTGCTCACACATAAACAAACACACATACACACATGCACACACATGCACACACACACACACACCAGCACATTCTAACCTCTCAGTCCACAGACGGATGCACACATGGGCTGAACGCCAAATGAGGCTTCCACATCCCTGCTCTCACTCCAGGGGTACTTGGGAGGTCACTCCTGCACTTTCTTCACCATAAACCATATGCTTCTCCTTGTGTGTATACAACTGCATGCACACACACACTTGTACACCATGCCCAGATAGCCACCACACTCACAAGTACTCACATGAATTTTGCACACCATAATACACCAGGTTCTCATGATAAAAACAGCACACAGCCTGTCTCCCTCTCTCCCAGACATGCTCGCACAGAATTGTCAGAGACACAAGGCTTCACACCCCAGTGCCCACAAACCCCATCACACTTACTCAGTGCATGCCCAGATGGCCCGCAGTCACACACACACACACACACACACACACACACACACACACACACACACACAGAGCCAGCCAGAGGTCAGCCACAGCCACAGTCTTTAACTCACCTGAACACTCATACGGGCACTCCAACACACATAGTCCGCCGCAGATGCCTCTTCATGGCTTTCACACACAACGCGTCTGCAGAAGCAGCCTGGAGCCTCAGACTTGACCTGTCCACGTGCACAGTGGGACATCCTCATCCACAGTGGAGCTGGCATTCACGCACACACACACACACACACACACACACACACACACATATGCCACAAACACACCACACATATACCACCCGCATAGATCACAATACCAGACCAGTCACATACACACATACCCACAGAGGCACACACATACCCCCCAACACACAAACCCACACACTCCCAAGGAAGAGAAGACAGAGGATGAAAGAAACCCTGCAAGGGAACTCAATGACCAGGGAAGTGCCCTGCCACCCAGCAGGTGAGGAGTCACACAGATGTCAGGGAAAGCTGCCACAGATAAGTCCCATCAGCACGAAGGAAGGAAGCTCAGGGCCAGGAAGTAAGTGAGGATAGAATATGGAAAGGGTTCCAGGGCCAGAGGCTGAGACAAGGGTGAGCAGGCAGAGGCAGAGGGGATGGGCCAGAGGAGCAGAGAAGGCTGGGATAGCAGAGCCTCTGGGAGGCCATGCGGAAGTGGACTCCTAGTGGCCAGCCTGGTAGCATCACAATCCTCCCCCGGAGGGAGCCCCAGCAGTGTGCTGGCCCTGAGCCAAAGCACATGCATGCAGCTTTCCATTAGCCTGAGAGGCACTAAGTCTGTCTCTATCCAGAACATTCTACAGGTGAGGAGGCAGGAGCTCAGATGGCTGAAGTGACTTGCCCTGAGGCACAGTTATTAACAGAAGAGTTGGAATATCAATGCAAATGCTGCTGACTCTAAGATCCTTGCAGTTAACCACTTTGAGATATCAAACAGCCTGAGTGAGATACTCCATGAAAAGGGCTGAATACAGAGCAACCCCTCAATACACATGAGCTACTCTCTTTTCTGTAACTGTCCATCTCTGAATCATAAAAGGCAGCGTCGGCAAAGCTGAATAGTCTGATGGGGCAGCCAGACGAGACACATGTGAAAATCAATTCCCCACATTTTGTACTTGGACTTTGGATGCAGATCAACTACTGAGCTCCATGTCCAGCCAAATGGGCCTCGAACACTGAGCTTACAGCAGGACTGATTCCAGCTCCATGTGCAGCAGCCAGAGTCTGCAGGCCAGCCCCTCGACTCTGCCATGGCAGGGTGGGTTACAAACACAGACCCTGCCAAGTGCCATCTCACACTGCAGCCCTGGGCTGTGGAATCCTGATCCCTTTGAGAGCCTCCCACCCAGAAAGACACTGAGCCCACTCCAGCCAGATGCTCGGGCCCTAGCAGCACCCATCGCATCCAGGACAGCTGCTCCCACATGCAGAGAAACACACAGGACATCTTATCTCCCAAGGCCATCAGCAGGGACACCAGAGGAATGTGTGTGTAGATGGAGCAAAATGATCCTGCTCGCCTGGCACAGGAGGGAGGTGGCTGTTTGCTCTCCCAGGACATTTCATTTTGCCTTCTGTTTGGCAAGACATATCTGATGCACCATCGGGCAAGCACATTACTCACTGTGTCCCCATGAGGACACACCTTGTATTTTATGACCAGAACAACTGAGGTACAAGATCAGCCTCAAGTTAAATCCAACCCCCACCTCCTGGCTGCACTACAGCAGCAGAAACTCCAGACTTGCAACAGAGCGGGGGCAGACATCAACCATCAATCCAGCCCTCCATTCTTCTCATCAGCACGTATTGATGCCTACCTGTGACCAACCCTGTGTTCACCACCGGAGATGTAGGGACACATAAAACACTGTGCCCTCTCTTCAGAGCTGGAGACAGGAGAAGTGAACCCTTAGGAGGGGCCACCTGGCCAACTGGGAACTTCTGGCAACACACAGAACTGGAGACAAATTCTAGCTCTGTCCCTTCCACAAAATAAGACCTTGGCAAGTCACTTGCCCTCAGCAAACCTCAGACTCCTCCAGGTGGAAGGAGGGTGATAAGCATACCAGTCCCCTTGTGTTGTTGGGAGATGGCACAGGACACTGCTTATAAAGTGCTGAGCCTTGGGATGGGCACATTGACACCTATACAGTGAGTGTCAGCTGGTGTCATAATTGCCTTCTGTGAAATGGGTATAACAACACCCAGCCTATCAGCCTGTACAATGAGATGGTCCTACACAAGACAACATGTGGGAAAGGCATTGGCAAATGGTCAAGGGTGAATTTTATCACTCATCCACTCTGCAAGTTTCCTTAAGAGACTGCACGGTGCCAAGGCCGGCGCGAGTGTTGTGGTTATCCTGTAGGAGGGTGAGGTGAGAGAGACAGACATGTGGCAGCAGAGCTGGGCATCTGGAAAGGACAGTCATTCTGTAAACAGCCAGGTGTCATAAGAACACCAGTGAAGCCTTACAGAGGAGGGCAAAGGAAAGGGCAGTAGCCAGCTGGAGGGACAAGGGAAGGCTTCATGGAGGCAGAGGAGTTAACATCAGCCCTGCAAGACAAGGGCTTCACCCTGGACATCTGAGCAAGCAAGAGAAGCAGGATGCCCTTGGGATCACAAGAGGGGAGATGACAGGAAGGGTTAACCAGCCAGTGTACAGACCAGTTTTCTAGCAGCTCTGAGGACCGAACTCGGTGAAGGGTGGAGGCAGCTGGCCTTAGGGTCAGCCTTAGAACCAGGAGGGGGAAAGGCTATCCAAGAGGGCTTGCCCGCAGCAGCAAGGAGCCAGGCTGCACACACTAAGGGAAGGAGGACCCCAGTCAGGACAGCCAGATGAGGTCAGGAGCAAAGGGGACAGGACGCGGTGCCTCAGCCCACAGGGACGGCTTCCCCATATCTCAGTTGGTGGCGCCAAACTGGAACTCGGTGTCTGGCTGTTCCCAACATTCTGACGCTCCATTTGTCAGGCCCACCAGGCTGCTAAGTTCTGGGCTGGCTTCTGGGCCTCTGTTTGGGATGGGAGCCCACTGACCACATGTCCCAAGTGCAGTCTCCATTAATGCTCTCTCCTGCACCTGTGCCAACCTCTCTCCCTGCAAAGTTCTTCCAAATCAGCCTCACTACTGCTGGAGAAATCAGACTCCATTCACCCACCCCAAAGTGTACCCCTCCCCAGCTCTGCCCACATCCCTTTGCCTCCTCAGGTTTACAGCTGTCACTGTGACCTAAAGTAAGTCACAGGGGAAGCCCTTGGCTGACATCCACCCCAGGAAGCCGCATTAGCAACTTCATTCATCAGTGTCCAGTTTGAGCTTCTATTGTGTGCTATAATCATTTGTTTATTTCAGCTTTGGCGGCAGCCCCAGTTTATTACAATTATTAATGTCTGGCAGGGGACAGAATATACTTGCCTTTTACAAGCACACAGGAATGATACTTTTGCATTTTGTAGCAAAAGACTTGCCTCACTCAATACCACCAAAAAGATCAGATAATGTTTGAAAGAGAATATGAATCCATTACTACATCTACTATGTATACACACATCTTTAAATCTACAAATTATCAAAGAAAAGTGAATTACAATAAAATAAAAAGGAATAACAGTTTATCTAGTAGCAAACCAAGAATAAATAATAATACCTAATGCTGGTAAGGTTGCCCTGAAATTGCTAAACAGGCAGACTCTGCTGGAGGCAAAGTAAATGAGAACAGCCTTTATGCAAAGTAAATTGGAAAATATGTATCACAAACCACAAAAATGTTGCTGCCCTCAGACCCACTGATTCTGCTTCTGGGAATTCATCCTAAGGAAATGAGACAAATAAAGAGAAATGCTCTGTGGAAACAGAAGTGTTCATTGAAGCATTATTTAAAATAGAGGAAAATTGAAAATAAAATTTAATAATATTCATCAATTTAACAAATTCATCAGTTTGATGAAGTCACAGGTAAATATTAGTATGATCACCTGTATATTGGGTACAGAGAATGAAAGCATTTTTATACTACATCCACCTTTCAAGTGTATTGTCAAAACCAGCATGTACAAATGGTGTCTTAACATAAAAGTCTGCACTTGCAACGCTAGGCTGATAGCCTTGTGGGGAAGGTTTTTTCCCCTTGTTTTCTAAACTTTCAGTTGGGTTATATGCTGGTTTTATAGTTTCTTTTAACCGGAGCTAACAAATGATCATCCTTCACAAAAGAACTACAAACAGAGCTTAATGAGACAGAGCAGCTTTCACAAGACCCTCAATCTGTCTGGGCCTCATTTCCGTCTTGCTTAAGATCATCTACCCCATAAACAGAGTGTGGGAAGTAGACCCAGGAAGGCTTCTTATGTCTTTAAATTAAGTGCTGTAAGGAAGAGTGGGTTTGTCAAAATACTGGCTAGTGGTTGTCAAACATTAATACCCATCCATTAAGTCTAATCCACAACCCTGCAAAGTAGATAGTGTCTGCCTATTTTACAGGTGGGAAAACTGAGGCTCACAGGCAAGGGAAATCTATCCAAGAACACAGGTAGAAGGGAGTAGAGGCAGGATTCAAATCCACATCTCTCCAGCTCTGGTCTCAGTTGTTCTTATTTGACTCTTAATTCATATGGATTATTTTCCTCAAATGGATGTAATTTAAAAGTTGATTCATTGAAAGAAGGTTGAAGTTGTGGCTGGAAGGTAACTCCAGGTGGCCCATTCAGAAGCCACTTTACCAACAAAGTGCAACCGCAGAAACAGGCCCCAAAGAAGAAAGAAGGGCTGGGAAGCCCCTGATTGGCTTGAAGTGATGTCATGCCCCAGCCCCAATGCCTATAAAAGAGCCTGCTCCGTGCGACTTTATGGGGGCCTCGGTGTCTGCATGCTCCCTCCTGGGCCGCCAGGCCAGCATGATGGCTCCTGCCCGCAGCACCCCACATGTCCCCAGTCTCCCTGCCCCAGGCCTCTCCCAGCCTGTAATTACCCACAATGCCCAGTTTTATGGGCTCCAGAAAGGAGGGACTGGCAGCAAGAGGAAGTTCCTTGAAAGGGACCCAGGAATCCTCCTAGCATGTCCTCCTCCTTCCTCCCTGCGAGGTGCTTTGAGAGGAGACCTAGGTGACCTTGCCGAGTCTATCCTCCTCTGATACCCTGCTGGCTCCCAGGCCCTTCTAACTGGCTCCCATCAGCAACACCGTGCCCTGGCAACAACCCTTCAGGTGCTACCCAGGACTCTTGGGATGACATGCAAATTGTTCCCTGTGGCCTTCACATATCTGCATGGTCCATGGTGAGCCTCACTTCTCACAATCCCTCACCGGACTCCACCATTCATACATGCCTGCACCGGCTCTGAACCTCCCCATATACCAGGCCATTTCCTGGAGCACGGGTCCCTCCTTGCTCTTTCATTCTTTTAGCTGACCAACTCCCACTCACCCTGAGATTTCACTCTAGATTTTTCAAGGAACTTTCTGGATCTCTATCCCAGCTGAACTCACAGAGGCCCCTAGCTGTGCCTTAGGTCTTAGCCATTTGGGTCCCTCCAGAGGCAGATGCCATAGCAAAGGGGCAGTATGTAAGGCAAGTTTCCACGATGGGCAGCTGGAGATCCACCCTCAGGAGCTCTGAGATTTAGCATGGCACATACACTGCTGAGCACCCAAAGCCTGGAGGAAGGAGCCGGGGTATGAATGCACCACGCCCCGTACTCACTGATTGGAGGCTATTCTAGTTGGATATCCATTTCCTAGCCTGCCATAAATACAGGTACAGTGGGCTTAGGCACTTGGAAGCCAGGGGGTAAGCACCTGGTGCAAGCAGGCATTAGACAAGAAGTGCCCATCTGCTGCAGGACTGCCTGCAACATTGCTCCTAGCCCACTGCAGTCTCAACACCTCTATGGAGAGGAGTCTCACTACATCACCAGGGGACCAGATGCCTTTTCAGACAGCTTGAACTGGCTAAAACCACGTGTCACCTCTCGGGGAGCATGACGTTCTCTTTGCCTCATAACAGCCCCTTGGAGATAGGAGAGCATTTGCTGTCCTGCTCCATCAGCGTTTTTTCTCCCAGGTCAGTACAGGGTCCTGCAGCAGAACATGGCTTTGAGGTCCTACGTCTTCAAGGCCTCGCTCTCTCCCTCCCCTGTATGGAGACCAATGTCTGAATCAAATGAGAAGCCCCCCCCCCCCAGGGTGATCCAACCAGCACAGAACACAATGTGCCTGCCTCCCCGACTTGGGACACTTTGCTTCTGTGTATGCAGTCACTGGTTGCATTAGCATTTTGGCAGCTCTAACACACTATGTGGCCCTGGGCAAACCACTTGGCTTCTCTAGTCTCAGTGTCTACCTATAAAGTGGAGACAATACAGGGACCTTCCTCATAAAGCTATTGGTGTGATTAAATGGAATTACAGATGAAAGCACTTAACACAGTACTGAAGAAGCATTAGGTAGTCTTAGGAGCCAGCTAAAAGCCTTAGCTCTGCCTTCTTCACGTGATGGCTTGTCCCATCTTTGCTTCTTCCAAAGACATCAAGCTGTCAGACTTTAACTAAATGGATGATAAACATGCAGAGGAAGAACACACCAAGGGAGAGCCCTTGGCACACCTAGTAACCACCATGAAATGCATTTTGGGGCCAGGCATGATGGCACAGACCTGTAATCCCAGCACTCCAGAGGCTGAGCCAGGAGTATCAAGAGTTCGAGGCCAGCCTGGGCTACATAGTAAGATCTTATCTCAAACAAAAGAAAAAAAGCAACAAAAAAAGAGCTCTGTGGGCCCAGTGATCACCACTCCAGGGGAATATTTTGCACTGCTGCCTCCTTCTACCTGCTCTGCCCACTGGATGTGCATTTCCAGAAGACAATTCTGACTCTCATTCTACATGGAAGAGCATTAATGAGCACAGCAGGGAGCAATTGTACCAGGCATCAGGCCTTCACAGTCATCAGCCCATCAGCCGGGGTTACATAGTAAGACCTTGTTAAAAAAAATAAAAATAAAAACAAAACAACAACAAAAGCTGAGTGGAAAATGTGTTGGTTCATCCAGTTCACTGTCTGCTCACAGGCCTGCTGATCTCAGAGATCTGTCAGGCATAAACCATCTATGGCAGTTTTAACACATAGCCACAAATCCTTTGGCACTACTTCCAATGAGCTATGGGGCCTAAGGTCCCTCCCCTTGAACTGGAGAGACTTGGGATTCTCAAATCAATAGAATATAGAAGTAGCGCTGACTACCTAAACTGACTCCATGTGTGATATAGCTTCTACTCTAAAGGAAAACTTAGTGTCCTGAGCCACCATTAACAAATCCCTCTTCCCTACAACACAACCACCCTGAAGCCAGAACACTAGAGGTCATATGTAGGTGCTCCAGTTAGCAGTCCCATGTGAGCCCAGCCTTCAGCCACCCCATGCCGGTCCTCAGACATGGGAGTGGAAAGCACCTTGGAAGTGGATCCCCAGCCCCATCCATCAGAGTCATTGCAGTTGAAGCCCCAGACACCACAGAGCACAGAAGAGCTGTCTCCTCTCAGTCCTTTTCTAATTCCTCCCCACAGAACCTGGCAACATACTGAAAGGGATATTGCTTGGCACCAGCAAGTTGTGGGAGGTTTATTCTGCAGCAACAGCTACACCATCAGAACATCTTCTGATGATCCAGTCCCTCAGTTCTCAATGCTCTGAACTTGTTGATGGGAATGCACATGGATTTCCAAAGTCAGAAGTTCCACAGGGACCATTTGCAAAGTCCCTCTCCAGCCTGCCTGCACCCATACCACTGTGGCATCCGATCCCGTCAGACCTTGGAAGCTAAGCAGGGTTGGGCCTGGTTAGTATGTGGATGGGAGACAGCCTGGGAACACCAGATACTGTAGGCTTAGGAGAAGGACTCAGTAACCCATTCCCAAAAAACAATCAGCCATTGAAAACTCTATGAATAGCAAAGAAGCACTAACAATGGTATTTCACCTGTTATACATAGGGTCGCTAAGAGTTCGACACAAACTTGACAGCACCTAACAATTGTCTAGCCGGGGTTTAGGGCTGAGTAAGAGGCCAGGCTTACTAGAGACCTGAACTTCAGTATCCTGAGGACATCGACAGCAGTCACTCATTCCTCAGTAGTTATTGTTCTGCTACATTGTGCCTGCTATTGTGCTGGGGGCAGGATTGCAGCGACAACCACAGCAGACACAGACCTTGCCTTCAGGGGCTTATGGTTCAGTTGGGGTGACAGAAAAGTTAAAAATGGAGCCAGTCACCGACTCATCAAACCATACCTAACCAAGCGGGTAGGACAGACCTAAGACCCTGTGAATCAGTGGAAGGACCAGACTCTGTTCCTTTCAGCTGTCCTGGAAGAGGCAGGGACCATGGACTGCAGGCAGAGAGAAGAGCCTGGGGTGTGACTTGGCTGAGAGACCCCATGGGAAGTTAAAGGATAAAACAAGGGGCCAGCATGGCCAGAGCAAAGATCCTGAGGCAGAGTGTGAGGGGACACAGTAGGTGGGGCTCAGTGGAGGATTATCCCAACCTGGTTTTCCATTAGCCCCAAATCCCAAGCTCATGGCCTACTGACTGCCTCTCCTTCCTGCAGCCTCCCCATCTGGCCTCCCAGGTCTGACTCTTCCTTCTCCATTTCTTGGTCACATTCTCTTTCTCCAGGCATTGCCACAAGGTGAGCCTTCCCTCCCTACCAAACATGACTTAGTTCTCACTGTCCATACACTCTTCCAGTAACCCCAAAATACTAGGTCGGATCATGTGAAATTGCAAAAGTAGGCCATGTTTGCCCTTTAAAAAAGAAAAGCAGTATTTTCAGTGGCTCCACTTAATCTTGAGCCTTTTCTCTTTGAAGAAATCTTTTGTAAAATCTCAATCTGCAAAACAAGCCTTAAGACTCATTATTTTTTGCAGGATCCTCACTCTAAAATATTACCACATTACATAATTTCAAATAAAATTATGTGATAGGCACACTTTGAATTCCAACATGTTCCTTGGGCTGCACCTATAAGGATCTCGATACCCCATCTCTTAATTATGATACTCAGTACTCTGTTTTCATTCCAGCGTTTCCACCCCCTCTCATCTCTTCAGACTCTTCCCCATAACCTGGGATGTCCCCCAGTGTATTCAAAGGGAATTGGGAAGGAGGACAAGTCAAGGAGATGGAAACTCAGAATGCAATGAGTTTGGAGATGATTCCACGAATTGCTGAGGATGGTGCATGGTGGGTGCACAAGAAATGCATGCAGGATCTGAATCTGAAAGGCCTCCATGTTTCTTTGTGGCCCAAACCCAAGAATTTGGTAGAAAATTTAAGGGGTTTATCCAGGCACAGTGACACATGCCTATAATCATAGCAACTTGGGAGGCAGAGGCAGTGGGATCATGAGTTTGAGGCCAGAGGCAACCCGTGTAACTTAGCAAGGCCTTGTCTGAAGATAAAAAATAAAAACAGAGCTGAGGGTGCAGCCCAGTTGTAGGACACTGGTGAAGTATGTGCAAGGCCCTGGGTTCAGTTCCCCAGTACCATACCAAAAGAGAAGGAGGAGGAGGAGGAGGAGGAGGAGGAGGAATAGAAAAAGAACTAAACAGTTCTAAGCCTCACTCCTCCTTTCAGCCGACCAGACACTAGTAAAGACAGAGAATCTGAGGACTAGAAGCAGAAAAGATGTGCACCAAATCTTGCCCGAGATTGGGGTAGTGCCAGAGCCAGGCATTCAGGGATTCAGTCTGCCCCTCCTTGCAGAATGGGGCAGGAGTCCTGAGTGACCAGCTGGCCATGTCCAGGCCTGAGGCCAAACTCTGCACACATGCACTGCTATTTGTTCAAGGGAGTGGGCCATGTTGAGCACTGGAATGTGAGTGGCTGAAGAGAGGTGCGGAAGTGGGAATAAGTGAGGTGATTCTTTAATCTGCCCTTGTTATTGTCCCCAAAGACTCTGAGAAATCGAGGGAGACTGTACCATCTCAGGGCTGCAGTAGGCTTGATCAGAGACTAGGCACTCAGACCTGGCCGCCATGCTCTTCCAAGAGCAGGCGTCCTGGGGGTTTCTGGCACTCTTTCTTGTCCTACCACAGGCCCATTCAGACAGGAAAAGTTGTTCCAGGCCTTGCAAGAGCCTGAGTGGTCAAGCTGGGCCACGTCTGACCATGTGTGCGTGCACACATGTGTGTGTGTTCCCGTTTGTGCAGAAAAGAGCCATGAGGAGACAGCACAAGGAGCACCTCAGCCATTTTCAGTACCAACCAGCATTTACTATCACCTCCTCTATGCCCAAGGGAAGAGAAAGGAAGGGGGGACCTTCCCTGGCCTCCAAATGAGCTGAGTCCAGGAGGAAGCTGAGGGCTGGGCAAAATCTACTCAGCACATTCGAGGCACCAGGTACCCCACTGTGCTTCCTTATCTGCCCTACAAGAAAGGGAGTATTGCCTTTGTCACAGCTATGAAAACTAAGGCACAGGAAAATGAGTGAGCAGGCCACTAGGAAGTTCCATGAAAAACAGACGTCCTCCTGCCTTTGTTCGCCATTTAATTCCCTGTGATTAGCACATAGGAAGCAAATGCCCAGTAAATATTCATTGAATAAGTGAGTGAATGAATGAATGAAGTGTTAGAAGCAGAACTAGAGCTTGTATCTGGATGCCTGCAAAGGCTAGAAAGCCTTTATTTTACAGATATGTAAAAAGGGGACAAAGAAAAGTCTACATCAAGCAGTATGAAAGCAGATACTACAGTGCCAGGCACCACTGGGGCATGTGGATGGTACAAAGAGTAGAGAATATTTTATTGAGGTTTTGAAGCTTAAGTAGGAGTTTGCTAGGCTGACCATTCATTTTCTAAATGTTTGTTATTATCAGGTACCATAGAGTTGAATTTGACTCATAGCTAGCCTATGTGCAACAGAATGAAGCACTACCTGACACTGTGCCATGCACATGATCCTTTTACATTTGAGCCCAATATTGCAGTCATTGAATTTCTTCTCATTTTGAATGGTGCCACATCAGCAAATGGAAGTCCCAGGGGCTTTAATCCATTCCTGTCATTAGGGTCAACTATTCCTTGAGGAGGCAACACTTCTCCAGTTGTTTCTTTAAGGCCTTCCAGCCTGAGGGCCTCATTTTCCTGCATGATATTTGACAGTGCTTCTCTGCTATTCATAGAATTTTCAAGGGCTAATTGTTTCAGGAGTGGGCTGCCAGGTCCTTCTCCCTAGTCTGTCTTAGTCTGGAACCTCAGCTGAAACCTGTTCACCATAGGTGGCCCTGATGATATCTGAAATCCCAGTGGTATAGCTCCCAGTATCATAGCAACACGCAAGTCCTCACAGCATGACAAGATAGACGTGTGTGGGGTCTAAACGTTTAGCAAGCACCTACTGAATATCTGGTACTGCTCTAAGAGCTTGGGGTCCATCCATGAAGGGTACAAGAGTTCTGTCCTCAGAGCTGAATCTTACTTAAAGGGAAAAAAAGTCCTACACATAAGTAGATATATAAAAATGAACAATTAAACTTAGCTAAAAAGGAAAAATACAAGCAGAGCAGAAAGAAGGAGGGAGGGGATTAGGAAGGAGAAGCAAAGGTTGTGGAAGGTAAGATGGGGAGAGAAACAATGTAAAGGGATAAAAGAAGAGAAGATAATGTCAATGTAAATGATGCAACTCCATGGGAAAAACAGGGGACTATAAGCCATAAATGCATGAGTTTTATTACATATTAGTCAAAATGTTCCATAAACTTTGTAAGTAGATGAAAGTGTAACCAAAAGTGATGTAATAGTTGCACAATGGCAAAAGCAAATGTTGTATTACCCTGTACCCCAGCCATATTTATCAATAATAGGGAAAAAGAAAAAAACAAAAAGTTCTGCCCTCGGGGAACTTATATCCAAGAAGACCATGGAAGACTGTGCTCCAGACAGAGGGAATAGCACTGAGAAGAGCAAGGAGGTGTGACTTGGAGATGAAGAATGTAGGGCTCTTTGGGGTGGAGGGGGTGAAAGGCAAGTTAGGAAGACCCTAGAGAAATGGGGCAGGATCCAGAGGGTTCTGAGAGACGAAGAGTGCAGGAAGATCTGTCCATATTTATCCAGAGGAAGCGAGGATCCCTTTCCAACTCCTTGACCTCGTGTCTCTGGCTTCCATGGCTTTCTTTGTACACTTACTTGTGTTTTTCTCCTATTTGAAGCCATGGATACAAACATGGAAAATCTCAGACTCCAAAAACAAGTGCTTAGTGCTTTTTAAGAGAAAAGAAATGCTTTTTGTTCATTCTTCATCTTTTCATATCTTACACTGATTTTGGTGAAGAAAAATATTTATTTCCACATTTAAAGCCAGAATATGTCAAGTATCCAGGCTCCGGCACGGCTGGTTAAGTTGCTTATGAAATATGTGACATGTTTTAATTTCTTTAAATCAATCAATCAATCAATCACTTGTGATGCCTTTGGCAGAGAAAAGATAGAAAACAGGCTTGCATTTTAGTAGGAAGCTGAGCTTGTCAACATTTCAGATGGGAGGTTGTGTGGCCCACATTTCTGCACATTGTCAGGGGAACATTAAAGTAGCCAACTTCTGGGCTGAGTATAAATGCTACTCTGTGAAGGAGGGGGAGCTGTGGGTTTTGTGTCCAAAGGGGACCCACTGGGGCATGGAGCTGTGGGGAAACTGAGGCTGGGACAGCTCTTCCTTCAGTGAACAAAAGAGGAAGCCATGACAGCTGACCTTTACTGCACCCAGGTTTGGCTGCCTGACCAAGCAAGAAGTAGATTCCAAGGAAACATGTGGAGAGGAAGGAGGAAAAATGGCTTAAGGCAGGGAACCATCAATTTTCAGTAAGTCAGGAATGGGAAGTGGGGTGATGAGGATACGGGCATAGACAACATGGGACCAGGGTCAGTAGAGAACAGGCAGGAGCCAAATGATAAGCATGCCCAGCATCGAGCCTGACCTATAGCATTTCTCTGTACATCCTTGTAAGTAAATAGTCCTGAACACCATGCTGATTGTCTTTATTTTATTGAGTGCTTTGATAGTTTTTTTGATAGCTTTGGTATGTTGGATTCTTTGTGTGTGCTCAGAGGTACTCTTGCTAAAGACCTTTCATTCACTTTACAGATGAGGAAACTGAGGTTCAGCAAGGTTAAGCTGCTTAGCCAGGGTCGCAAAGCTGGTAAGTAGTGGAATCAGGGCTTGAACCTAGTTCCATGTGGACTCATCACCAAAGCTCTTTGTCTCTTGGGGGAAGGAAGTACAAAGACTTGGCTGCACCTGACTTTCATGGGCCCTGGGAACTTTTGCTTTCATGAGGCCCTGTATTAATTAATTTTACCATGGCCATGGCCATACACCTAACAAAATGATTTAACAGAGGGGATTTATTTTGGCTCATGGTTTCAGAGGGTTCAGTCCATCATGGCAGGGAAGGCACGATGGAGCAGCTCAGTTCACATCATGGTGGCCCAGAAAGCAGTCAGCACTAGGGAAGGAGCCAATAACCTACTCCCATGAACCCACCCCAAGTAACCTACTTCCTCCAGACAAGTCCCATCTCCCAGTTTCCACAGTCCCCCAGAATAATACCACTAGCCAGGGACCAAGTGTTTAAACACACGAACGCAAGAGTGACATTTCATATTCAAACTATAACAGGCCCTTTCTTCCTAAAAACATTAAAATTATAACGTACTGCTGTGGATATAAAGAAAGATAAATATAATACAGGATGGATTATATTCACCTTTTGTTTCTGGTTTCAAAGAAATTAAGACATTTACAAATTATTAATAATAATAATGAAATTAAGACATTTCCATGGGCCTCTCAGAGTCTCATGGGCTCTATTTCCAGGGCCCTGTGCCTACTATGGAAGTTGCCATGGTGTGATCTCTGTATCTGAGAAGGTAATTCAGTCCCTCTCCTAGCTAATCAAGGCTACTCTCTGGGGTATCTCCGTTGGTGGCCACCCAGTGGGTCTGGGGTACTCACACAGCACATGCTAGGGGGAGTGACATGCCTGCAGGTCACCCTCCACCCCAGGCCATGGCTTCCTCCTGAGAAACTGCACCTCTTCAGCTGGACAGGCAGAGGGAGGAAAGGCTCAGCTGCCCTGAGACTCAGTCCAGGCCAAGTTCATGCACACAGAGAGGCAGCAGGCAAATCCAGCCCCGCCCTTCTCTCCCTCCTCCTGCAGCAGTCAGCCCCAGCAGCCTACATCTGCTCCCTGAAGAGTCCAGACCCCAGGAGTGACCTTTGAAATCTCTCTTTCCTCCTGTCCTCCCCCATCACTCAGGAGTCACCGGTAAGGACAGTGCGCACTGAGGGCAGAGGAGGCTGCCCAGGCCCACCTCCCAGAGCCTGCCCTGGCTGTGGGGTGGCCCCTTCCTAGGGCTTCCTGTTAGCTTTCTGAGAGGCAGCATGAATGTTGTGAACCCCTCCTGCAAGCCCTCTCTGGGAGAAACAATCCACACACTCACGCTTAGTGCCTAACAGCACCCTATAAAGGGACTCGAACAGCCCAGGCAGTAGTAATGTGAGGTTAAGAGACTTGCTCCAGTCACACAGCAGCAAGCAGCTGTCAGGATTCAAACCCTGCCTTTTGCAGAGCTTATGCTGCAAGCGCCAGACCAGGCTGGCCCTCAGGCAACTGTAGCTTTAAAAAAAAAAAAAATTCTCCGATGTCTGCCTTCTGCCCCTCAGCCAAGACCTAAGCTCCCTAGCCTGCCTCCCAAAGCCTGTCTGGACCAGACCTTTACAAAACCCCATCATAGCCACACACACACATACACACACAGAGACAAACACACACACACTGGCTCACACTTCCAGCTGCCCCCCTGATGTCAGGCAGGCTCCAGCCACAGAACACCATGCCTTGTCTTCCAGAGGGCCAACCCCTCAGCCTAGAAGCCCTTCCTGATGTGATGTGGGAAG
This sequence comes from Pedetes capensis, assembly GCA_007922755.1. NCBI lineage: Eukaryota > Metazoa > Chordata > Mammalia > Rodentia > Pedetidae > Pedetes > Pedetes capensis. The sequence goes on along the minus strand of VMDO01000540.1, from coordinate 242,668 downwards.
TGCTCTGGCACATCCAAGCAGTTTCCAGTCCAACTGACTGGACTCTGAATCCCACCCGGGCCCTAAGTCTAACCATGTGCCCTTTGGACAAGTCATGCCCTCTCTGTGAACATTTGTTTCCTCAGTTGGAAAATCAGAGCCACCAGGCCCGCTACGGATGACGGGTACACTGAGATGGGCCGTGTGCCACACCTGGTGGCATCGGGTGGACACTCCTTCTGCTGGCCCCACCATGGCTGCCTACTGCCCCCACGTGCTCAGAATCACTTCCTCTGAGAGGGGCAGGTAGAGAGCTGGTAGAGTGCTGGCCTCTGGGCTTCGAGCTTCTGGGATCTGTGTGTCCTGTGACCCCACTCCATTGCAGCACATGATGCTATGGGAAGGAGAGAGGAAGGGCGGGAAAAGAATCAGTTGGGCCAGAGGTCATCTAAGGTCTAATGCATAGGGTTAGACAGTGAGGATAATAGCGGGAAATGATTTAGGCCTCAATGATTTTGGTAAATAGTCTCCAAGTGGCTGGAGGCAGGAAGAAGGGCGCCTGCCTGCGGCCAGATCGCCAGGTACGCAGGCAGTGAGGATGGGCATGGCCTTTCTCAGGGGGCCTGTGGAGTGGTGGACTCCTCTTCCTCCTCCCCCTCACCCACCCCAGGCTCAATAGGAGCCCCCAACACCCCTCACTGGACCCAGTAAGGAGCCTCAGGAAGCTGAGTTGGCTGGCCCCCCCACTGTGTGGGCTCCTAGGACTTAGGGGGAGCCTCTCACAGCGGTGTCCCTCATCATTCTAAGACAGGCCCTGTGCTGAGCCAGGGAGTCACCTGACTCCCTCTCTTGGGACTTGGAATAGGGGGGATGCAGGCTGGGTTGGTTGCAGCGGCCAGGCTGAGCCCTCTTAGAGGATCCTCCTCCACCTCCTGCCTTGCCAGCCCCATCCCCCCCTCACCCCATTCACAACCCCTTTCTCCCCTCCCCAACCCCCTCCACCCATCCCCTGCCCTCCCTCCTCCTCCTCCTCCTCTGGCTCTCCATCCCTGTCTAAAAGCCCAAGTAATAACAGCTTCCAAACCTGCCCATCAGGTTCCAGGGCCCAGGCCCAGCCCTGCCCCACAGGCAGGTAAGGAGGTGGATGTGAGTCCCCAGCTATGTCCCTGGGCTCTGCTGACCTGTCCAGCCAGCCCAGCTGAGGGGTAGGGGCAGGGGTCACCCTGGACAGCAGATCAACCCACAAGATCCCGCAGCAGCCCAGGGGTATGTCACCCCAGGATGTCCCCACCCGTGTGAGCTGACAAGTCTGAAGAACTCTGCCAAGCCTGACATATTGACTCACCTTTAATTACACATTGAACAAATCATCTGGTTGAAATGGGTGAAATTTCATAAAAGGAGATGTAAAAAAAAAATGTAGCAACTTTTTTATCTTGATGGATACATTATTTGAAGCTTTAACAAGACCCACCTGAGAAAAATCCCTTTTGGAGCCAGTTTGCAGACTTAGCTCTACCGGCATGGTCTTCTCACACCCCTTAGCCAGTGATGGGGGCTAGTGAGGGGCAGGTGGGAAGGAAGGCTGGAGGGAGGGAGGGGGGCTTGTGGAACAATGTGAAGTGTGTGTGCAATTGTGAGTATAAATATGAGGGAATGTGTGTGTCTAAGCGTATGAATAAAAAATGTGGCCCAGATGGTCTAGGTTCCGATCCTAGCTCCGCTTCCCCGCCCTGGGCAAATTATTTAATCTCTTTTTGTCTTAATCTTCACACCTGTAAAATGGGTAAATGTAAAATGAGTAGACAGAGAGTGACTTGCCTCCTAGTGTTGTAATGAAGACTGAATGCACATGAGGAGTGCGATTAGGTGCTTGTTATCATTAGTATCTCTATTAACAGATAGCATTAATAGTATTATTATTATTATTACTATTATTATTATTATTACTCAGGGCTGCACCTGGCCTTATTGGCATGCATCCCGAATTCACCAGCAGCCTGCATTGGGTGCTTGCGTTGACATGTGTGGACTGGGGAAGAGGGCAGGCCAGAATTACCATTTTAACTACAATCTTGTAGGTTGGAAGTTCCTCCTGGCCCTCATAGGGCCAAAATCCAGGTGTCATCTGTGTGACAGTTCCATTTTGGGGATTCAAGGGGAGAAACCGTTTCCTTGTCTTTTCCAGCTTGAAGAAGCCACCTCTTTGGCTCCTGCCACCTCCCTCTACCTGCAAAGCCTAACATGACTTCCCAAGTCCCATCTCCCTTGAACCACAGCTGGTAAAGGTCTTCCACTTGTAAGAACTATTGTCATGCCATATGCCCCACTCAGAGAGTCCAGGCACTCTTCCTTCCTCAAAGCCATTAACTTCCATCATCCCTGCAAATCCTTTTTGCCACAATAAAACAACATATTCCCAGGTTCCAGGGATTAGGACAAGGACATTTTTGTGAGACCATTATTCTGCCCCTAGCCCAAGGGGATGATAGGAAAATGTCTTCTTGATTCTAAATTTGTTGCGGTTGAATTGCAACAAGAAGTTTCTACCCTGGAGTTCTGGGCGATGGAAGAGGCTAGAGGCAGCCAGGCCAACAGTGGATAAGCTATAGTCTCCAATGCCAAGAACATGCCAGCTCAGGGTCCCAGGTTCCTCAGTTGGCCAGGTTTGGGTAAGGGCAGTGAGATGTGAACCAGGCTATGCATTTGACACTTTTCATATGTGGGAAGACGCTGCCTGTCTGATCCATAAAATTTTCTAATCTGTAAAATGCTGGAAAAGCCACACGCACAGACACGTGAGGCTCCTGCGACAGCACTGGGCATGCAGGGAGGCTGAATAGTGTCTCAACCTGCCCACTCCACAACCTGGAGGTCAGGCTCACCTTCACTACAGCAAGTGGGGGTGTAGCCGGGAAGGCTCTCCTGGTACTAGGGATTCTGGCTGGGTTCTTGGCAAGGGGAGGGGGCTGCTTCCACAAGCCTCTGTGTGTGTGTGTGTGTGTGTGTGTGTGTGTGTGTGTGTGTGTGTGTGTATGTGTGAAGGAGAATATGCATGTGTGAACAAGAGCATGGATGTCAGTGTGTAAGAGAGTGCTTTCTAGCATGGAAAACCTAGCCCCATGCTCTTTCCCATGGTCCAGAGCCCCCAAGGACCCCTGAAGTTCCCCTGAAGGCCAAAGCCAGTGCCCATTGACCCCCGTGATTCTAGGAACCTGGCCCCATAGAGCTGCCCCCCACAGGACATTTCTAATGCAAAGGACGTCAACTGCTGTTGTATCAGAAGGGGTAATGCTTCAAACTGCAAATCCCTGGAACATCATGCGGCCATTAAAAAGCATGACATCGGACATTGCATAGACAAGATGTTCAAAATACACTGTGAAGCAGAAGCAAAGGGTGAGTTTCATGACACAAAGTATGAATTTAAAAAAAAGCAAGTGTCTCTACCTTGCCAAGTTTCAGAACACAAATGCTTTCAAGGCACAAGGCAGGAAGTAGAAGCTAAAGATGCTAATGAGACATTAGGCCTGACTCAACGGCACAGCATAAGCACCATGTAAAAACATTCAAGTCCCAGGCTTTAAAGTGGCCCGTTGGCCTTGGGCCTCTGTGATCTGTGAAAGGAGAATGGAAGGACGTGTGTGTGGTGCAATACATGGTATATATGTCAGTGGCCTGTGCATGTAGTACATGTAGGAGATGTGTGTGTGCCTGTGTGAAATGTGGTGTGTGTGTAGGGGCTGTAAATTCATGATAATTTTACAGTGAGAGAGAAGAGTTTCAGGGACTCTGGTTCCTTGTTTTTTCCTGCTTACATTGTGCAATTCTTCTTCTTCTTTTTTTTTTTTTTTTAAACAGGCTCTTACCTTGCAGCCAAGGCTGGCCTGTAACTCACTCTGTAGCCCAGGCTGGCCTCAAACTCATGCACTCCTGCCTCCTCAGTGCTGGGATTATAGGTATGTGCCCCCATGCCTGCATTTCTTAATTTTTTTAGGCAAGCTTATATGGGTCTTAGTGTCGTTTTAAGCTTTTAAAACCCTTATTTTTCAAAGCATAAAAGTTAAAGGCAAACTAAATATTTGTGTAAAAATAGTACCCCAGAAAAGTAGGCCCTGTTTGTCTCATAGTTTCACTGCCCTGAATATGCCTGAGACTGGCCCTGGCAAGGCTGGCCAGAAATCCGCCCCCCAGGGACCTAACAGACCTGCTGAATTGGCATAGCTCTGGCCTCAGAGAAAGTCAGCTGTGACCAAAGTCAAAATGTGGGGTGTTCTCAGGAGTCTTGCACGTGTGTACAAGCACATGCATGTGACATGGAGTTCTGTGAGCAAATCCCCTTTTCGATGCATTTTTTCTTTCTCAGCAGACATCAAAGCGGTGGCAGATCTGACTTCCTGCTCATTCTGCCCCTTGCCCGCTGACTAACGTTGAACATGTCTTCTTTACTCTCAGACCCTTGATTTTTCACTTCATATGCAAGACAAAATTAAGGTACATGACATGGTGCAAACAATGGACCAAATTAGGGCCCTAATGCATGGTAGGTGGGTGCATAATAAACAGGGTTCAGAAAGAAGAAGCCCACGGCCTCTCCACATCCCTGGGCTCTGGCCAGGTAGAAGTACGTCATGAGAGGCACGCTGGCTGCCTGGAGAGAGCAGAGTCCACTGGCCTTATCAGGCCAGGCTTACTCTGCATCCCTGCAGGGCTGGCCTCTGTCCTCTGACCACTTGGACCTAACTAGTTCCAGGACAAGTGCCCACATGATCTAGTGGCTCTTGACTCAGAGAGTCTTCCCTACCTGCCCAGGAAGGAAGCAGGGTATTCCCATTTTGCAGATGGGAAAAGTAAAGCTCAGAGAAATTAGGTAACTTCTACTCATGTACCTACCTTCATCCATTCATTCGAGATTTAAATAAAATACTAATAAGGATCAAGAATTGTTTGTGGTGTGAGGTAGGAGTTGGCTTCATTGAACCAGATCTACTATGTCCCTGTTGTCACACAAGACCTTGCAATTAGAAAGGTAGTTCCTGATCTGAACTTCTCAATTTTAAAAAAATTGGTTTTTTTGGGGGGTGTTGTTTGTTTTTGCTTTGGGGGCTGGCTTTTTGTTTTGTTTTTTGGGTTGGAGGGATTAGTGTTTTGTTTTGTTTTTTGCAGTACTTGGAGGTCGAACCCAAGGCCTTGCACATATTTTGCAAATGCTCTACCATTAGCCTGTACCCCTAGCCTATTTTTGCAATTTTTACTTTGAGTCAGGGTCTTGCTAAGTTATACAGGGTACCACTGGCCTTGAACTCACAATCCTCCTGCCTTAGCCTCCTGAGTCGTTGGGATTACAGGTGTACACCACCATGTCCACCTTTTTTTTTTTGGTTTTGGGTTTTTGTGTGTGTGTTTGTTTGTTTGTTTTGAGACACAGTCTCCCTGTGTAGCCCATGCTGGTCTGGAATTTGCAATTCTCCTGCCTCTTGCCTCAGCCTTCTGAGTTCTGGGGTTACTGATGTGCACCAACATTCAAGGCACTCAATTTTTAAGCAAAAAGCCCTTCTTTTTCATTTTGCACTGAGCCATACAAATTATACAACTAGTGAACTGAAGAGGATCATGAAACCAAATGAGAAGTTCCCAGAAGATGAACGTGCAGGAAAGGAAATTGAGCAAAGCTTGGGGAAGTGGGAATTAATGATGGGGGGAAGAGCTAACCAGCCTAGAACCTTCAGTATGGCCTTCCTTAGGAAGCTACATTTTGGCTGAAGCTTGAAGAATGAGTAGAAACTGAAGTAGTAAAGAGGTAAAGAGATGAGGTGAAAATTCAGTTTCCTTAACTGTAAAATGGAGATCGATCCTGACCCCACTGGACTCACCATGCAAAGATTCATTCAATTCATTCATTCATCCTGTTCATTCATTGGTCTCTTGGGCCAACATACTTAGGGCACCCGCTGGGTGGCAGGTGCTGAGCAGGCCCTGCAGGCCAGCGTGACAGCAGAGGACAAAGGCCCCATGCCCTGCAGTCATGTGTGCGAGCTGTAAAAACTGATTGCATAGATGCTCATTCATCTATTCCTGGGATTTGTGGAGGAAGAAGATGTATAGGGTGTTAAAGGAGCACGTGCTAGGGTCAGGCAGGGATAGGGGACAGAGTTCTCAGCCTTGTCGAGGGCTAGCAACAGAGGCCCTGGCAGAATGCTGGCAGAGCCCGGCTCTGCAGTGCAGATCAGCTGCAGGCACAGGCCCAGAGGGGAGTTGAGGGCCCTGCTGATTTCAGCAGGCACCTTGCCAGCAGCCTGGCTGTGCCCTGGTCACAGGGGCAGTGGGAGGAGCTGGCCCAAGTTTGGAGAGGGCAAAAGAACAATAAAAAGTTTAATGAAAAGAAAGAAACTTTTAGAGTGTGGAAAGGAAGCAGACCAGCCTTCCCAACCAGCTACCATGTGCTTGGTACATCCATTGTCTCTGCCCAGTCACCTGCATAGCCCTCTAAGGAAAGTGTCCCATGTTACAGTAGAGTAAACTGAGACTCAGACAGGTCACACAAACTCCCAAGGTCACACATGAAGTTGAAACCAGTCTCCTCACTCCCAGAACAGACTCTGCTGCCTCCTTTGCTTCCTCTCTGACCAAAAGTCTGCCCAGGTACTTGAAAATCCACCAGAGAAATTTCTCTCCTTCCCCAGAATGAGCAATGGTTATGTCTCTCTAAGCAGTGGTTTTGCTCTTCCTTGAGAAATACCATGGACATAAAAGTTGGTCTATTTTCCCTGTTCCCACTGGCTACTAGGAAACCCACAGTCTACTCTTATTTCATCTCAACACAGACTTTATGTTGTAATGTCACATTTGGTTCAATCTTCCTCATCTACCTTGCTTTTCTTTCCTCCCTCCCATTTTCTGTGGGGTGTCTTGTTTTGTTTGTTCTTATAACTTTTGGTGTGATCTGACTTGCCCTATTATATGCAACCACGTTCATTAAGCCACGTTTAAAGCCTTCAGGATTCCCCACCTGTCCACTCTCTCCTTCCCTCTCTTCAGAGCCCCTCTCTCCAGTTCTTCATGCACGAGGTCTAGATGAAGTTGCTCTGGATCTCCATTCTCATCCTTTCCCCATTTAAGCTTCTACCACATTCCAACCAGCACCCCAGAACCCAAACCACAATTTCCCAGGATATTAATGGTCATTCTTCTTGGTCTGGGGTTCAGCTCAGTTGGGAGAGTGCTGCTCTGTGCTCTCTGAGGCCCAGTGTTCAATCTTCAGCAGTGCAAAAATGGAAGAAGGACCTCGCTGCTCACTCCCAATACAATCCCAAAGTAAGCAGCCATTAAAAACCTTATGAGTAGCAGAGAAGCCCTGACATAATACCAAGCATGGCACAGTGTCGGGGAGTGCTTCATTCTGTTGTACACAGGGTCTCTATGAGTCGGACCCAACTCCACAGCACCTAACAACAAACAAATTTTTGGTCCCAGCTGCGTGTCACCAACTGGGCCACATAGCAGACATGTGGCAGCTAATGCCATCAGTTCAGGGTAATACTCAGCTCCTTACCCTGGCATCCCAAGCCCCTCCGGACCTGTGTGCCACTGCATCTTTCCAGTCCTAGAGATCCTCCTGCCTCCCAGGACACATAGCTGACCCTCTAGATGTTCTGCAAGCTCCTCCTCCACCACAGGGAGCTTCACCCAGACTCACTCCTGCCCCAAGCACCCCCTCCTCCCTCTCCACCTGTGCCAGATGACTTCCAAACCAAGCTGCCTCCTCTCCTGAGCTCATTCCACCCACCCTCCCTGCTCTCCTTCTCCTCTGGGCCCCCACTCTGCAATTTGTCCATCTTCCTGGCCCTACACCATGAGGTTGCACACGCTCTAACATCCCTCGCAAGATGCCAGACTCCAGGAATGCAGGATTTGGGAGCATGGGGCCAACACTGGGTGCCATGGAGTGAGATAGACTGAGGTTCGAATCCTGGACCACTCCCTTAGCAGGAGGACTGGGCACATCTCTAGGAGCACCCCCTGACAATTACACAGGGCTCCCTGTGGGGCCAGGTGGGAACCAGTGAGGCAAGGGCTGGAGCAGGTGCTGAGTGTTGACGGAATGAGCGATCGGAGCCTGATGATGTGCAGACTCTCATTAACTCACATACATACTCCATTCTGGGCTGCTGGGGAGGGGCTTGTATACCAGTCACGTCCCTCTCCGTTTCCAACCCCCCCAGGAAGGGTTGGGTGAGCCTTAACCCCAGGCAACCTGCCTCCAATCCACCTTCTTCCCCACTGAAAAGTGCTGTGTTTTCATGGCTGTACACACACGCACGTGCTGTCTTCCCTGAGCTCATGTGCACAGGCACACGTGTACCAGGACACGCACCCCACACAGCCTCACAGCAACACAAACATCAAACCCCAGCTATGTCATCACTGACCCACCATCACAAACCCGCCATCTAAGAACTCAGATGTTCTCCCCACAGAGCAGTTTCCAAGGTGGGGAGCAAGATTGCATTGTGGCCGTGCACCTGTCCCTCCCCCAGGAAACGCTGGCAAGCACTATCAGGCAAGGCTCCGAGCAACTGGAAGAAGTCCATGGGGGTGAGAATATTCACACACAGAGCTGAAATTCCAGATTCTTTCCTGCCTTGCGTTAGTTCACAGCTGTAAATCCCACTTCTCAGGAGCCCCTGCAGGGGTTTGCACACTGCCTTCCAGGGCCTTCCCTGCCAATCAATTTCAGAGGGAACTGAACCTGAGATCCTCCCCAGAGAAGAACTGGTTAGACCTGCTTGACGGTCTCTGCAGCTGAAATGTGGGATTCTGGGCTTTGTGCTAAATCAAAAGCTTAATTCCTTCCCAACTGTTTCTGGGAGCATTTCCTGGGCATTCCTGTGCTCAGGCTCCTCCTCTGTAAGGTCTGGCCCCTGACATTGCAAGGGGCCAGAGAAGGCTCAGACTCAGCTGTCTCTGCAAAAACTTCACAACTTCCTGGGGAGACCTGGACATGCCCAGCCATGCCTACCATAATCACAGCAGTTGCCACTTACTTCCCCCAACATACACTCACCAACCAGGAATCATCCACCAGTTCTAGCTCAAACGATCCTTCCAGAAACCAGAAGAAACCAGAGTGAGATGCTCCTCCTTTTCCTAGGAGACAATTGAGGTTCAGAGAGATGACGTGACTTACCTAAGGCCCCAGGGCTCGCAAGAGGAAGGGCTGGCTTAAACCATATGTGCCTTACCTGGCCCCGTAACTTGAGTTCTTCCCAGGTGCCATGCCAGCTGCAGGAGGATTTCAGGGACAGAAGAGGTCTGCATCTAGGAGCAATTGCTGGAGAAGTGACATGAAGAGCCAAGGACCATGAGTGTCAGAGAATTTTGAGGGGAAATAGCTCAGGTGAAGGTGTGGATGCCAGAGACCCCGGGGTGGGCTCTGGGATTAGTCTAGCCAGAGCACAGGAGGAGAAGTGGAGAATGGAGGGGCAAGAGCTAAAGCTGCATGGCCTTGATGGCTATAGAATATGGAATGAGCCCTAAAGGCAATGGGGAGCCATAGATGGTATTAGAGGAGGACTCATTGCCAATATCTCAGGGGAAAAAAATAATTTAAAAGCAATGTCCCTAAAGGACCTCATATGGTGTAAAACCATGCACAGTATTTGAGGGGGGCACTCTTCTTAGCATTAACTCTCACTGAATAAAATCCCAAAAGCATTTTCCCACTGATTATAAATCCATCATGGCCACAGAAAGAATAATGGTTGAAGACATAGACTCCAGATACACATTGACTACCTGGGTTTGAATTCCAGCACTGCCACTTATTAGCTGTGTGTCTTTGAACAGGTTGCTTAACCTCTTTGTGATTCTGTTTCCTCATGCAAAAGATAATAGGTAATATTTCTCTATCTCCCACAGTTACTGTGAGGGTTACGTAAGTTAATATTCATAAAACATTTTACAGTGCTAGACACATGGAAAACGTTTGTAAAATATAGATCTTTGGGTCCATAGACCCTGATCTATCAAAGATGTAAACAGGACAAAGTCTGATATGATAGGTTCCTTGAAATCCCTTTCTTGGTCCTGTTGTTGTTGTTGCTGCTGCTGCTGCTGCTGCTGGTGGTGGTGGTGGTGGTGGTGGTGGTGGTGGTGGTGGTGGTGCTATTGCTGCTGCTGTTAGATGCCATCGAGTCCAACTCATAGTGACCCTCTGTGCAACAGATGAAACACTACCTGACACTGTGCCATGCCAGGCACTATTGTCAGTGCTTCTCTGCTATTCATAAGGGTTTTGATGGCTGATTGTTTTGAGAGTGGGATGCTGGGTCTTTCTCCCAAGCCTACAGCATCCAATATTCCCAGGTAGTGTCCCATCCAAGTCCTTTGCTACCTACAAACCATCTCTTCAATAGTATGCTCTGGTATTTTCAGACCCGTGGGTCTGTTACCTACAGAATGAACCTATTAAAACTCAATAGTTTCATCACATTCAATCTCATATCTCTACTTTCTGAGGGCTGGACTTTCTGGCTCTTTTTAGTGTTCTGGTGAATGCTCCCTCCGCATGCAAACAGAGAAAAGAGGTAGACCACCACATGGAACACACCAGAGCCATGCTTTTTAGAGACCTCAAGCAAAATAAAGATTTTTAGACCCATAGTACTTATAATCCAAGTTATAGTAACTTTCCTACTAAATAAAAAAGAAAGCCTAAGGCCACTCTCTTGGCCTTTAAGAAGACAGAGAATGGACAAGCCAAGAGGCAACAAATCTGGGTCCCATTCAGAAGTCACCTGAAGGTCAGAACAGTCACTTGCCAGGCAGGGGCCTATGCACTCAGCTTCTGCCCTTTGACCTTCCTCAAATCTCCTGGCTATTCTTAGCATCTTGGACTGCCAAAAGGACGGTGTAGGCAGAATTGAAATTTGGAGCATTGCTCTCCTCTAGGACACAGCCTAACGACTTGTTGATTTTGCAAACAAGGCAGTGGTGTGATCAGAAGTAAGCTTTGGAAGAAGCCCCTGGCAGTCTTGGAGAGATAGGATGCAGCCTGGAAGGTGAGTTATGAGACTCTAAGGGGATGGGATTTAGCTCAGTTGGTAGAGCGCTGCGCTGCAGTCTCTGAAGTCCCCAGTTCAATTCCCAGCACCACAAAAATGGGAGAAGGACCTGGCAATCCACTCCCAAGGCAATCCCGAAACAGCCAGCCGTTGAAAATCCTATGAGGGTCGCTATGAGTCGGATACCGACTGGATGGCACCTAACAACAACAACAACAAGAACTAACCAAGAAAGAGCAAGGATCTTTGGGGGTGGGGGTTCTGACTGGGGATATGGGAGCAGATTTGTCCCTAGAAATCAGCTTGTTTCTCCAGAACTGGAGCAACAAGGACTAAGAGGAATTCACTTGGTCTGGTGGTGTTAGCAAGTGTCTAAAGAAGTGGTGTGGGGCTGGGGTTTAGCTCAGTTGACAGAGTCCTACTCTGTACTCTCTGAGGCCCTGGGTTCAATCTCCAGCACCACAAAAATGGAAAAAGGATTGGATGGCCCACTCCCAAAAGAATCCCGAAACAATTCGCCACTGGAAACCATACGAGTAGCAGAGAAGCACTGACGTAGTGCCAGGCAGGGCACAGTGCTGGGGAGTGTTTTGTTCTATTGTACTTAGGGTTGCTATGAGTTAGACTTGACTGGAGGGCACCTAACAACAAAAGAAGTAATGTCTCCCAGCTCTCCTTGGAGACAAAGATTCCCCTACCTCTATTTATCTAGCTGTGAGATGGACTTAGTGACTGGTATGCCTGATGCATTCCTGTGCAAGGGAAAGAGCCAAAAGCCCTTAGAAGCATACAAGGGGTGAAGAGGCTGCTCATGGATGCCTTTCACAGATGTCATCCCTTTCTTTTTTGATTTCCCAAGCCGATTACCCAGAGGAAGTGTCCTCCTGCCAGCATATCTAGCTCACTCCATCCAGGCTCTGCCTTTAGCCAGTGTCCTCCTGTGCCATGAAACAGAAGGTAGGAACTGGGAATAGGCATCTGGGCCTAAGAACACCAAAGATGAGACCATCTTTCCTGGGTGTTTACAAAGTGTGAATGCACCATGCACCCTGCTCTCCAGGCCCCAGCAACTGCTTAAAACAAGACAGCTGTTGATGAGGGGGATAGGAGGTGCTTTTTTAAAACAAAGCAGCATCAAGCCAGGCATGGTGGCACACACCTGTAATCCCAGCAACTCAGGAGGCAGAGACAGGAGTATCACAAGTAGAGACCAGAGGTGGTCTGCATAATTTAGTGAGACTCTATCTCAAAATAAAAATTAAAAGAGTGGGCTAGGGGTACAGAACAGTTGTACAGCACTTGCAAAGCATGCAAGCCCGAGGACCTGGGTTCAACCCCCCAGTACCACAAAACAAAAAAAAGTTAATGAATTAATTAAATAGAAGCAGCATCACAAATGTTGGATTTGGAGATGTTATTTCTTTTTAAAAATAACTTGTAGGGGACTCCTCTGGAAGGGAGAGGGGAGTCATGAAAGGAGGAGGGAAGAAGACAAGTGGGAGGGAGAGAGGAAGCAACATGGGGGGAAAAACAAAAATAAAAATAAAAATAACTTATCCAGAGGACAAAGTATTTAAAAGGCTTTCTTCACAGCTCAGAAAGCAAAGTGAGATGGGGGGATTATTCTGGGATATTTGTTTTGTTTTGTTTTGTTTGCATGTTAGAGCTGTGAGAATGATAAATCTGGGGAGAGGAAAGGTCAGAAAACATGTGGGACGGCTCTTAGCTGGGAGCCCTCAGCATCCTCTGAGGACCCTTCTCTGCTCGCCCCTGCTGGCCTCCATGGCAGATGTCAGATGTCTTCCTTCTCCTCAAGACACCAGAGTATGTCCCAAAGGGCACCACTGATGGTGTACAAGCTTCCAGAGGATGGTTTACAAATATGCTGTTTAGAAATTTTAGAAGTATGAGTTTTTTAAAGAGTTCCAGAAAACAGAGAGAGAGAAAAAGAGAGGAAAGACAGGTTGATGTGATAATATGATATGGTATGGTATGATATGATATGATAGTGATGATAGAGAAATGGTAGATGCAGATAGAGATGATCGATGAGAGTTACATAGATATAGATGACAGAGATTGATGATAGATGGTAAATAGATATAGATGACAAATCAATATATAGGGAAGATAGATAAGATTTTAGATAGAGCTAGAAATGCCAGATTGACAAAGATAGATATAGATAATAGGTAGATATAGATGGCAGATGTAAGATACAGATATAGATGACAGAGATAGGTGGTAGATATGACAGACGGGTATAAAAGACAGATATATAGATGATAGATGACAGATGATAGACAGAGGTAGATGATAGATACAGATGGCAGGTAGAAATATAGGCAGATGATAGCAATAGAGCCAGATGATAGATATGATAGACATCTATTGATAATTGATCAATAGATAAGTAGAAGATAGAAGCCAGGACCCAGCACATACTTTCATAGACCTTCCTCCTTTCCTCTTTACATTGGATGCAACATTTTCATTCAACCAATTACGGTGTTGTTGAGGTCCTACTAAATGTCAGGCACCATTCATGCCGCTTAGGAATATCAGTGAACAGAGCAGTCATTGTACACTGACTGGAGGAGCTATGTGCTGGCAAACAGAGGCAGAAGATAAGCAATGAATGAATAAATAATCCAATATTCAAAGGTGATTGGCACAATGGGAGAAAAAGAAAGGAGAGAAAAAAAGAAGAGAAAGGAAAGGGAAGGGATGGAAGGGAAGAGAAGAGAAAGGCAGAAAAGGAAAGGAAGAGAAGAAAAGAAATAGTAGAGAAGAATTGGGCAGGTCAGAGGTGCCCAGGAAGAGGAGAGAGAGGCTGCCAGATTACATGGGGGGAGGGGGTCAGGATGAACCTCACCAAGCAGATGAGGTCTGAGCAAGGCCCTGAAGGAGGTGAGGGAGTTTACAACAGGTTCATCTGGGGAAAGAGTGGTTTAGGCAGAGTGAGCAGCCCCTGCAAATGCCCTAAAACAGGACTGTAGCCAGCCTATTCCAGAAACAGCAAGGCAGACAATTTGGTTGGAACACAGGGAGGGAGGTGAGAACGCAGAAGGAGAGAAAATCAGAGAAGAGATAGAGGTCCTGATCTCTTATTTTAAAATTAATGAAAGCTAAATAAAAATAACTAAAATTCAGAGTCTCAGCTACATGAGCCACATTCCAAAGTCTCAACAGCCACTTCTGACTAGACGCTACTCTATTGGGTGGCACAAATACAGAAAATGTGTCATCACAGTTACTTCCATCCAATGGCGCTGAGTTCAAGTATTTTTCTCCTACCCATTTGACTTGGATAACTTCCGTTCAGGCTTTAGAGCTGAGTTCAGACATAATTTCCTCCAGGAAGCCTCCCTGACCGCGCTTTCTCCTGTTTCAGCTTCGTTGTCCTACTGATGCTTTCCTCTCTAGCAGTAGCCTCTCTCTGACATTGCATACTCATTAGGGCAATGTCTGGCAAACTTCTCTTCTCTCTCATTAGACTGGAAACTTCATGAGAACCAGGGAGGGTGCTGCCTTTGACTTTTGTATTGCTGACACCCAGAATAGTGCCTGGCTCATGGGAAAAAAAAAACTGTAAATACTTACACAGTCCCAGACTGGCTGAGATGTAGCTCAGTTGGTAGAGCGCTGTGCTGCAGTCTCTGAGGTCCCAAGTTCAATTTCCAGCACCGCAAAAATGGGAGAAGGACCTGGTAATCCACTCCCAAGGCAATCCCAAAACAGTCAGCTATTGAAAACCCTATGAAGGTCGCTATGAGTCAGATACTGACTCGACGGCACCTAACAACAACAACAACAACTTACACAGTGATGGAATGAACTTGTATTAGGTGGCAGGATTGGAGGCAGAAGATTCAAAGAACACCGAAGTCCAGCAGCTGCTGGAATCCAGGAGGCTCCTGTAATCCAAAAGTGGTGGGAGAGAGCAGCTGCAGGAGATGGAGCCCCTATTGCACAAACCCAGACCCGCCAGGACCACACCCCATTCTGGCCAACACCGCCTCATCAACGCCCCAAGTGCTGTTCCCCCAGGATGATTTCTGTCTTCACTAGAGCAGCAGAGTCTCCAGAGTCACAAAGGGCCTCTCTACCCCTCCAGCTGCACACTCAGCAGCAGCGGCAGCCACAGCTCTGAAATCCTTCCTTTTGCTGCTTGCAGGAGGAGAATGCCAGAGGAGAGAAGCAACCCTGGCACTTTTGCCATGTTGCCTGACTAGGCACAGAAAGGACTGTGTGCTCCAGCACGTATGTGTCACCTTCGTAGAGCAGATCCCGGACCGCACAGCCCTGGATCTGACAGATAACACATAGCCTCCAGCAGCAGTGTGATTTACAGGGGCTTTGAGGGGAAAGGTTTTGTCTCCCACTTTGAGAGCTTGAATGCTTTGTATAAATATTTATGGGAGTCTGGGGCCGCCATTAACACCACCAATGCCACATTTCACTTGCTACATGGTGCTTGAGTGTGAATGAGCATGAAGGCCAGTGTTCATGTAATCATACGTGAATGTATGTGCACGTGAGCCTGTGAATATGTACAGTGACCTTTGTACATGCTAGGAGCACGTGGCCGCATGTGTAATCAACCATGTTTCAATGTGAATATTAATCCATGCAGCCATGTGCAAAATTGTGAACACTGTACATACTCTGTAAATGCATGCACCTGAGCATTTGGGCATGCATGCATAGAAGCATGGATACCTCCATGTGGATGCATAGGTAATGCACATGTGTGTGTATGCATGCACACCAATAAGAGAGTGTGGATAGAGCAAATGAACACAAGTGAATTCTGTGTGGAAACACGTGTGCACACATGTGCCTGCCTGTGTGATCATGAGCCTATGCAAGTGCACATTCATTCAGGGGTCTGTGGTAAGACTGAAAGCAGATCTATGTGCAGATCCAAAGCTTCAGCATCACCCACAGAAACAGCTTTTATTAAACTGCAGACAATTCCATCAAGATTGCCTCGCCTAGAGGCTTCAGCTAGGAACACTTGCTCTGATTATGATGATCCATTTCCTGGAAAGTTCAAGTGAGAGCAGATGAAGGGTGAGAAGACTGTTCATTAATTACATGGAACAGCTAATTACATGATGTCCCAAGACAATGGTGCCCCCACACACACCCTTTTGCTCCATGCTACTCCTCTGTCAGAGAGTGAGCTGAGAGACAGCTGCAGCTTCTGCTGACACCCCGCGGTATCTCGAAGTCCTATGGCTCATGTCCTCACGGGGGCAGGGAGTCTTGTGGCTGGAGAGCATAAGGCACATCCTTCTGCAAAGAGACTTATAAAGGAAACTGTCCCCCAAGAGGGCTATTTCCCACCTCTTCATACCTCCCCCAGCTTGAATAGTTCAGAATAAGATAGCAGGCCTGTAGAGTTTGATGCCAAAAATAAAATTACAGCATCAGGTAGGCAGGGATTTGAGTTGTGGATCCTCCACTACATGGCCCTAAGCAAAAGATGACCACACTAGGCTTATTTAGCCAACCCTGACCTACAGGTAAAGCAGCACATACTGCAAAGAGTTAAGCCAGATGTCAGGAGACTACCCCTGTGGGTTAGCCACATCTCTTCTCCTCTCTGATCTGCCCCCCCCCCCCCGTCTGTGGAAAGGGGCATGTGTACCAGGCACATAAAGCTGACCCCAGGCCAGCTTGCTCCCATGGCCTGTAACACTGGCAGAGTCAGGACAGCAAAGGTGCAGATCAGAAGAAACATGGAAACTTGGGAGTGAGCCAAGTCAGCCTCAGCTCTTGAATCCAATAGAGTCATAGCCCAGACCAATACCCACCATATGCCCCAAACTCTGAAATAGACACTCTCAAGCCTCCTACCTTGTGCATTTATTTACTAGAAGTCCAAGCCTTGGTAAAATGCACAGAGCTCAGAAAGGAAAATATGGCAATATAAATATTGAATTTATGAACTTATCACCTTTCTCATACCAAAACTAGCTTACTTCTTCCAGAAAGTTCCAGGCCTCCTCCCATTCCTTCTGTAGCTGCCCCTGTAGCTCAAAGACATCATCCTGTTCTTGACAGAAATAAAATAGACTGTGTAATGAATAACTGTGGTTTTGCATGAAAGTAACTTCACATGCAAACAATGCCAAGAGGCTGCTAAAACTGAGTGTTGCTTCCAAACAAATCCTTACTGTTCACTTAGGTGGCTTCTGTGTTGGAGCTGCAAATTTTCTCATACATTTAATTTCTTCCAAGTGAGAATAGTTAGTGTTGGTCTTCTTATCTCAATGCATCATTCAAGATAAGATGTATAGGACAATGGAGAAAAATATCAAGAAGCAGAAGGCATGGAAATTAACGCAGAACAGGTCAAGATGTTCAGATGGATGCAGAGGAAGCATACAGGGTATTAAGGAGAGGTGAGGAGCTTGGAGAATGGGTGTACTCTGCTGAAAGAGGTGCTCTCCATGGTCTCAATACCTGCTGCCCAGCCAGGAACAGCAGAAAGATGAAATTCCAGCAGCATCTGGGGCTGCCTTCTCCCAAAAGGGGCCAAGGTTCTGAGTCAGGAAAGCCCCAACGTGGGAAGAAGCCCCGTGGCGGTTGCTTCCTCAGCCCAGATACACCCTGAACACAGGGCCCTCCCTTCACTACAGCTGGATTGTCTTCTGAGTGTGCTGTGCTAGGCACTGAGCAAGGTTCTTTCACCCAGGGGACTTCTTTCCCCAGAGCTGCTACTGGAAAAGATGCTGCCTACAGGATGCACAATTTGAGGGCTTTTATTTTGGTGAGAGACGAATGGTTTCTTACATAACCAATCTAAATGCAACTGTCTCTGGGATGAGAGGCCAGAGCGTCAGGATGCATGCAGGCTGCTGAGGGTAGGATTACAGTTACAAGGAAACCAGCTCAGGATTTTCCTTTCTGAAAGCCAAAGGGCTCAAAAGGCAAGTTTAGCACCTGAAAGCCTGCTAGGGAATCACTGTAAACTGGAAAGCCTGCCATTTCCAGGGTGCCTGCAAGGACGAGTTCCAGAACTGGGGAAAGGAGAGTGAGGAAGTAAGGGTGTGCCTGGGTAGAGGAAGCTGTCGTCCAGGTCGTGGGGAAGGCCGGGTCGCTAGCCTGGCATGTCTGGCATGGCTCCTGGCAGCTCCCACTGTGAGTGCGGGTGCAGGAGGGCCCTAGGCAAGCTGGAGTGTTCGGTAGGCAATGGGTGCCCTCTGGCAGCCAGGGCGGTGGTCCTCCCACAGAAATGCCCAGAGAGCAGGGACTGAGAGAAGCCTGACTGTGACGGAAAGAGGGACGTGGGACTGTGAGCAGCCTCAGCTTTCCCAGAGGTCCGTTTCCGGGAGATGGGCCCCCTTGTTGGCCAGCATGACACGGCTCCCTGTGGGTCTCCTGTCGACCTCAGCGCTGACTGCAGGAGAGACTGCGGGCGGGAGAGCTGGCAAATTCGAGGGTGGACTCAGTGCCGCCGCCGCCGGTGCTGCGCACGGTGGCTCCCGGGCTGCAGACCTACCTCTCTGGCCTTGGTCCTCAGGCTGGCCTCAGACACTTCCGCACCGGCTGGGTCAGTCCTTCCCCGACAGGCAAGGCTGGGATAAAAGGCAGAGAGAAGACAAAACAGAAGGAAAGTGTTTTCTGAAATGAAAGTGGTCAGGAAGGAAGAGCTAAAGGAGTGGGAAGTGGTGAGGGAGGGAGAGAAAGCAGGAGAGAGGGGGGACGGAGGAGGAGAGGGAGAAAGAAAGGAGGAAGTGAAAGAGAAGGAAAGAGAGAAAGAAAGAAAAGAATAGAAAGAAAAGAGAGAAAGAAAAGGAAAGGAAAGAGAAAAGAAAAGAAAAGGAAAGAATAAAAGAGGCAAGAGAAGGGGGCCTATGCCCTCCAGGGCGCGTGATCGCTGGCTTAGCTGAGCCTCTCCGAGCCCCTTTTCCGCCCCACCCGGCTGTAGGTGCAGCGGCGGACCCAGCTTCCGCCCTCCAGCGAGATCCCCGGGCGCAGGAAGCGGGTTTGCACCCTACTGGACTGCGGGCCATCCCAGCAAGGGGCGCGGCCCAAATGCAGCCACTTTCTCGGGGCCCATGTGTGCCCCCTGCGTGCGTCCCGGTGCCTCGGCGTCTGTTTCCGCGTGCGTCTCTGGGTGCAGGCGCCAGCCTGACTACCTGGGACCAGTGCCGGCTTAGAAGTCTCCCGGCGCTGGAAGGATTTTCCTCCGGGGACGTGGAGTATCCCGAGGTCCCCGCGAATCGAGAGAACGATGGGAACCGAAAAGGAGGGTGAAGGTTGTGGAGCGCCGCCCCTGGGGTGGAACACGCAGGAGGGCCTCAGGACCCAGGTCTCTTTTCCTGGGCGAGTGGGCAGTAGGTCTGGAGCATCGCAGCAGGGCGGGGAGGCAGGCTGCCAGTGGAGACGTGGCCGGGGCTTGCTGCTGCACAAACCCGCCCCAGCCTCCTCTGAGGAGCTGTCTAGGCCCGGCTCTAGCTGGCGAGTGCCCAGGCCACTTGGTAGTCAACGGGTGGCTTGGCACAGGAACTCACAGTGCCTGTGTGGGCGTCAATGTGGGTGCAAGATGTGGATGTCTGTGTCTCTGTGCATCAGTGTGTCACTGGGGCTATGTGGTGAGATTGTCGTCTTCTCCAAGATGCAGTTGGTCACTCTGAACTGGTCAGAGACACCTTGTCCTTTCTGGATGCAACAGGATGGCATGTGTCCCCAGGGCAGTTTGGGTGTCTGTGTGCCTTAGGGGAAAAAAGCCAACACTTACGTGTTGAGGCTTTTCTCAAAGTCTAGGTGACTCTAGAAATGGTGAATGCTGTTCCACTTAGGGTGATTCCAAAAGGATTCAGGCCACCCAGTTTAAGACCTCTGCCACCAGGAGTCCCTGCTCCCCCTTAGTTTTTTCAGGAGCCACACAGTAAAAATTTCTTCAAAAGCCCCACCTTACCCTGGAGGCCTCTTTTGCCCCAAAGGAGATGCAACCGTATTTATAGGCATGTTCTATGCAGGAGCATTTGCATAAGTAACTAAGAAACTATCCCACCCTTTGCTCCTGCATCTGCACACTATCAGGCAGTCATCCTCAATCCAGTTTAGCTGCCTCTTCTTCCTTAGATCATAGCTCAAGCCTTCCCTGCCAGACTTGTCTTTCCTTCAGGTGGTGAAATGAACTGGGTTTTGGAATCAAATTTGAGCTGGAATCCACGGCTTTTCTCCTACTAAACACCACCAAAGCGTTATATATGTACATTATTGTTAATATTATTTCCATCTTTACTTTTTAGGTTGCCAGACCCCAGGCACCACCACCACCTCTCCCCCAGTCTCCAGGGATCCAAGCCCAAATCTATTTTTCCTGTGAGTTTTAAACTCCCCTTCCTTCTTCCAGGCTCCACCCAGCTCAGGTTCCTGGCTGGGGCTCCACCACTTGGGTCTCCTATACCCTCCCATTTGGGTCCTGAAAAATCTATGTTGGGAATCTCCTTGCTGGAGATTCTCCAGGCTGAATATTGAGTTTTCAGAAACTGGAAGTCCCTAGAGCTAAACACTGAAAAAAAGAGTGCAGGTCTCTTCTGAAGTTTGGGAGTCCTACTCCACCTCTGGTATTCACCTAAGGCCAACCCTAAATTAGAGAGGACTGGATGGAGAAGGTTTCAAGAAGTTGGGGGCCACCCAGGTATACAGTGCCATTCCAAGAATCAAGGAAAGGAAATGGACTATGGCCAGTTCCAGGTGGGGGGGGGGGTCTTTAGGCTGAAGCAGGAGCGGTGGCACCAGAATGACCCAAGCCCTTCGATCCCCAATCCCCGATTTGAGGAGTCCCTGAAATACAGTCTCAGTGGTGCAGTGCCTTTCTGTGAAGCTGAAGGTTCCCAGCCTGAGCCATTGATGCACCTCCAGCAATCAAGGAGCGTCTTCCTGTGGAGAGTGTCTTGCACCCCAAGATCTGGTACGGGGTTTTACCTGCTTCAACCAGCCTTGGGTCAGAAGGACACACCTCCTTTCAGAGCAGACATTTCTAGCTCTGGGAAGCTCCAGTGCCAGGCAGAAGAAAGTCCAGAGACCCAAACAAATGAAACCCAAGAAGGCAGGCAAGGGCACAGGTCTGCTGGGCCTGAGCACCAAATAGACCTGGCTTTCCCATCAGGGCGGCGACTCTTGGTTTCTTGGTCTCTACCATTTACTACCTCACAGCAGGCAGGCTAGCAGACCACTCCTAATCGCCAAACCTGAAAGCGCTGAAAAAGTAGCTTGTGCCCCATGCCCAGGGACTCCGAGGCCTTTCAGACCTGCACCTCTGGGCTCACAGACTGACTCTTGCCCGCGTTTGGACCTAGAGTGAGAAGCAGAGAACATGTTTGAAGCTCACATACACGCACTCAGTCATGCACAGGAGAAAGCTTCCCAACCTTGGATTGTATTTCCATCCCCAGAGGAGGGAAGAGTGCCCCAAAGTTGGTATGACTCTTGAAGAAGCAAGGGAGAGAGTCTGAGTCATGCAAACACAGAGTCCTCTAAATAAACACCATTTCCATGGTTTTAATAAGCAAAATAGGAAACCATTTTAATAACCAAAAAACAGAAACCAGTCTGAATTAAA
Organism: Pedetes capensis; assembly: GCA_007922755.1. NCBI lineage: Eukaryota > Metazoa > Chordata > Mammalia > Rodentia > Pedetidae > Pedetes > Pedetes capensis. Next base: position 221,038 of record VMDO01000540.1, on the reverse strand, counting down.
ACTACAATAGACTAGGTTTTAATATTTTCATATCATAAGCAGGGTTTGAAATTGATCCCTTATTTTACATGAAATAAAAACAATTTCTGTTGCGGCAAGTTAGATTTCAACACAGTTGAATCCGTAAAAACCAAAGCTCGTTTCTGATGCAGGACGAATATCCACAATATTTAAAACTGCAAGCACCATGCGGTTCATACAATCTTGTTAATTACTGTTACTTTATCAACTAATACAAACTCAAAAATGCATCCGGCCAACAGTGCCAGCAATTTCAAATGGGAACTTAAAAATACGCTTTCATTTTGGTATTTTTGTCAGTGCAACTTAAATCCTTTTACTGACCTGCAGAAAAAAAAATAATAATAAAGAAAAACACCCAGATCTTCTCTATAACTACTGTACAACTGAAGGGGTGGGGAGACACCAACAATAACTCTTCCTGCTATTTCAGAATCAGGGAAACACATAATGCATTGGTCTAAAGAACACACTTGAAAGTTGCAAAATTACTTGCCAATGTTTGGATTTCTGGTACATTCTGAGCATGACAGTTGGTTCAATGCAAGCTCCGGTCACCAGTGACTAGTGTCAAGGGGGGGCAAAGCCTCTCACCCTAGGAGCGCTGGGCACCCCCTGCAATCAGTGCCTACCTGGAGGATTCCAAAGGGGCCATGGGGTGATTCTGATTACTGTGCAAAGCAGAGGAGAGCTGCTTTCCTCTAGTGCTAGGGGTTGGGGAGTCAATTTGGCCAGAAGACAAGGCATGGATAAAAGACAAGTTCTGGCCTCCACGGTGTGGACTCCCGCAACTGCCTTGTCCTCCTACTTTTCCTTCGACATCAACAAAATTGAAAACTAAAGTGGGAGGAAAAAGAGGACCAAATTTTGACATGGTAAGGGAAGAAGACATGCACCTTCCAAGAGCACCCCAAGACAAAGTTGTGTGATGCTAAATACCTGGAATATTTTTCTCTTTCTTTCCTTCTTTCCTTTTCTCTTCCTTTCCTTCTTTCCTTCTTCCTTCCTTCCTTCCTTTCTTTTTTGTTACTTATAAAGAAAACAGCCATAATAATAAACCCAAACAAAGACACTCAGCTTGCTGCCATGTTCTCTTTGCGGTTTGGCGGGGTGGGTATTTACAAGCTGGCAGGGACTGAAACCCAGCTCGCAGCCTCCTGAGTTTCGCTGCGATCCCTTCTCACCCAAAGAAACAAGGGGGCTATGATCCATGATAAACAACATGCTAAAGTTAAACAAGAAAATGGTACAAAATAGAAATTATTACCATACATGTCCAGCATGCAGGATTAATATTTTTAATGCAGATTTTCGTATTTTTTTTCTATATAATCGAGCAGGCAATAAAATGAGATGTGCGCGCAGAACGTCCTGAGGCCCGCATCTCCCGGCTGGGAGCCAGTGTTCTCCGGACTCTGGACAGACAAGTTCCGTCTGTTCTTCCTCCCTTTGCTCAGCCTTGCCTCGCGCCGGCTGGGACGCAAGGATCCCTCTCCTTTCTTCCTAGGGCGGACTGAGCTCCAGACTGCGAGGCGGCAGCCCGGGCACTCACAAAGTTCAGAAAGCCAGGAGTCTCCGGACTGCCTGTGCAATTCCTTCGAACTACGCCTGGCAGCCTTCTAGCCTGGAGAAAAGTTGCTCCGGGACCTCCCGCCCCCCTGGTCTCTCTGGCACTGCCCGAGTCTAGGAGGCGGCGCTGGCACGCGCTACTCGCGCCTTAGCCAAGGTCCCCGGCCCGCTCGCGCTTCCTTCCACCCGTCGCCCGCGGCCCGCGCGTCCTTCCTTCCTCCCTCTCGCTCAAACAGGTCAAAGCAGGGGCCATGGCAGGGAGAGAGGGTCCAGGGGTATCCAGGGCTGGGGACACGGGACTGGGAGTCCGGGCCAGGACAAGGGCGGGGACGGGACCGGCCACGACTCACAGAAAGAACTCGGGAGAGGAGGGGCTGTCGCTGGTGGAGCCCGCCTCCCTGAAGCCGGAGTTGGCGAGTTTCTCGCACTTGACCTTGTAGGCGTCTCTCTCGCGGGCCAGCCGGGACACCTCCTGCTTAAGCTGCTCCACCTGCTGAATGAGCTGCGTCTTCTCATTCTCCAGGTGGTGTTTCTGCTGGACGCGTTTATACCTGCACGACTGGGCGTAGCCCCGGTTCTTCAGGGTCCGCCGCTTCTGCTTCAGGCGGATCACCTCGTCCTTGGTGAAGCCCCGCAGGTGACGGTTCAGCTCCCGCACCGACATGGACACGAGCTGGTCGTCGGAGAAGCGGTCCTCCACGCTCCCGTTGCTGCCCGCCGCCGTCGCCGCGGCAGCCGCGTGCGGACCCGGCCCCGGGTGGCTGGTGGGCAGCTGCTGCGCCGGGCTGGCGGCGCTGGACGGCGGCGGCGATGTTTGGTGATGGTGGTGATGGTGCGGGTGCGCGTGCGGGCCCAGCTCATCGTGGGCCACACTGGCGCCGGGGTACCCGTGGTGCGGGTGAGGGTGGTGGTGGTGGTGGTGGTGGTGCGCGCCGCGAAAGCCGTCGAAGCTCTGTAGCGGCTGTGGCACGGGGTGCGAGCCGATGAGCGCCTCCACCGCGTCCTCGGGCGTCAGGTTGAGCGCCTCGGGGTTCATCTGCTGGTAGTTGCTCGCCATCCAGTACAGGTCCTCCAGGTGGGTCTTCTGCTCAGTCGGGCTGAAGCTGGGCGAAGAGGGCACCGAACTACACGGGGTGCTGAGCGGTGTGGACGACACGGAGCCGGCCGGCTGCAGGCGCGTGCAGGGCCGGCCCGGACGCTCCGCGCGCCCCAGCGGCTCCTTTTTCACGTCGAACTTGAGCAGGTCGAAGTCGTTGACGTACTCCATGGCCAGCGGGCTGGTGGGCAGCTCTGGCCCCATGCTCAGCTCCGCGGCCATCGCTGACGCGAGGCTCAGCCGCCGCTGCCGCCGGGGAAACTTTGCGGCCCGCCGGGCGCCCAGAGACAAGCGCCGGGGCGAAGAGCGGCGAGCTGGGAAGGCGGGGAGCCGAAGGCGCAGCGGGCCGGGGCCGCCGGCCAAGCCTTTGTCTGGGGACGCAGCGGCGCGCCGAAGAGTCCCGAGATTGCCTGCGCTGCCCCAGAGCTTGGGGCTGTGGCCGCGCAGGGACCAAGTCAGGTCAAAGCGGGCGGGGTGGAGAGGCCAGCAAGGCGCGCTATTGGGCGGAGGGGAGGCGCGGGCGAGCGCCCGCTTCTCGCTCTCTAGCTCTCTCGCTGTGGGGCTTTCTCGCTCTCAGCCGCTCGCAGCCTGGCCGTGCAGCTGTGCTGGATCCGGCGCCGCCGCAGCCTTTTATCGCCTTCCTGATGTCATTGGGGCGCCTGGGCCCAGGCGGCCCGGCGAGCTGGCCAATGGCTGCACAGCCTCCCCGGCCCAGTGGTGCTGGGCGGGGCGTGCCTGACAGCTCCTCCGGCCCCCGCATCAGCTGACTGGCAGCCGGAGCAGCCCAGGAGCGGCCGAAGCTTGGCAGAGGGCTGGAGCCGAGTGGGACGGCCAGCCTGGGCCCAACCCCCCACATCCTCCGAGTCCCGGTCCCCTGACGCTCGCCTTCCGTGCGCGCCCCACCTCCGGGACAACGGGCAGCAGCTTCCACCCCTGTCCTTGTGCGCTCACCTTCATCAATACCCCTTGCACCCCTCAGCCCGTGTCACCCCCGAGGAAGCTCGGAATGAGCGCCCGGGTGACGCTTCCCGGGCCCTTTGTTCCCAAGCGGCCCCCGCCCAAGCGGGCGACGCTCTGTGGGTCCTCGCGGCTGCAGGCCTCGTGAATGTGTGCAGTGCGTGCCTGCGTTTCTGGAGGTCTGCGCGTGTTTGTGCGCTGGGGGGGAGGGCGGGGTTGGTTCCAAGAGTTGTGTTCAGACCCAACTCTTCACCTCAAGGGAGATTCCTCGAGCCAAAGGGTGCCGTTTACTTCCTGGCGAGTGCGGTGGCCGAGCCCTGAAATAGGACTCCACTGGCCTCGCCGCTCAACGCGTTCACTCCACCCCCAAATGCTCACGATCAAGGCAACACAGAAAAAATAGGCCCAAAGCCTCTCAATCGTTTTCCCCAGAAAGACGCCAGGAACCCTGCGCGCTCCGAGGCTCAGGGCCGAGGCCAACACGGGACGGTGCTCCGAGTGGCTCACGGCTGCTGGGGAACAGGCCCTGTTTTTGTTTGGACGTTTTGTAACGATTAAGCAGATCCCTGCGTCTGCCGGCTGCCGAGAAGCTCAAACGGGCATAAAGTGCGACCCCAAGTGGCCAAGGTACGCAAATGCGCCCCGAACCGCCCGACCCATTGCCGGAGGGCTTGGAGGGCGCCTCCGACCCAGCGTAGTCGGCCTACAGGGCCCAACCGGAGCCAGCTCAGAATGCAGCTAGTGTGTGCACGGGAGCCCAGGACAGGTCGCCCTGGATCCCTGAACAGGTCCTCTGGCCCCATCTTCGAACTCAGCCACGAGCCCTGTGCTGTTCGCCCCTGCCGAAATTCCTTGTCCCAGCCTTCAGAGGTGCCCATTAGCTATTCTTGGAGCGGGCAAGTCCAGGGCGGGGAGGTCCGTTGGCCGAAAGTAGAAACGCCACAGCGAGAGGGCCCCGGGCTGTCCGATGAGAAACCTCCCTGGTGCGCAGACGGGAGACTGGAGCGCATCGCACTATGCATCCAGACAGGGTTCTTGTGCTCCGCGCACCCTCCCTACCCCGTGCCAGGATGGTCGGAAATGCGGGGATTCCCGGAGGCCCCGGCCCCGGCACCCGAAAGAGGCTAAATAGCGAATTCGTTGGACCGGGAGACCCGACCCGCCTCCCGCGTCGCCTTCTGCTTTCCAGCTTTAGGCACGGCGTGCGAGGCGGCAGAGTGCCCTGAGTGAGTGTCCTGGCCGCTGTCTGCGCGGGACCCAGGGGTCCAGTAGACTGCACCAATGCGGGCGCGGCCAGACTTTTTTTTTTTTTTTTTTAACTATTAGAAAGTAAAATATTTGCCTCCAATTAATCTGAAAACTCTATTCTCTTGCGCCCTCGGAGGGGCAGGGTAAGTGTGGTCTTGGTCGCCTATTTTAAATAAAACAAATGTATTTTTAACTAAAAATTGAAGTAAAAGGTTTAGATCAGCAACTGTAACGCTGAGAGAATCTGTCTTCCATCCTCTTCGAGAGGCTCACGGCGCAGAAATGATTCCGCCGAGTGGGGAGAGCTTGGGCAGCGCTGTGGCGCCGCCCCTGCCCGAAGCTGGACGCTGGGGACACGCTCCAAGCCTGTAAGTGTCCGGGTCGCGTTCACAAAAGCCCTGAGCACACAGTCGGACAGCGACTTGGTGTGGAATGTTTCGAGGCCATCCTCGCCCACCAGTCTCGGGGTTGTTCAGGCGATGGCCCCAGCCTCGACAAACACACCAGGTTCTCTTGGTACCCACTGGACTCCAGCGGGCAGCTCCCTCCCTCCGGGTCATAGGAGACCCAAGGCTTCCACAGCGCGCCTGACACCGCAGCCCTCTGAGTGCGTACTGAGAAGGGCAGGCAGCGCTGTGCCCAACTCCACCTCCGCCCTACACCTCCCCTCGGGTCTGCCTGATCCTCACCATGGAGGACTGAGACCTGAGTCTCAAGAATGTGGTGTAGCGTTGAGACGCTAGGGACTCCTGCGGCCGCAGCCTAGCAGCCCCCCAAATCTCTGCAGATCCTGCTGCCGTCTCAGGGTGTCTGGCACTCAGGCTTTGTCTGGGCTAATTCGCTCCTCTTTGTCCCCGTGCCAATGTCTCTACTGTGGTCACTCTCTTCCGCCGGGCTTTGATTGAAATATCCCTGTCTGTTCCTAGGTGCATAGCCCCCTAAAATCCGTTTCTTTGAGTCTGTCCCAGCGTAGCCATTCCCTCCCCTCCCCACCCTCCAATCACCCCCATGGAACAACAACAAAAAAGAATGCAGGAGAGAACCCCACCGCGGACAGCCTGTGGATGCGGGACAGGAATAAGAAGGGTGCCCGCGGAGTGAGAGCCCTTGCGGAGCAGCCAGCCCCACGTCATGCCCCAGCCTCCACCGCCCCAACTTTGGCTGCGCTGGGCCAGGCCCTATGGCCTCTGGCTCCCCTCTGCCACTGCGGGCTCAGGATCAGCGTGCCTGACTCTCTGTCCTGAGTATACAGCAGGACCAGGGACGGCACCCAATCCCTAAAACACAGGCGGTGTTGGCAGGTGCTGTATAGCCATGGACTGGGAGCCTAACGCATTGAAAGAAAGGGGAGGGCTGGTGGAAGAAGTGGAGGAGCAATGGGGAAACTGGGAGCCGCGGGAGCCGCATCCAAAGCCGCAATCTTTGTTGAAGGAAAGCCGGGGGAGGGGGGGTCCGTGGCCAGAGCCCCTCTCCTGAACAACTCCTCTCTACCCCCAAAAACTCCAGTTTGAGATTTTTCACCCCAAAGCGACCTCTTCTCCATATCCACCCCAGGTTGGGCCAGAGGCTATTCGTCGCCTAAGCGCCACCGTGGGATTCTTTAGCTACAGACGGTAAAAGAGGGATCCCTGTAGCGTCGGAGCCCGGGGGCTTAAGGCATTGGGGCGCGCGGGGAGGGGAGACGTCTTTCTTTAGGGGGTCGCGGAGCCCACTGTCAGCCGCTGAGTATGAGGCTCCACGCACTGCAGGATAAGCCGGGAGAGACCGGGCGGCGCGCCCTCCTGCGCGCTTCCAGACCAGAGCTGCGCTGAGCTCTAAGGTGCTCGGGGCTCGCCCGAGTGTCCCCGGAGGGCTGCAGGTGTTTGGTGCTGAGCGAGTGAGTGTCTCTGCACGCAGGAGTGTGGCTGGAGGCGGGTGGGAGGGGTGGAGGGGAGTAGGTGTTGAACAGAGAACCACAGCTCTCGGGGTGCAGGAGCCAGAAACTCCCAGCCTCTCCTCAGAGGCGGAAGAGTTGCAGGTCCTGCTACCTTGGGGTTGTCAAGCAGAGGTCTGTGGTCCCTAGTGCCCTAGGGGCTGAGTTTTGCTAAGGCGTGGCCGGAGTCAGGGATTCTCCCCACCGCACCCCCACCAGCGTGCCTTCTGAGTTTTCCTCACCCACACGTAGTATTACCTGTCTCTTCCAAGAAGCTCTGAGGTCTTTGCTATTTTTCCCAGAGAACAGTGGGAAGCTATTCTGTTGTCCCCATTCCCTGGAAGCCTCACTGAGGTGGGCGGCTTCCACCAGGCAGGAGGTTTCTCCACCCTTCCTCTTCCTCTTTCCCAAAGGTAATTGTCACTTTCCCCTGCCCCACACAGTCACCATCATCACAGTCCAGCCTAGTACTTCCAAAAAGGTTAGGCTCGGAGTTGTGTGTTCTGGTGGGCTTCAGGCAATGCAAGGACTTGGCAGGTCCCAAGAACGGCCAGAGTTACTCTGACTCTGCAGATCCCTTTCCCTGGCTGCTCCCCTGGGGACCAGGGAGCTTCCACACACACGCTGGAGAGTGGGAATTTATTATTACAACCATTACACCTGTGTCTTTTTATTCCATTTTTAATGTGACTACTAGAAATTTTTAGATTATACATGAAGCTCATATTCTATTTCTGTTGGGGAGTGTTGCATTCAATAACCACTTGGCAGTATTGCCTCCAATATAGATGGAACATTTTACAATAATATTTGCTCCTCTTTGTACAGGGGCTTGCAGTCCCTTTTATTATTCACTTTGTCATTCAAGTCTCACAAGCCTAAGAAGCACCAACTATTATCCCTAATTTGCAGAGCTAGGTAGGCTAGCAGGCAGACAGGCAAGTAGGTAGTGGATAGGATTCTCTCCACCTCACACTAAGATGGAGGCTCTTGGAGGTTGCCCAGCAGTGATGAGCTGGAAGTTCTGGCCCCAAGTCCAGGGCTCTGAATACTGTGAAGTGTGAGATCTCTATCTCTACTGGGTAGCACCCCAGGGATCCAAGTGTCAGCACAGTTCTTCTCCAGCTGTCCCTGAGCCAGAATTTCCAACTCTGCAGGATTAGTGACTGTTCAGATCACTGCTGAGCCTCCACGGAGGATCAAGTCCCTGCTGAAGGCTCGTTGTAAAGGAAAATATTTAATGTGCCTTCTTGTGGATGGCCACCAACATCCTTGGGCTTCTTCTCTTACACTTTCCCCTCTTTCCTGGCTGGAAGAAACCAAAGTATGGGTGCAAGCCAAAGGAGAGAGATTTCACCTCTCATCCTGTCCTTTACCCTTGCCCTCCATTGGCCTCTGATCTCGGTCTTGCCTTTGGCATTAATCTTTGGTCCTGCCTCTGGCTCACCTCTGACCTTCAGCCCCAATTAATCTATCTCTTAAATATCAGAGGAGATGGAGAGGGAGGAGAAGGAAAGGGATCAGAAGAAGGAAGCAGAGGAGGAGGCTCAGTGGTGAGGAGAAGCTGACTGCCACTCAGAGGCATAGTTCAGTGAGGGCAATCAGGACCACTCCCTTCCCCTCACCTCCTGCACACCAGTGGTAGACCAGTGGTAGAGATTCTGAAACCTTGTCATTGCTCCCAGGGCTGAGACTGTCACTTTTCCATGGTCCAACCATCACCCCATTTCTCTCTCCCACTCAAGAGATCTATGGTTCTCCACCTGGTACCTTCATCCACACTCTTCTGTTGTTTAGATGACAACAAAAGCTTTGGCTCTGGATTTTCTGTTTCTCCACAGAGCAGTGGAGCCAGTTTACATGTTATATGATTTTATTTATTTTGTATTAGAAATTTTTAATGTACATCTTAATGTGTTTCATTTTGACATGCTTTTCATTGTGACATTTCCATATATGCATTTTGATAAACATTGTTCATATAGGTTACCCGTTACCCTCCCCTATGCTCCCCCCCCCACCCTTCCCATCTAAGTTTCCCACCTAAGTCTTCTCTATCTTTTACTTAGTAGTTTTTTTCTATATGTCCTTGGGTTCCAGTTCTGTTTAAGATAGAAACTTTTCCTGTAGTGGTCTTTATCTTGTTAGAACAATTACGTGTGATTTCTAGTCCATTTATATTGACATCATTCTTATCTTCCCCTCCTCCCTTTTATTATGATCCAAACTTTGAATAGGATTTTTCCTTCTTATAATTTTGAATCAGCTCCCTCATATGAGTGAGAACATGTGTTGTTTCTCTTTCTGAGCTCATGTTCAGTCACTCAAAATAATTTTCTCTAATTCCATCCATTTTGCTGCGAATGACCTTATTTCATTTTTCTTGATTGCTGAGTAGTATTCCAGTGTGTATATATACCATAGTTTTTTTATCCATATGATTTTATGAATCTGATCATTCTACCTCCTCCCATCCACTCTCTGGCTTAAATACAAATTCCTTTGACACTTGAAAAAGGACTAAACTCTTTAGTGTAGCCTTCAGGTCCTGAGTGATCTGCACCTACCACCTTCTCCCTCCTGATCTCTCATTGAATTCTCCTCTGATAAGGCTTAAGGCACACTGACTTCTGCAAATTCTTTTCAGGCCTGAGGTATGGTCTGCCACAGTGTCTTTGCACAGGCCAGCTCCCCCAACATATACACCAAGAACGAGTCCATCTCTTATCTCTGAATGACTAAGACAGAAGAGATAGTGGCTGGATCTTCCCAGACCTCACAAGAATTTGGATGTACCTGGGGAGAGAGGCTGAAAAAAGCCTTGTCATTCTAGGGAAATCACACACACTGGAGTCCTATGGCAAGGCCCATGCCTCTCTCCCATCCATCTTCCAGCTGAGTCAGGTGACCTCAGGTTGAAGAGAGGCCTTAGGAAATAATACAGGGAAGTTCAAGGAAAATGGTGTGGTCAGGTAGTCAAAATGTTTTTCACTTGAGAAAATGTGTTAAAAACACAGATTCCTGAGCCATAGTTCAATTTTACAGGCCTGAGGAAAGAATTTGCATTTTAATAATTTCTCCAGATAATTCTGCTGCACAGTGTCCAAGAAACATACTTTGGGAAACTAGATGGAATGACCTTGAGCAGCTGGAGGAAGTCGCCGTGTCTCCTGTAGCCAATGCAATACCCACACCAGGAGGAATTCAGTTACAGTTAGGAAGGGAGGAAGGAAGGGAGGGAGGAAGGAAGGAAGAAAAGGGAAGGGAAGGGAGGGGAAGGGGAAAAGGAAGAGAAGGGAAGGGAAAGGAGGGGAAGGGAGGGAAAGGGAAACGGAGGGGAGGAGCAGGGAGGGGAGGGAAGAAGGAAGGAAGGAAGAGAGTTAGCAGCTAGGCAAACACTGAGGCTTCCTTGCCATGTGAGGTCTTAGACTGCTCAGGCCTCTCCTGCATGCCCTCCGGTGCCCTCCTGTCCCTCATTAGTAATTGACCTCAAGCCAATCCTCTCTCCTTCTTCCTGAGACCAAAAACCAATTCAGGGGGTGTGGAGGATCTGCGTCCCCTATTCCACTGACCTTCTCACTTTCCTCCTCCTTTGTCTGAACGGTCTTCAGGGCCCCTGGTCCCAGCTTTCCACCACATTCTTTTCACAACTTGGAAAACAAACTTCTAGGTACAGAGGAAGGGGGTGGCCCCTTCCCACTGTTGGGACCTGCTGCCCAGGACTGAAGGGGATAATGCTGCCGGGCTCTTCACTATGGCAAATAATGCTGCCACTAACTGCTTTTGATGTGCTCCTTTTAGCACAGGTGCAAGCATTTCTCTACAAAGCCAGAAAAGAAATGGCTAGATTGAAAGATACACGTTATCGATGCTCGTATTATTAAATTAGACTCTACTCAGATTGTACCTATTTCATTTTACATCAGAAAGCTACGAGGCTAACCTATCTTCCCACACCCATACCTGCAATGGATTTTATCAATTTTTCTTTCATTTTTATGTCAGTTCTGCAACCAGTGCTGAGAGAGGAGGGCTCAGGAAAGAAATGACTTTTTTCCTCCCCTCCAGGAAAGTACAGACCTTCCCAGGGTGGCTGCAGAAGTTTTGTGATGGCCATGCATCCCCAGTGCTGGTGGATCTCAGGTAAATAAGTGTTGGAGGAGTCAGGAATCTGTGGGTGGAAATGGCAGATAAGGCTGCAAAGAGGGGGAAATATTTGACTAAGGCTTTGAAGGCTGAGCAGAAATTTGTCAAATGCAAATGCTAGAAGACATAGTAGTAGGACCAGTCCAAGGAAGGACGCTGCCTTGGGCACATGGGGAGCTATTCCAGAGAGGATGGATTCAGCTACAGGCTTCTTCAAGAATGAACACTTAAAGGGCCTTGAAGGAAGCCCATCCTGAGAGCTAGAAGGTCATCTGCACATGGGCAGGCATCTTCTTGGAGCTCACTGTCAGGTACACAGTAAGTGCTTAATAAAAATGGAAGAGAAAAGGAGGGTCCCAGAGATATTTAAGTAAGATGCTTGATTCCCTTCCATCTCTTTCTGGGAGCCTGGCTCCACTCTGAGTGGTGAAGAGAGGGCATAGACAGGCAGAGCTCGGGGACCCTTTCCTGGATTTCAGCCCCCCATCCTGGCCTTATGCCAGGTCCCTTTCTCCTCTGCCTGTTAGAGATTGCTTTTGGTTTCTGTGTTGACAACCCCTGTTTCTGTGTTTGGAGCTGCTGTTCAGTGCCATTTCCTGATTTAATATCAGCACCAGCACAAAGCAAGGATGCACAGTTAGCAGTTTTTGCTCCAAGTATTTTTCAAGTTCCCTTTTGATGTAAGGGTTGGGTTTGCAGCTTCCCTGATCTTTTGAGCTGGGAGGGAGAGATTGGGGGAAGGCGCTGAGAGTAGGAGATGGGAGGAGAGGCAACAAGGACCAAGAGCAGATTCACCCAGGTCACCTCAGCCAGGAAACTCCACACTCCTTTCTTTTAAAAAAAATTATATTTTTATAGGGTTGTTGTTGTTGTCAGGTGCCTTTGAGTAGGGTCCAAATTAGCCACCCTATGCACAACAGAAGGAAACACTCCCAACACTGTGCCACACCCATACTGTCAGTGCTTCACTGCTATTCATAGGGTTTTCAATGCCTAATTGTTTGAGGATTCTTTCCAGAGCAGGCTGCCAGGTCCTTCTTCCATTTTTGCAGTGCTGGGAATCAAACCAAGGGCCTCAGAGAGGGCAGAGCAGCACTCTACCAACTGAGCTAAACCCCAGTTTTTTATGGGTACAGAGTGATAATTCAGTACATTTATACAATGTGCAATAAATTAAATCTGGATAGTTCACAATTCCATTTCCTTAACCATTTTTAATATTGTTTTGGTTACCATGTAATAATTGTGCATATTTATGAGCTGTAGTATGATCTTTTTTTAAACTGCACACAGCCTGAGTTTCATTATGTGATTTTCACATCATTACATCCTATACTTTGAACTTGTTCTCTCTCTCTCTCTTTACCCTTCCACATTGCTCTCCCTCCACCTCTGCTTCACCTCCCTCTCCCTGCCATTAGTCCCCCCAAAAGCTCAGCAAAGACAAGGGGCAGGCTGAAGGGTCCGTGGGCAGGTATGGCCCCTGAAGCAAGGCTCTGCACCCTTCTATGTGAGTACAAAGTTGCACACATACGTCTCTGTATATATGTCTATGCCACAAGAACAAAGAGCTAAAAAGCTTAGATAACCGAATGTGATGCAGTTCAAAACATCAATGAAAACAAAGCTGATCCAAAGAAAAAGTGAAGATAGATACAGGTCCCAGTGGCACTCAGTTTTGTTTTGTTTTGACTGAGCATCTATGATGCCCAAGGAGTTCTGCAGGGTTAGGTGTTAGGAATGGACTGAAGGGCTCCTCTTCCTCCAATGGGAGGAGATGGTGATGATGATGATGATGATGATGATTTTGCTATACTATAGTCAGTGCAGTCATTGATTTGTGCTCAGGGGCCTATGCACACACATGCACACACATGTGCGTACACACATACACACACACACACACACACACACACACACACACACACACTTAAGGATAGGACACGGGAAGAGACTGGCACTTCTTTCCCAGCATTGTCAAAGGCCCTGACCCCCAATCCATAAGCACCTATATGGCCTGCTGCTGGGTCTCACTTGTCCCCCTCGGGCCATTTACCTGTGGGCCTCTTCCTCCGAGACCCTCTGTGTCCCACATCTCCTGGAGAGGGGTCATCTCCAGCACCAGCCTCCAACCCCTATGCTCAGCCCTGGGTCAGGAGCAACTAGAGGGAAGGGCAGCCCAGTGAGCCACAACACTGGTGGAGCCACGGGGGCATTCTCTCTGCTCCCAGCAGCCATTTCTCTTGGAGGAGACCTACACAGGGCATTTCCCTGGCCCCCACCTTCCTCCTTCCACCCACTCCAGGCAGACTTCTTCTGGTGGTGAAATGAACGGCAGCAGGCATCTTCCTGGGGGTTTTCTACAGGCAAGCAACCAGCTGCAGTGTTGCTCACCTGCCCTCCTCCTCCCCAGTACCTGGATAGACAAGTACTACTATCACCGTCACCCCCATTTCATTGACAAGGGGGCTGAAGCTCAAGGAAATTAAATCACTTGCCAGCGACCACACTTACCAAGTGGCACAGAGTGGATTCAAAGCCCGTTTGACTCTAGCCATTGTACCCAACTGCTTTGGCCAAGAGGGCCCCTAGTTGGGGCAGGAAGGCTCCTTTCTCTCTGTGCACCCATCTCTCCTGCTACTCACCCCCCAACAAGGTTCTTCTGGTCTCATCAGGGCCAGTGACTGCCCATTTCCAGGTTGGCCTGCTGTTGTAGTTTTTAAGTGCCATCACGTCAGGTCTGATTCATAGCGATCCTGTACAACAGAATGAAACACGACCTGACACTCTGCCATGCACATGATCTTTTCACATTTGAGTCCACTGCTGCAGCCACTATGTTTTTCCTCATTTTGAGTCGTGCCACATCAGCAAACCTAGTCAGTGCCAAACAGAAGGCCCAGGATGTTCAGTCCAACAGCCATACATCTGTATTTGTCATGGGCACCACCCAGTCCAGGAAGGCCCCCTGGATGACCCCATTTTCTATAGCCCTTTATACACAGTGTTCAAATATTCTGTAGTATCTGTGTCTACCACCAAACTCAGCCTCTCTACAACCAAAATCAGGTCTAGGTCATGTCGGGGTCCCTGGCACCCAGAGAGGTGGCCATCCATGGACAGGATGCTCAGACAAGGGAAAGCTGGTCCAGGTCATCAAGAAGACACCCTTGGAGGGCTTGAGACCTTTGTGGAAAAAACCACAGCCTTGGCCTTTAGAAGTGCAGCCTGCACTCCCCAGTCTGGCCACCAGGGGCCTCATCAACCCCCAGGCAGTGTGAAGGCAGGGCTTGTCTCTCCCCTGCTGCAAGTCAGGGCCTCCCACCCCAACTTCTCTGAGGAGGCCAGGCCCACTCTCATGCCCTCACTTTCCAAGCCTCAGCATCTGCTCAACTGCCAGTGGACCAGTGGGTAGCCCCAGCCAAGGAGGAGAGTTATTTTTATTTATTTCTTCTTAATCATGAACTTAATTTAGCTGCTAATCAGGTTACCATGGTGACTTGCACTGGATTTATAGCAATTTCCTAAAGCGCCTTTTTCTCACTCTTGGAGTAAATGAGTAAAATTCGGGTGATGCAACAAATAAAATTTGGGGTTTGCACAACGCCCGTGAATATGGAATGTCCTAGAAAAAGGTCAGATACATCCATTTTGTATTTGCCTTTCCCCTGCTTCATGGGCTTGAGAAAGAGACAACACTGGGCTGAGCCCAGGTGCCTCTCTTCTGCCCTCCTTTTAAAACCTTCAGTGGATCCCTATTACCAACCGGCAAGGCCTGAGATTTTTGCATTGTGTTCAAGGCCTGCCCCTCTAGGCTCACCTCCCTCACGGTTTGCTTTCCAGTCCCTTTGTGCTGTTCCCAGTGTGTGTGTTTGTGCCTCCGGGTCTTTGCCTGTGCTGTTCCCTGGGCCTGGCAAGCCATTCTCAGATACAGAGAGTCTTTAGCTCTTGGGGATGCCCAGAAAGGTTTATTCCACTCCTCTGTCCTGGGAGGCGTAGTAGCCTGGCTTGCCTTGGGGTCGCCCCATCCCAGTGTGGTATTCGAGGACACCTTTGAGCCTTACCATCACTCTGGCAGGGGTCAGCAGAAGGTGGCAGCCAGCCCAGGAAAGCAGGGCAGGGAGGCAGTGGGGAAAGGAAATAAGGAGCCGGCATTCTGACAGCTTGCTGTATTTCATTGTCTGGAACCTCACCTCGTGTTCCACCCAGGTGTCTGGGGGCACAGGGAGACCCAGTTCGTCTCCCCGCGGTCTCACCCAGGCACTCAGAAGCACTCCTGCTTGGACCGACTTGACACACCCGCTGCCCCCACCCTCAGGCTCCCAGAAGGGACAGTGTCTCCAGAATGGAGACCACAGTTTCCAGGATTTCCCTGAGGACCTTGAGGCTGGCTGCCAATCAGTCCCAGGATCAGCCACAGTCCATTAGCAAATGCCTCGGCTCAAGGCGCCAACGGAGCCCCCAGGCATCGGCGCCAGGTCCTGCCCAGGGAACCCAAAGCCACCTTCAATTATTGCCTTGGCCTTTGTAATCAGACAAACTGGACCACGGGCCGTGGAATGTTCCCTAGGTTTGGCTCCCTCTCTACCCTTCCAAGCCCAGGTCTCCGAACTCACCAGCCCTCAGGCTGGATATAGATGTGGGCCCCCCAGAAGGCCTCTCTCTGAACCTTCCATCTTCCAAGAGAAGCAGACTGATCTCTTTGCTGCAGCCCACACTGTCTCCAGGGCTGCATGAGCTCATTAAGGGCCTCACTTCCCTCACCCAGAAGACAGGGCTGGAGTCATGGCAGATGCTCAGGCATTGATAACTGTGGCCTCATTTTTACTTCTGGTCCTTCTGAACTTGGAACCAGAAGAACTGTGTTCAAGACCTGGCTGTGCATCTTTATTTGACTTTGCTTCAAAACTGAGGCCAAGAGGCAGCGAAAATCCATTCTCAAACTGACTTTGGGATGGTGAAATTTACAGGCCCAGGCACCTACAAGGGTGACAAGAAGGGAATGTCTCTCATATGCCAGGCAAGATCTGCACCAACTTTGGCAGGCCTATTTGTCCCTCTCCCTCACCCCCAAAGTAGTTCTAGCTAAAACAGACATGACCCATGAAGGCATGGGAGGTAGGGGAACAACCTCTCCTACCTGGCCACAGGAGGACCCAGGGATCCAGACACAATCTCAAGCCCAAGGCTTGCAAGAAGTTGAAGTTCCACTAGCTCAGTGGCAAACTTACCATGTGATCTTGGGCAAGTCACTTAACCTGTCCAGGGTTCAGAAGAGTTTTTGGAGGGAAGTAAAATCTCACCCAAATGAGCATGGGACCCTATTGTTCTCCAGACAGCCCTCTAGCATGTAAGCTTATTAGTTGTGGAGATGATGACTTTGTGAAAAGTTCAGAGTAAAGCATAGTACCCACTCTGGCCACTGGGGGCTGCCTCACTCCACCCTGTGCACACCTTAGGGAGTGACCAACAGGTGCCCATTGCCCTCAATGACTCAAGCATCCAGCATGCATCCCCTTTGACTTGATGTGCATTGCACAGCATTGTGTTTAAGAGCACAGGCTCTGGGCCTAACCACTGGGGCTCAAATCCCAGCTCTGCCTTTAACTAGCTATGTGACCTTGGGCAAGGTAGCTCCCCTGTTAGTGTCTCCTCTTCCTTACATGTCTGGTGAAGCTAATAGAAGCATATGCCTTATTGGATTATTGGGAGGATGAAGTGGATACCTAACTACTCACTAAGCACTGATAATTGTGTTCCAAACATGTCCACTCTCTGTTAGTTCTGAATGCTACTGTTCTCAGCCCCATCTTACAGAGGTGAAACCTTGCACATGAGCCTGGTGCTTGAAATCAGTGCTTTTGCCATCAGCCCTTGCTGCTCCCACTTCTCAATATGATCGATGTTCTCAACTGACTTGTTTTGCAAAACAAGTTCATATAGCAATGAAAATAGAGATGGGAGTAGGAGTTAATTAAGGGCAGGGTGAGCCACAAATCAATTTTAACATCGTTCGAGGAGAGACAACTAGACATTAGGATGAGATTCGACGAGAACAGCACACCATCTCCAAAGGCTTCCAGCCAAAGGCCAACTCTGACCTGGATGGGGCCTCAGGATCCAGCTCCTGGTTCCTGGAAGTACAGGGGATGGAGGAGCATGCCAAGCAGCACTGAGGAGGCCACTGCCCACCTCCACAATATGGAACAGGCTGCAGGGTGCAAGACCCAGTTGTTGCTGTACATAGCGACCCTATGTACAACAGAACAAAAAACTCCCCGACACTGCCATGCCTGACACTATTGTCAGTGCTTCTCTGCTATTCATAGGGTTTTCAGTGGCAGATTGTTTCAGGAGTGGGTTGCCAGGTCCTTCTCCCTAGCATGCAGTACCTGGTATTCTCAGGTAGTCTCCCATCCAAGGACTAACCAGGCCAACCCTCCTTAGCTTCTGAGATCAGGCGGGATCGGATGCTAGCATGCTATGGCTACAGATGCTAGATCCAGAGTCACCCTCAAATAGGTATCAGTTCCAAAAGAGAAATAAATGTCATTTCAATGTCAGGATGTCAGGAAGAAGGGGGCAAAGGGACATTAGAAAGAAGCTTAAGAGACATATCAACGAGATACAATGCTCATAGCCTGACTCAAACAAACTAAATGTAAAAACACATTTTCAAGACAATCAGGAATTTTTGAACATGGGCCAAATATTAGATATGAAAGGAATAGCCTTTTTAATTTGATTAAATGTGATAATGATATTGTTGTTGTTGTTGTTAGGTGCCGCCAAGTCAGTACTTGACTCATAGCAACCCTCATAGGGTTTTCAATGGCAGACTGTTTCAGGATTACCTTGGGAGTGGATTGCCAGGTCCTTCTCCCATTTTTGCGGTGCTGGGAATTGAACTCCGGACCTCAGAGACTGCAGCACAGTGCTCTACCAACTGAGCTAAATCCCAGCCCAATGATATTGTAGTTATGTTAAAAGAATGTTTAAGCCCTTATCTATTAGCAATACTCCCTAAAATATTTATGTATGAAATGAGTTGGTGCCGGGAATTTGTTTAAAATACTCAACAAGGGGATAGGGTCAAAGGTAATTGAGGGGTTATTGTAATTCCCCCTTCTTTTGCATGTTAGAAAACTTTCTAATAACAAGTTTTAAAGGAAAAGAAGAAAAGGGAGTGAAGGCAGATCAGGAGCAGGAACAAATGCCGGTTTTGGCAGCATGGGAACCAGAAAGGTTTGGCCCCATGGAGATGGGAGTGACTTGGAGGGCCCCTCAGCCCTTGGACCTTCAAGAAGCAGCACGTCCCTCATCCATTCTCAGGCTTTTGCACACCACCCTAGAATCCACTCATTCATTCACTCTCTCACTCGCCAGCCCATCTATTCATCCATCCACCCATGTATCCCTTTGGTTATTCAGCCAACCCACCTGTGTATTGAGAGCCTAAAATGTGCCAGACACTGAAAAAGGGAAACAAAGGCGACCATCCTATCCCCGTTGCATTTATAGTGTGGAGGGGAGAGTCTCATGCTTGTTGAATCTGCCATTACAAAAATGTATCTCCACAAACCACGAGAAATCTGAGGAAGGAAGGTTATGTGCGACAATGGGGTAGCATATGGGGGCAGATGACTTAGTCTTGGCTGAGGAGCAGTTAGGGATGTTTTCTGTATAACACTTAAACTGAGACTTGAATGACGAGAAGGAGATGGACATATGAAGAGCCTAAGGAAGGATATTTAGGCGAAGAAAACAGGAAGGGCAAATGTCCTGGGGCAGCAAGGAGCCAGGGATTTTCAGGAATATTTACTACAGGGGAGAAACTAGAACAGTGTGAAGGAATAAGAGGACTTGCAGACTACAAAGACATGTGGAGCTGTTAACTGCTGCTCTTGAACCCAGAAAACTCCTCTTCCATAAACAGAACATGTCATGTAGACACAGAGGCCTTGGGCCTGGTAACAAATGCTCCTGCAAGGGATCAAGACAATTATTGGGAAAGTTTGTGTCTGTGTTGACTACAGAAAATGCTCCACTTCCTTAAAGAATTTTAATTTGGGAGCAAGGTGGAGAGGAAGCTGGCCTGGGGCAGAGAAGGGGCAGCTACAAACAGACCCATTGAAATTGCTGAGTAATACCCCTATTAGAGATTTTAAAACCAATGGGGAAAAGCAAGCCTGGGTTCCCTTTAGGCCCCCCTCCTACAGCCAGCCCCAGTCAGGGGAAGAACATCCTAGCCAACTGTGGGGACAGTTGCCCAGTGATTTATCGCCTAAGACAAAAGTTTCAAAGGAAAGGGCCTGTGAAACCCAGACCTGTTGTTAGAACAATTAGAGCCCATCCATCTATTTGAGTCAACATTGCATCCGGAAAATGGGCCTGGGGCAGAGCTGGCATGGGCTGAGCACCAGCCCTCCATGTGCAACTTTACATATGATGGCTGATTATGAAGACCAAGACCTGGGAGGATAAACCTCACTTTTCAGATGAGCAAAATGAAGGTCTTGGAAAAAAGATTCACTCAAGGTCAGCTGCTAGAAAATTCAACTTCAGGTCTGTTTGAGTTCCAAGGCCACTCTCTTCTGTGTCATATCTTAATGCCTCCCTAGAAGTTGCTGCAGCTGCCTAGCATGGCTGGTTCCTTAGAGCTATGGGGCTCTTTCTCCAATTTTCCAAGATTAGGATGCCGGTGCCCATATGGGGGAGAGGAGTGGCTTCCAGCTCTCAATTCACTCTAAAACAACCAAGCTGGAGTATCCAAAGCCAACAGCAGACTGCTCTCCTTCAGAACCAAAGGCTTGCTTCCTCTCCAGGAACCCTGATTCTATAGGGATCTAGAAGGAATCTGGGGTGACAAGCCCTAGCCTCCAAGCCACATGCAGTGTTCTGGGCCCTTGTGAGTGATGCATGCAAGAAAGTACCACACAGGACACATTTGTGTCCTGGGAACTGATCCCAACTCCCCAACTTCATGCCTGACTCAGCTCCGTAGTCCCAGCAGAGTCTGGCCAGAAAAGCACATAGCAAATGTTTGTTGAATAAAAGAACAGATCTTTGGCATCAGACATGTTACAACAAATCCAACTTGAGAAGGGAAATAAAAGATGGCTTATTAAGATGAAGAGATGGGGAAATGCTTATAAGGTAATGTTCATTGTAAAACACAGACTACAAAATTATAGAGAAAAAAAAACATAAATCCAGCATGAATTTAATCGTGTGAAATAGCATGCATATGTTTATGCATACCAAAAATTCTGGATGAAAATGTAAACCAACACTGTGCAGTTGGCTCATGTGTGATTTTATTTGCTCTTTGAATATTTTCCTCCAAAATGTATTAAAAGAACATGTACAATTTTCCAGCTAATAGGGAAAGGCCTCAACTATTTGGTTTAATAACTTAGTTTTGTATATTAAACTTTGGGGGACTGCCTGCCTCTCTGAACCCAGAGCTGGCTGCTAGGTGCCAGCTAAGACTCTGGCATTCTGTGAGCATAAGGGGAGATCCCCTAGTTCTTCTGACCCCAGGGCTTGCAGGATTCACCCCATGGCACAAGAAGCTGCCAGTTCCTTGCCCAGAGCCTCCATGTGCCATCTGCCAAATTCTCAGCACAACCAAGTACATTTCCATAACTCTTTTCTCCATAGCAAGTCAGTAAATCAAAGCATATCTCGTACGCAAGGTTGGCCCTTTCTGGTAAAACACAAAAAACTTAATCTTTGGTCCAGAAGCAGTAGATTGCAGCGGCAAGTCGGCAGCCAAAACCATTAATCTTTGCCGCTTTCCCCAACTGGCCCGAGTAGTAAAGAAGATAATACCCCAGCAGAATCAGTGACCCACTACAAATTGGTCCTGAAAGGTCCACCAGCATAAATAGACTTTTGCTGATCCAACACTTGTTAGGAACCCCAACAAAGAGACTATTGGCTCATCTGATGAGCCGCTTGCAATGGGCCCTTGCAATGGCTGGTGATGGATGACCACCCTCCCTTGGAGGGGAAGATGCAGCTCCTGGTATGGGGCCCTTTCTCATCTTAAATTTGTCCTCAATAAATCACAGGTGCAAAGAAGCCGGCATCAGTTTCATTACACCTACATGCTCCAGTATCAATCACGCCACCATGGCGGCCTGTCTGGGCGCAGTTCATTTCAAGTGGCTTTTTCTGTCCCGATTCCGTTTCCAGTGAGATGCATGTCTCCAAGGGACTGGGGCCCGGAGGGAGGGAGGAAGAAGCTTCCTTCTGAAGGCCTCTGCTCCCTTGGCCTCAGCACCTATGCCCTCCTCCTTTTCCATTCACTAGTCCCTAAATATTCTGAGTTCAGCACCCAGCCCCTGGGCAAACAGCTGAAGTCTCAGAATCAGAAAGACTTGTCTTCATATAATGGCTCACACACTTGCCAACTTGGAGCAAATCACTTTACTTGGCTGAGGCTGAGTTTCCACAACTGGACAATGGGCTAATGCCATTACCCCTTACAGATTAAGCACCGTAATATGTGTATAGAGCCAGGTATTGTGCAGAGTACAAAACAGATCTTCAGCTGCCATTAGTCTCTACCACTCCTGACTTGGATGCTGGCTGAAGGGAATATCGCAGAGGTGGCTGATCTTGCTTTTCCATGGTACCCAAGCCCATAAGAAAATGGAATTCTGCTGATCCTTTCTGTCCATGTCCATCTGCCTGGTCTATTCCTGGTGCCAGCAAAGGTGTGTTGATTACGGCTCAGAATTTATGAGGATGATGCCTCAGCTCATTTTTTGTCTTGTACTTTTCATTGTAGGCAGTTAAAATACACTTAAAACTAAGGACACCAGCGGGCTTTCAGACCTCTTCTTAATGTACATAATCAAATACTTTCATGTCATTAAATTCATATATAAGGCTCATCATAAAAGCCATGAACTTCTCTTTTAGAAGAATCATAAATGGGAATAAATGGGTTTCTTTTTAGGCAGGTCCTAAACTAAT
Source organism: Pedetes capensis (assembly GCA_007922755.1). Taxonomy (NCBI): domain Eukaryota; kingdom Metazoa; phylum Chordata; class Mammalia; order Rodentia; family Pedetidae; genus Pedetes; species Pedetes capensis. The sequence goes on along the minus strand of VMDO01000540.1, from coordinate 199,103 downwards.
CTTCGCACAGCCACCAGAGGTGGGATTGATATATCCCTCCAATCCTGCCACAGGCTGCTCTCAGAGGGTGGAGCACTCAGGGCCCAGTGGCAGCCCTGCTAATCATTAACCAAATGAATAGGGTTTTGAGAAGAAGAGAGGGGAGTGCAAAGGACCCTTGAACTGGTTGGGAATGTCAGACAGAACAAGCTTTTCAAAAAGATACTTCCATTCACTCTAAACCTACAGGAGAGCTGGAGTGACAGGGCCATTTATTTGCAGAAGAGCTGGGAAGGGAGCAGGAAAGAGAGGCAGAGAAGCTGGAAGGAGATAGGTAAAGCAGGGAGAGGTGTCAGGGGAGGGAGAGAAGGTTCAGAAAGCACGCAGAAAGGGAAAGGGGAGAGGCTTTATACCCCAGGGTACCGTGTTTAATCAGCACAGCACTTGGCTCAGGATCTGGAGATACATCTCACAGAGCAACAAATATATACAATACATCAAGAAGAACAGAATATAATAGCAATGATGCTGGTGGTAATGATAATACTGAGCACTTACTATGTGTCCAGTCTGGTCATCTACGTCACTTACAAGAACGACCTCATTTAATTCTCCTACAACCCTATTACGCAGCTACTACATTTCATCAATTTTCAAGATGTACACTTTATTTTGCCCATTTAAACATCTATATAATTGAGATGATTTTTACTGTCACCATTGGCTGACAGCAAGCAGTCTCGATGTCCTTGTCATATCTGGGAACACACTTCAAAACTTCTGAAACAGGTATTTGCAACTTAAAATCCCAAAGAAAGTACATGAATGGTTTTTAAAAAATGTTACCATTAATGCTTGTGATGTGGCAGAGATGATAATGTGTTGAAAAGTATGGGCATTGGCAATGCTGAGTCCCTCTCTAAATATGCAGAAGTTTTAGAAGCACCCTAAGCAAATTATTTCACTTACATTTCCTATTTCAAGAATGTACAAAGGATTTATGATAAAAATCTGTCTAATAGCCCATTGTGGTGGTGCATGCTTGTAATCCCAGCACTTGGGAGGCTGAGACAGGAGGACTGCAAGTTCAGGCTACGCTATATAGCGAGACACTATTTCAAAAAAAACAAACAAACAAACTATGTCTAAATAAGCCCAAGAGATCTTCCTGTAATCGTAAAATTAAAATAAGTGAGAAGAAAAGTATTGTATCACAGTTTCATTGGCAGTGGTTCTATTTTTCTTAGTGTTTCATAAAATAATTGTGCAACATTACAAGCACTGTGAATCCCATCTTAAAGATGAGCAAACTGAGACACCTTTATTACTTGCTCAAAGCCACATAGAAAGTTAAAACCCTGAGTCTCTCTGATTCCAGAGGTCATATTCTCAGCCATTATCACCATTCTTCTCTGACATACCTGGAGCCAGATCAACATATTCCAATGCCAGCTTTCCCAACCACTGGCTTGTGACCCAAGACAGTGACTTCTAGTCTTAAAGCCAGAAAGCAGAAATGCTAAAAAAAAAAAAAAGAAAAAGAAAAAAATGCTTCTCAAAGTTATAGGTGAGAAAATCTGTATGTGAAAATGTTCATCAGGGGACCAGGCCCCCAAAAGATGCCCAGGTTGTGGGATAGAAGGAAGATCCACACACAGCTCCACAGCACAGCTGAAGAGCAGCCACTTTGCCTCTACAGCGACTAGCAAAAGACTTGGATGGACCAGGAGCTCAGAGCTACCACTGGAACTGTGAGCATCAATAGACGATGCTTTTAGCTCTGTCTCAGGGCACACCAGTCTATATATACTTTCTTGTGCCTGCTGGATGCTTAGCCTTCCTGTCAATAAAAAGCAGCCATGGTAACCATAACTAACGTATTGCTATTATTATTATTGTTTTACATCTATGGAATACCTACCCTTGCACTCAACTGAGCCAGCACTGATATAAGGCCTTCACCCATATCTTATGCTCACAACGACCATGAGTATGTATGTTACAGATGAGAAGGTTGCCTTTAGGTGTCCTGGGTCTATCCAGAGAACAAATACACCCAGTGTTTTAGGTTAACTTGGTGTTCTAAGGGGTCCACTGATTCATCTCCATTAGGTCTAAGATTTAAATTAAGAAACTACCTTTAAAAAGTCATAAAGGATGTCTTCTTCCTCCCTACCCCAAAGATAAATAAAGCATGTTTACTATAAAAAATTTGGAAAATATTAATAATAACAAGTTACTGCCACACATAATCCCATTGCACAGAGAACATGCTTTGCTATGGATCGGAAATGGTTGAAATGTTCCCTACAATGATGTATGTGCTAGAATTTGGTCCCCAGCATGGCAATGATGGCACAGCACCTCTAAGAAGTTGGTCCTAGTGGGAGATCCTTAGGTCAGTTGAGGGCATGCCCTTGGGAGGGATTAGGATCTCAGTCTCTCTGTGGCTTCCCATTTGGAGATGTAATCTCTCCCTCCCACAAGCATCCCCATCCTTGTGATGCCATTGCCATGGGGTCCTTACCACACCTGAGCTGATGCCAGTGCCCTACCCTTGAACCTCCAAAACCATGAGATAAATAAATCTCTCTATAAAGTAAGCCTGCTTCCAGGCTTACTTTACTTTTGTTACAGTAACAAAAAAAGACCAATATTAACACTCCCTTGCTCATGTTACATTCTTGTTTCTATCCACATTTTACACAGTTGATATTAAAGCTGCAATTTTATATTCCTCTTTTTTTTTTTTACTTAGCATAAGCATTTCCCGACATTATTAGAAACTCTTTGAGAGTTTCATTTGTATTGTTACCAGTATCATTAAATGAGTGAGCCATAATGTACTTAACCACCCCCTTAAATGTAGGACATTTAGCCATTTCCAATGCCCTCGTGGAGACTTGTGTGCCTAAAACTTTGCTTACATTTGTATTTTCCTCAGATAAATTATTTACGGTAGCATTACTGAATCAAATGACTTTACATTTTTAAACTCTTGATTGTTATTATTGAATTGCAATTTATATTTAAGAATGTCTGCTTGAACTCATCCTTGCCAACATTGAATATTAACATTTTTAAATGCTGTTAATTTGATAAGTGAAACTTTTTGTTTAACATATCTTTGTTACTAGTAAACATGAACTCCTTTTTTCCAATCTCATTATCTGATTATATATGTGGATAATAGCAGCACGGTTAAGAGTTCCTGCTAGATGAAGATGCCTTCTTTTAGATCTTGGCTCCTCACTTCTGTGTGATCTTGGGATGATGATTTAACTTCTCAAAGCTTTACTTTTCCTCATATTTTAATAGGGATGAAACTAAGAACCATAGTGTCTTTGTAAAGAATATGAACAATCTCATATAAATTACATTGGCAAATAATAGTGTTCAATAAATATTAGCTACTTTAATTTCTTCCTTTGAAAACTCTTTTTCATACACTCTCCTCATTTTTCTGATGGGATCTTAATAGCTTTCTTATCAATTTGAAAAAACTCTTTTTATATGAAAGACATTAGCCCCTTGCCACATTTGTTGTGAATATTTTTAATTGGCCTTGAAAACTACATCATTTCTGCCTTGATAGAGTCTGTGAAATTATTTTGGGGCTATCCAGTTTTCATAAGGCTTCAGGGAGGAGCTATGTCTATCAGAGAAGATAGAAAAAGGAAAGGGTTTTGATGTCCAGTGATACGCCTTGGAATACATGGCTTCCATTCACAATCCTTCATTGCTAATAGATGGGGTAGGAATAGATGAGGTTTGCTGTGCCCACAAAACAAAGCCCTTGTGGAGATACACAGAGAATGCAGCCGTGGCTGTGAGACTTTAATGCCTATACACCACACCTGGCACTTAATGGTGGGTAAAGAAATCATGGAAACTTCAGGAGCCCACTCTTTCTCAGTTCTGAAGCTGTCTGCACATCCACAAAGATATTTTGGTTAAAAATTTAATTAAATAAATAAATAAACCCCTCCTTCTCCACGTGAACATTGCCACTTCCATAATATTTAATACTTTTCTGTCAACGAAGATTCCAAGGAGTGAGAAAGCCTCTGCTTTTGTTTTCATTTTTTATGTCTATTAAAAATAAACATGCTGAGAAGCTGCCTTTTAGTCTCTTTATCAAGCCCCAAATGACATGTAGTCCTTGTCAAATCAGCATTGACAAAAGCAACCAGCACAATTTGCAAGGCATCAGGGGCAAACTTGGTGAAGGGCAGGTTTTCCCCTCCATTGATCACAATGAGTTTTACCCAAGTGATGGGCAGTCAACTCAACTAAGGTATACAGGGAGGCAAGACGCTGTCCTCAGCCCGCCTGCCTGGGCTCAGCTCACAGGACACCCGGCAGGCTTTTCTGCTAAGAAAATCAAGAAGCCCATCTCTTCATGGGTCGGCACAAATGGGGTACATTTCATGCTGAGTCAATTTAATCAATACTTTTCTTGCTTTGGAAGCTCGGGCGTTTAGAAAGAGCAAAGCCATGCTACACAGCAAAGCAGCTTTAAATTCTAATGAGTTTCTCTGTGCTAATTAGTGACTTTGCTAACTGGAGGCTTTCTTTGTTAGAAAACACACCCTTGCCTTGGAGTGACGCAAAATGCCAGCTTTTCCATTGCAAAATGCCAGCTTTTCCTTTCATGAATGTATCTCCTTTCCTCTTCCATCATGAAGCCGGAAGGGGAAAGACTTTGTTCCTCTCACCCTGCCAGAATTAACAAATTTTTATTATCTGCTTATTATTGTCTTTAAGTGACTAGTACCACATTTTGCCTTGCAAAAACCAGACCGTGCAAGAGATCGATTTCTCCTAAATCCTACCTGTCACCAGCCTGGCAGGAAACAGAGCTCTGGAGAGTAAGCACAGCCTCTTCGGAAGAGACACGACAGCATGCCCTCTCCAGCCCCCTCCCATTGCACAGTGAGATTTGGTAATTTGCAAATTGAGCAGCCATCATTATCTTCCAAGGAGCACACAGGATCTCCACTCCTTGCTAGGAGAATGTGACCCAATCATTTGTCTCCACAACGCGCAAATTCTAGAGCACTTGAGAATTCTTAGGCATAAAGCTGATTACTAACAGGAATGGTTATAAAGAAAAATCTTTTTAATCTGAGAAGGAGGGAAGGGGAAGACAAAGGGCAGGAAGGAAAAGCGACATGGAGCTCAGGACCGCTGGGAGCTTTCTGTGAATCAGAATTGGAACTTGGATATGCAAGTAGATTTCTTTCCTCACTCTTCTGCCTTGTTGTCATTGTCATCTTTCTGAGTCTGTCCCTAACTCCGTCTCTCCTCTCTGTCCTCTCTGAGTACTTGATGAAGACACCATGCCTGGAAATAATTGCCTTCAGACCCCTGAGTCCCACTTAAAAGTCTTTGGGACTGATCGAGATAAATCCCATTAGGCTTTTGCTTCCACTCAGAGTGCCCCCGTCATTTATTAGACGGATTAAAGTATCAATTTCTGTTTAAACATTAACAGGGTGATGCCAAATATTAGTCAGTTCCTAATAATTTTGAGGGATTAAAAAGATAATAAAAGTAATAGTCCATTACATTACCTACTTCAGCAAGATTGTAATGAATGTAATAAATTCTGGATCAGGGTTATAACAACTTCCATCTATTTAAAATGAATTTGTAGGGTTACTTTCATTAACTATGTATATGGGGGAAATGATTTGACATATTACTTTAAAAGAGCTGTAAAAACGATTAGGAGAAAATATGCTTTCCAGACAGGGATGTTGGCCACTGGGGACAACTGCATCCCTGGGAACAGGGGACCAAGCACAGAGACAGCCAAGTTCATCCTTCGTGTACCACCCGCTTGCAATTCTGCAGAGATCATGACAACATCAGCACTAGCAAACTAGGGTGAAGGGACCTTCTTTTTCCCTTTCTCTGCTTTTTGTTTGTTTGGTTAATCGGTTGGTTGGCATTTTTTTGTTTTGTTTTGTTTTGTTTTTTCTTTTTTCCTCCCTAGGTATATTCCCACTAATGAACCAAGGCTCTCTCTGGGAACTTCTGCTAGGAAATCAACCTTAGGCCCGTGGCTCAGCCTGGCCTCTGGGCCCCCCAGGGAAAGACGCCGTATTAAAGGGGCCCATGCCCTCATTGCTAGAGGAGACAAGGGACCGAGCACTTGACTGCACCACAGAAATTACTGCTGTACCTCGAATGCCTGCTTCATTTATCAATTTCATAGCAGAAAAACCCATATGACTGCCTTGCTCAGTCGCACGCTAAATCTAGTCACAGAAAGCTCCCCACCGCCAGTCAAGTGTGTTATGCACAGGCCTGGATAAAGTAACTTGAAATACCACTAATGATTTATACTTAATTGAACCTCTAAGTGATTAAAGTGGCAGTAATGAATGAATAACACCCTCTTCACTCCCGGCCCGCCTGCCTCTCTGGGCACTGCAGCACAGCGCTGAGCCTGGGGAAGTCAGCAAGGACTGTGGCTGAAGCTGTTCGTTCTCCTGGCTCCCCCAAGCTGCCCATCTGGGTCCAGGCTAAATTGCTCTCGCTTGCAGTAAATGACTCCATAAGCACCAAATCAGACCATTGATCCTTTTTATTAGATTACCCAATTGGAAGGTTAATGCATTTGCATTTGGCAATCGAGTCGGTCAGCCCGAATCCCACTCGGGGATGGGTGTTTAAATGGACACACACGGAGAAGGACTCTGTCAACATATTGATTTGTTGGCAGCAGAAAGCAGATCTGATGTCCTTCCTTCTCCAAAGAAGCTGTTCTGAAAATTCACTCCCAAGGGAGTGTCTTCCTGAGCAGGAGTCCAAAGCTACACCCCACTCTTACCCCCATATCTCTGCTTCTAGGGGAAAGAAGGATCCTGCAAAGATTTTCCATCTCCTTGGGGAGAGACAAAAGTAGACATTTAACCTTGAGCCAGGAACTTTGCTGCCTTCTCTAAACGAAGGAAAACTGGGACTTAAATCAGTGACAAGGACACAGATTTCACAAACTAAAAATTCTTTGACAGCCAGACTGGGGCAGCCATTCATTCCTAGGTTTCTACATTTGATGTGAATTTTTTCTTAGATTTTCTAAATGTATTAACCAAATGCTATACAAATGATCATCTTGGTTAGGATTTTCTTCTAAGATAATTCACAAGTCAGAAAAACATTTTGTTGATCTAACACAAGGTCTGCATTGGTGAATATAGCTGTGATTTGGGGGAAATTAAAAGTTGCCCAGAGAAATCACCCCAGAAGACCATGTCCTCTTATAGACAGGGAAACTGAGGCTCAATGAGAGAATAGCACTTACCAGAGGTCCCCCAGTGAGTTCCTGGACAATTCACCCACTCTTCTGTCTTTGAGATCAGCCTGACATTTTGTTCTCTGGTTAAGAAGGCAGTACTCCCAGCAGAGGTGGCTTCAGGGCTGTGACAGTAAAGAAATAGTCTTTTTATACAAATGTCCTGAGACACAGACCATATTTCATATTCAGCTGCATAAACTAGGTCTTTGTCTAAATTGTTCTGTGAAGTAAGCTTTGCTGTAAGTACTGCTTACAGGATGGATTTGTTCAGCATCACGCCTCCGAGGACAAGGCGCTGGCTTCATCATTTCAATTCAGTTCCCTTTCTCTGCTGTTTACTCTCCAGCCAGCCAAGAGACTGGGGGCAGCCCAACATGTGAAATCAGAAATTGAGGGTTCAAGTCTCAGCTCAGTCACTTAGAGGATGTGTAATTTTTCTGAGCTTCAGCTTCTTCAATTGTAATTAATCTTCCTTGGATTGTTTTGAGATTAAATGGGATAATCTGTGTGAAAATGATCATAATGGATATGGCTCTTATCCATGTAGGGTTCTCCATCCATGAGTCCTCTCTCTCTCCCAATTTCATAGGAAAAGGGGGACTCCCCCCAAGTTCTTGCGGGGAATAACTGACTGGTGCCAGGTAGCCTAAGATAACACACACACCAATGAAAGGAACTACTTTCTTACCCAGTTCTCTCCTGCCTTGCAAGAAAGCCCCAGGTTCCTTCTCAGCCTTTCCCTCCCCTCCCTTGCTGGAGGCTGGAGGCTGAGCCATCTTTGAAATTCCATTCAGACCCTGCCTGAGTGTCAGAGGGGCCTAAGAAGCCATAAGGATAGGAGTAATGTAATTACTACAACAATAATCCTATTCACTAATATCTTTAAAGCACTCCATCCTTTCAGTACTTTTTAACATGTATTTAACCTCATCATGTTGTTGTTGGTAGGTGCCATCGAGTCAAGCCAGGTCCGACTCATAGCGACCCTCATAGGGTTTTCAATGGCTGATTGTTTTGGGATTGCTTTGGAATGGATTGCCACGTCCTCCCATTTTTGCGGTGCATCTAATCCTCCCCAGAATGCTATAAAGCTCAGATTGTTGTACCCACCTTACAGAAGCAGAAACTGAGTGTTGTGACTGTCTAAAGTGGGACCATTGGGAAGGGCCAACTGAGTCTTAAGCCCACGTCTCTCAGACCCCAGGAGCCATGTTCTGTCACTGCACCCCCTCCCAGGACTCACAGTGTCTTTGTGGGAGGGGACAAGCCAAAGTTTAGTGGGGATTCTGAGCTCTTCTTCTCCTTTTAGCCTGCTAGTCCATTGCAGGGACAGTCCCCAGGCAGGGCTGACAAGGGATAAGAAGCATGGCGACAGGGGTGGGGCAAGGGGGGAACCACTGAGTGAGCAACAGTCGACCTTCAGGAGTCATTGAGAAAGTGCGGAGGTGGCACAGTGTGGTGTGACAAGGGCCCTGGGCCCACAGGAGGGACTGTTATCTGATTGGGAGTACAATGTGGGCAGATTCTTCCTAGAGATAGTTGCAGCAGGGCTGTTTGAGAAAAAGAGAGCAAAGAGGGGCCCCAGCTAAAGGAGTTTATTAGTCCAAGTTCTCAGCATGGGTATCCAGCAAGCTACAGGCCTGCTCAGGCTAAGTTCCCATTCCCCACAGGCCAGACTTTCAGCGTGGCCTCTAGTCTAGGGACGGCATACAGAGTACCTGGGATGGGGAGAAGAAATTACTTGGAAAAATAACGTCCTAGAAGAAATTACTTGGATGTTAACAGGTTCTTTGTCTCTAAGTGGACTTGCCCTTGGCAGCAGGGTGTGTGTGTGTGTGTGTGCACGTGTGCGCGCGAGTGCACGCACATGTATAGGGGTGCATGTGTGTGTGAGTGGTGCCTGGACCAGATCTATGTGTGTGGTTGTGTCCCTGTGAGGATGAGGGTGGGTGAGTGTGGGCATCAGTGACAATGGCTGGCATATGACTGCAAATGTACACACAGAAGAAGGTATCCTGCCTCCCCCAGGGGTTTCATGCCCACAACTCAGCCAAGGTGAGGGATGCTAGAACAATAGTCCCGTTACTAAGCATGTGGTCATTCAGAGAAGTAGGGGCTGTGGAACTAAGGAGGGAGCATCTCTTTGTCTTGGTGGGTCAGGGAAGGCTGCCTGGAAGAGGGGACATTTGCTAAATGAGACCTTCTTCCTGAGTGTCTGATGGGACAGGCCTAACCCAGAATCTGTGGAAACCCCTTTTACCAACAGTCCTACGAAGTCTTCCATGCCCAAATCAGTCTGAAATGGGCCAAAGAACACGCCAGTAACCAGCATTCTCCCCTAAAATATGAACACCAACTCCCTGCCCAGACTGGGCTCATAAGATGAGGTGAAAGTAGCCAGGACACCCCCTGGTCAACTCCAACTCCTATACCTTTTGATAGATATTTCCTTACCCAGATTGACCTGGCTTTTCATGCACAGCTTAGAAGGACAGACCTCTGCCCAGAGCTGGGCACTGCCTCTGTAACCAGGTCTGGGGTAGGCAGCAGAGCTGGGCTCTGCATCTCAGTCCTGAATGCTGAGCTTCCTGAATCCCACTTCTAGTACCATCTCTTATGGCTGTGCAATTGGAATCAGCCTTTGAGCAACTCAGGCCTCAGTTTCCTCATCTGTCAGAGAAGAGTGATTATCTCCCCCTACCTCGGTTGTGTGTGTGGAGATTCCAGAGATGACCTTTGATAGCTATGCTGCCTCTAGCAAATCACTGGGCTGGGGAAGTCCAGTTTGCTCATCTGTAAAACAAGGACAATAACAGTAAATGAGATAATGGAGAGAAAAGCATTTTAAACTGTAAAAAGTAGAGAGCTTTGAGAGCAGTCACCTGTGTGATGGAAGGCCTCAGCCCAGTTCTCCTTCTCAGCCGCTTCTGTCTCCTCTGGCCGGGTATTTCTCAGAGGACCTAGGCCTCTGGATATTGGCTCCTGGGAACAGAGAAACCCACACAAGGGGCTCCAGGATCCCCCAAGACAGGAAGGCCCAGGGACAGAGTCTGACGGTCAGCAGGCACTGGCCCGTGGCTCCCTGGAGCTGTGCAGCAATGATTCAGAAAAAGGCTGACAAGGATATTAGCAGTGTGGGTTTTTTTTTTTTTTTTTTTAATCCTGAGTCCAGAGAAAATGCATGGTCAGGAATAAAGGCACCCAAGAGAGCAAGGAGAAAGAGAAATAATCAGAATTAGCCAGCAGGCAGGCAGTGGGAGCAGGGGCAATGCAGCCCACAGAGGGCCAGCAGCCTCTCCGGGACCCCAGGCCGGGGAGGTGTCCCAGGAATGGGAAACCAGGACAGGAGCACCAGGGAACTTGGGCCGACTGGAGCCTGGCAAGCAGGCCAAACGGAGAAGGAAGCCATCATCAGGTGAGTCCAGCACCCCCTGGGGCTGCCGTGCACCCCTTTGGCTCTCCCCAGGCACAAGGCAGTGGAAGAAGTGCTGTGAAGGGCTTCAGTTCTCCATTCCCCATTGTCCATGGGGCTCTAGACGTGGGCACTGCGCTTGGGGGGCGGCCAAGAGGCTGCGCAGATACTACAGAATGGCTGCAGAGGGCTCCGCAGGCAGGAGGCCTCCACACCCCCGTTCCAGGCTGAAATGAGTCAAGGATGACAGAGACCTGGCCACGAGACTTGCGGCAGCTCTTCCCCTACCTAGCAGTTGGACAGGGTGTCTCAAGGTGCTCCGGGAGGTGGTCTCAGGACCTATTGGAAGAGTAGAACAGGACGGATATGGATCTTGGAGCTGGGATGTGGAAATCCATTTACAGGAGCAATGAAATGGATATGGTTCCTACCTGAAATCCGCTTTCTACAAATCATTTATCCTGTTACAGTGCCTACAAAGCAGCCCTGGTCCAGAGCTTGTGTGTGTACCAAGTGTTTGTGCTTGTATGCATGGGTGTGTATTAGGGCAGGGCAGAATTAATACATCAGCCTCTGATTCCACTGCAGATTCCAAATTAATGGGGTATAAATTAATGACAAATAAAACATGTGCAGTGTCCTGGAAGCCCAGTGCTTCTCCAATACCCCCGACTCTGGGTCCTCAGGCAAAGTGCTTCCCTGAACTGCTATTCTATGAACTGAATATAGAGAAATGGGATCGCATGTCCCCAGGTCGCCCCTGCTGTCATGGGGACCACAACGCACAATCAGTCCATCATTTCCATTATGAAAGGCCTCTCCTGGAAGCTTTGACAGCATCTGTGTTAATAGCACAATTCTACAGGATTAAATGTTGAGTGTGTTAGAAGCATTCATTTGCTAAACCTAATATTTATCACGCCACAATTTTGGTCACCTCATTTTGGCTTTCTTATTCTTCACATTTTAGTATACCTGGGGCCTTGATAAATAAAATCATCAGGGCATCTCTTAGCCTCTGACCTCTGGACTTCGTTCCCAGTCCTCACGATGTAAGTTTCTTTTGCCCTCGATTGGAGGTGAATTGGCACCTCAGGATTGAGGTGAAGTAGGAAAGGGAGAGACACATGTTTCCCTGGGACATTGTTGATTGTCCAAATCCCTCTGTGTAAAGTTCTAAATTACGCTTACTGACACAAGGAGACTAGCAAATGCTCCAAACACCATGGCAAGGCAATTCCTCTCTCTTATCAGAGCTGCGCTGCCTCAGGGTCACCGACTGAGCAAACACCCTCTTGGGCATGTACTTCTCCCTAGGATGCCAAGTGAAGGAAGGAATCCCCTGGACCCCTCACCTCCCCAGTTCACTCTCTATAGGTCACCTATGTGAACATCAAACCCAAATCACAGCCCCCCAAATTTAATTTATTTCTCCCTAAACAAGTTCTTTTATCATAAAGCAATAAATTTGTCTTGGTGCTAGCAATTTGTTGCGGGTGACATAACATTGCAAATTGATTAATCACTACTGTACGCAGCAAAATGAGAAAAGCAAGGAATTATTATGAATAGCGTCCGTCTTTTACAGGAGGGATTCATTATTCAAAAGTGCTCGCTAGTGCTTACATGTGCCCTCCGTGCAGATTACATCCATTTGCAGACTTCCCACATCATGCTTACACAAATCAACAAACGTGCATTTATTAAGACATAGAATGAAAGCTATTTAGAAGTGAAAAATGGCCATTTCCCTTACTTTTCTTAGAGGAAGGCAAATCCGGGTGGGATGTTCCTGGAAAGTGGCCCCAGAGTTGTCAAAGGAGTGTCTTTGGGTTCTGCGCCTGCTAGCTCATGGAGGCGCTACCAAATCTGTCTCCCCTGATTTTGGCAGTGCCACTATCAGAAATACTCCTCCTGTGGTTCTAGAACCTTCACTCTGCCACAGAAGACTGAAGCAACTAGTTGCCACTGCCTGCCAGGGAAATGCAGCAGATGAAAGTTCATAGTTGTTTGAAAATAAGGCTCTTTATAGTCCTCTGGAAAGGGAAAGGAAACAAATTTTAATTGAGTGTTTGCTCTGTCCTGACACTATTCTGATTGTTTTCCTAATATTGGTAGGGTAAGTCCCTCCACCTCTCTTAACCTTCTAGAATTGTTGCAAAGATCAAGTGAAATAGTTCATACGCACAAAGCACATAGTAAATGCTCAATATATGCTAACTCTTCTCCCTGTTGTAATTTCACTTTATTCTCAAGGTCAGTATTATCATCACTTTACAAGTGGAGAAACCAGGGTTTGGTAAGATTGTAAAGTTTCCCAAATCACACAGTGAATAGGTGAGCAGGGCTGACCTTCCACGTAGAATCTGGCTCCAAAAATTCATGTTCTTTTTCATTAAAACAGCCCCATAGCAATTTGGTGGTCAAAATAGTGTGCATTTGCTTTTTCTAATCTGATGCAGGAGGCCACACATCATCCACACATCAGTCACCCATTCACTGTTTCAAGATGTGCCTGATGGGACATTTGAGAGAGTCTAGAGATGTTATGACCTGCCCCTATCTGTTTGCACATCAGTAGAGCCCCATCTGTCTCTAGCCCTGGTCCCCACCATCCTCTTGTCCCACTAACAAGGACTCTTCATGAAGGAAGTTTGTCACCAGCCCCAATAAAGGCTGCCAGGCAGCTCACAGCTCCACTATTGATTATTCCTGCTGAACTCATGCTTTGTTTAAAAATAGACTGAGATCTCAACTTTCATATTCTAATTAGATTTCAAAGCAACTTTTATAAAATGAGAGCGCCTTCATTATTTCTCACTGCATAGAGGGCCATTAACCACTCCCCAGCCAGGCTACAGTCCTTTCTAGTCCCTGCTGCCACTCATCAGGGGAGAAGAGTTACTCATCCCCTTCCGAGAAAATGGTGCTGAACCTCAGGCCTATCTCCAGGTACCCACAAGCCAGGGATGATCAGGTGATAAGCCCAACCTAGGCCTGGAACTGAGAGTCAGCTTCTGCAAACACATCTCACCAGATGCCATTTATCCAAGGATGGTCCCAGAATCTGCCAGACATCAGTAAGAGCACCCAAGAGGAGTGTGTGTCCTGGGACAGAGGATGGCCCACCTAGGATCCAGAAGCTATGCAGGGAGCAGGGCAGCCCATCTGGGCCACCCCTAAACACTGGTCCACCACATCCTTGCTGGATGACCACAGTCTCAGCCCTCAGACTCTAAAAAGTCTCAGTTTCCTTACAGTCCCTGCCCACCTGGGCACTGCTAATTATCTCTGAAGTCACTGTAAGAACTCATTGAAGCCGTGCATGGAAAGGGCCCAACAGAGTCTGGCATGTGCAGGGGTGGGATGGGCCCAGGGGTTGCTTGGTATCTGTTCCTTCTTTCATTCCCTACAACTCCCAGTCCCTGTGCAATGAGTCCCAGAGATGTTTCAGGAGTAATGAATTCCCTCATTTCAGCTAAACCGCCCATAGTCCTGGCTTTGTGGAGATGTGCGATGGAACATGATAAATTATTGTTTTAAGCAGAAGCTTCATTCAAATATCCATTTCCCTGTCAAGTTAATTTTGTTTCAATGTATTTTATAGTGGGTTTTGACTGGAAGCATAGATATTACATAAGCAGAAGAACATTATGTCTTTGCCTGTTCTCTGAATAATGGGGACCTGATGGTGTGAGGGAAGAAAATTGGGGGTTATTATGGACAAGAACCCCTACCTCCCAGTCAGGCCCAGCTGGTGACATAGCTCTGAGGGTTAATTGTCTTCAGCTCAGTCTGTCCACAGGGCATGGCAACACCTCATCCTCCCCAGATGGCTGAGCTCCTCCATCCAAGGACCAATGTTCTGGAAACTCTCAAGAAAGCAGCCTTGTACCCAGTCTCCAGTTATGCCGGCCGCCAAGACCTCCAAAGCATCCTCTCATCTCCCCCTGAACCCCTAAAGGCTTCAGGGTGATTTCCAAAGAAGAAAGACATTCTCTTACACACACAGTGCCATGACTGAGATCAGGAAATTAGCATAGATACAACCCCGTTATCTAGATCCAGATCCACATTCAAGTTTTGCCCAGTCTCCCAGTGATGCTCTTGATCCTCATTTATGTCCAACTCACTTTGGTTGGCATGTCATACCTCTTTGGACTCCTTCGACCTGGAACTATTCCCTAGCCTCTCTGTTCCTCATGACTGTGATAGTCACTTTTCCTCCTTGCGACAAAACATCTGAGCAAAACAACTTAAGGGAAGAAAGACTTGTTTTGGCTCATAGTGTGAGAGGCTTCAGGTCATGGTCACTCACCCTTTTGCTGCAGGCATGTGGTGAGGCAGGGCATCCCGGTGGGGAGGGCATAGTGGGGCAGAGTTGTTTACCTCATGGCAGCTGGAAAACAGAGTTAAAGGGACAGGGATAAGATCTACCCTTCAAAGGCACCTCCCCAGTGACCTACTTCCTCACACCAGGTCCCACCTCCTAGTATCACATCCAGCTATGAACTCCTCGATGGCATTGATGAGGTGAGCTCTTTGATGATCCAATCACCTCTCCACAGTGCCACCAGCGGAGGACAAAGCTTTCAACACATGAGACTTTGGGGCCATTTCCAATGTAAACCATAACAATGATCTTGACATGTGTGAAGCATGCAAGCCAGTTGTTTTGCAGAAGATAACTCAGCCCATGTTTTTCTGATGATGCCTCATGATTAGATTCCAGTTATGCATTTTCAGCTGACCTGCCACAAAAGTGGTGTTGTATCTTCAGTGTGTCCCACCTGCCCCATTATTGTTGATGTTTATTTGTATAACTTGGTTAAGGTGGTCACCCCAGGTTTGTCCACAGTAAAGATGTTATTTTCTTTTAATAACCCATTAGTAAACCCATTAGTAACTTGTGCAGAGAGATTTGAGATGATATAAGTATCCTTGCACTCTCTTGTTTTAGACTCTATTGATGATCCTTGTCCAAATCAATTATTATTGTGATGCTTAAAAAATGGAAATTTTTCCAGATCAATCATGTCTTCTCTATTTCCCAGTTGCCATGCATTGTGCTGTAAAGAAAAGTGTTCCCTTCCTTTGCCCTACCTGTTTATGCTTTCATTTGTTTATTGCCAACAGGGCAGATTCTTGGATTCAATGTGTTATAATCCATTGCCATTGCTATCATTATTTGATGCTTTAGTTGCGTGGTCTCACTGAATCCTCATGACAGCAGGGCAATATCATCACTATCATCAGAGATATGCAGACTTCCACTATAGGTCCTATAGCTATGTCATTTAGCGTTACTCTGCTTCCTGACACCGGGCTCCAGGATCTGATCCAGAAATGCTGCTTCCCTGCAGCACTTGGTAGGCATGGAGCCAGGAGCCCTCTCATAGTGGCACCAACCCACAGGAGAATGGCCTGGCTGGTGGCATGGCTCTGAGGGCTAATTGTCTTCAGCTCAGTCTGTCTACAGGGCATGGCAACACCTTATCCTCCCCAAATGGTTGAGCTCTACTACAGAGTAGAAGGAAGCTGGACTTCCCCAACATTCTCTTACTCTTTCTGAGGTAGCTTGGCCCATAGGCTTAAAGACCAATTACTTAATCTGTAAATGGATCATATTTTTGAGAGGTCTGTTGGTATGATGCCCACCAAAACTCTTGACACAGGCCACTTTTTAAATCAGTGGGAATAACTGTGAGCTTTGCCAGTCCTGCATCCATCATTCAATAAATATTTGCTGAACACATATTGTGTGCCAGGTGCCTGGATTAAGGCAGTGAGCAAATCAGACAAGGCCCTTGTTCATGAAGCTCATAATCAAGTGGAATAGATTGTAATCTGATCATTCCCCCCAAATAAATATCTGATGACCGTGTGGATGAGGCCTAATAGGGAAATAAAGCATTGTGGTGAACATCAGTGACAGGGGAATTTGACCCTGTCTATGATGACAAAGAAGTAAATTTTAAAATCACTGGTTTACAATATACTTTCTTTGAGATCATTTTTCAAAGCGGATATTCAAAGACACTAAGTAACTTCCCCAAGGCTGCATAGTGGTAGAATCCAGACTCAAATCCAGGTCTGCCAACCCCTCAGCCTAGCATTGGTGCAGCTCTTCTGCCAGAGTGGTTCCCTAAGTATGTCTGGTAGCTCTGGGCATAGGGCTTGTGTCCATCTGTTCAGTTTAGCGTAATTTGTTCCCAGTGAGACACTGTAGGACACTAGTAAGTATAGTCAGGTAAAAATGACTTTCTGATAGGCCCAAACATTCTCAAAGCCAGTTGTGATTTTTTTTTTTTTTTTTTAAGAAAAGCCAAGGATATTGAACAAGCCTGAGTATTAAAATAAGGCAAGTGGATATCTGCCCATCCCTGGGCATCAGAGTTCTGTGACTGTGAACTTGGCTGTGAGCTAAGTACAGAAGGTGAGTCTTGGCTGAGTTCAAGGCGAAAGATTATCTTCTTAATCCCAGCATTGGGCTACCTCCCTGGGGATGTCCGTCTGGCTGGCTAGTTATCAGTCTTTCTGTCTGAGTGGCTAAGATGAGGCCTCAGCCCTGAGAGCAGCCAGGCAAATTCCAACACCTGCCCCCACTGTTCAAAGCAGAGCAAAGCGGGAGCAACTCAAACTCATACCCGCACCAAATACAGGCGATACAGGCGATACAGGCGCACACCAGTGCCCCCAGCCTCCCATTCTCCTCTGGCTGGCCTTGGCCACTCCTGCCTTGATATTTGATCCCCTTGGAAGATGACACCTCAGCATGAGAGGGATAAGGGCAGACACAGCTGCCGCCACTGGAGCCTCAGCAGGACTTCAGGGAGAAACTCCGAGGACACTGTCCTAAGCACTGTCCCCTAACTCACTCTTCCAGCTTCACACCCAGAGAGATATGTGTATAGGTTCTCATGGATAACAATCATGGCAAGAAAAGAAAAGGTTTCTTTTGGCTGAGTTGACATGAAATCTGAGTTAAATGTCTTCAGAGTTTATACATTTAACTCTTCTTCAATAAACTGCCCCTCCTTGTATGATCAGCATATACATATACCTAGTGCCTGGTGAAAAAGCCGGCAGCCATAGCTCCCTAGCATCTGATCTCATCAGATCGCAGAAGCTAAGCAGGATCGCGCCTGGTTAGTCCTTGGATGGGAGACCACATGGGAACACCAGGTGCTGTCGGCTTGGAAGGAGCACCTGGCAGCCCACTCCCCTAAAATAATCAGCCATTGAAAACCCTATGAATGGCAGAGAAACACTGACAATAATGCCGGGCATCACACAGTGTTAGGTAGTGTTTCATCTGTTGTACATAGGGTTACTATGAGTCAGATCCTACCTGATGGCATCTAACAACAAGAAGTGCCTGTGCATCTTAAGTTCTCCACCAATATTTCTTTAATGACTGCAAAAATGTGTGTATCTGCACTTGTGCATGAGTGACAGAGTTTGTGCATGTGAATATACATGCAGGGTTGCCTAGAAAGTAGGTGTCAATAGCCCTAAACTTAGTGCAGAAGATTCAATAAAGTCAGGAATGAAAAGGCCTAACATTCCCTGCTTTTCAGCTCTTGTTTATCTTACAAACAAGGGGCAGGAAACATTATTCAGTTCAGCTCTAGGACAGGAAAGTGATAGCCAGAACCCACCCTAGGTGTGGTAGGTTTGGCACATTGAGGAAGAAGAGACTACAGGCTTCTTCTCCCACTACTTATGTGGGATAAGTGACCTTGGGAAAGTCTCTTTGCTCTTCGTTGCTGCTGATTCCTCACCTGGAAATGGAGAGGCTGATACTTATTACCTACGGTGTTGTTCCAAAGATTCAGTATAAGGAAACTTCCAGCACAGAGTCCCATGCACAGGAGGTTCTTAGCATCTGTTAAGTCTCTCCTCTTTCCTTAACAGACAGCATCAGAGTGGTTATCTAAGCCTGTGCTTCTATAACAAATCCATGAGACTGGGTAATTTATAAGAACCACGTTTATTTTCTCACAGTTCTGGAGGCTGGGAAGTCCAAGGTCAAGGCATCAGCAGGTTCAGTTGTGTGTTGAGGGCTTCTCTCTACTTCCAAGATGGCACTTTGCCATTGCCTCCTCTGCAGGGAAGGAATGCTGTGTCACCTCTGCTGTGGAAGAAGGTGAAGTAAGGGCAAGTGAGCTGAACTCTACTGGGCCTCTTTTATACAGATTCGAATCCCACTCACGTCATGAATTAATTACCTCTTAAAGGTCCCACCTCTTGATCCTTTCGCTTTGGCCATTAAGTTTCTACACCTGAATTTGGGAAGGGACACATTCAAGCCACAGTAGTGGTGTTGATGGAACCTTTCTTATGGGAAACAAGTGAAATGGAAACTACAGAGTCTTGGTATCAGTAGGATTGTTCTCTATTTCAGCTGTCATTGAAGGCCCTGGGGAGCTGGAAAAATTCCTGATATTTGGGATCCATCCCAGAGGATTCTGAATCTGTTGGCATGGGGTGTAGCTAGGGAATCTGGGCTTTTAAAAGCTCCACAAGTGATCTTGATGTGCAATCAAGGTCAAGAACCTTTAGTCCTAGGGTCTCCCTGACATCTATTGTGGGGCCAGGCGTTGTGCAGCTTCCTTTGCAGCCATTCTGCCTGGTCTCTGCTTTGTCAGCATAAGCTATGGCAGAGAAGAAGAGAGAGACATTCACAGTACCCAAGGCTAAAACCTTCACACTTGAATTGGAGCCTGAATTTCCAAATTAAAATTGGAAGTCACAAGATGACTAAATCTTAGAGATCTGCTGTATAACAGTTCCCTATAGTTGACAATACTTGAAAATTTGTTGAGAAAGTTGCACTCATGCTAAATGTTCTTACTATAATAAAGAAAAAATTTAAACCATCAGTATATTTAGTCTAACATTTTTTTTTATTTTTTAGTGTACTGAAATACTTGTTTTAAGATATAAACAAATTTCATATATACATTTAGCAAACTGACTTTGCTTAAAAAAATGAAAACTATTAAACTAATATTTATTTTCTGCTATGTGCCAGACACTCTACCTCCGACATTCTCTCTATAATCATTCTCACAAATGCCCTCTGAACATGCTGGGGCCTATAAGGATGATTATGTAGAATGTAGGGTAATTCTCACTTCTCAGACTTAAACTCCTAGTCCTTTATACCTAGGCCTTTCCATAGATTTCTGAGTTGTTTTGGAATTTGCATGCAAAAAAAAAAAAAAAAAAAAGCTTCCTACATAATTGAAATTATGGCCAATTGACCATGAAATAGAAGTGTCCGTGACCAATGAGGTGTTGGGTAGGGGGAGGTTGGCGTGCTCAGAAATGGAGGCTCCAGAGCCCCAGGGCTAGTTCCCTGGCTCTGAGATAGAAACCCAACTAGAATCCTTCTTATGTTATCCCCAGCCAGCCTACCAATCTTTCCTTCGCCCCACTCCCTGGTGAGAAGCAATTTTGTATAGCTCAGAAGGAATACATTCTTCTGTGATCTTTTCTGTCTTGGCTGAGAATCCTTGTAGGGGAGGCTAGTTGGGGCTGCATGGTCCATGTGGAAATATTCTCCTTTTTCAAGCCACTGTTTTGCAAGTCAAGGTGCTGCTGAGCCAGACTGAGGAATGTGATGCCCAGGGCGAAGGAGTAGAAAACTCCCAAAGGTAAATGCATTTCAACTACAGGTGTCGTTGTTGTTAGGTGCTGTTGAGTTGGGTGCAACTCATAGCAACTCTATGTACAACAGAAGAAAACATTCCCCAACACTGTGCCATGCCTGGCACTATGTTAGTGATTCTCTGCTATTCATCAGGTTTTCCTTGGATGATTGTTTCAAGAGTGGGCTGCCAGGTCCATCTCCCATTTATGTGGTGCTGGGGATCAAACCCAGGGCCTCAGAGTGGACAGAGCAAGCACTCTACCAACTGAGCTAAACCCTAGCTGCTCAACTGCAGATAAGAAAGTTTAACTTTGGGGATACAATGGAGAACCATCAAAGATATTGGAAGGGAAGTAACTTATGTAAATTGTGTTTTACAAAGATCACTCTGTAGAGAGAACTTGAGGGGAGGAAATGGAGGCAGGAATCCAACCAATCAGCTTCAATGACAGCCTAGCCGAAACATCATGGTGGCATAGACAGTGGCCACAGGATGAAGGGGAAAGGATGATGGAAGACTCAAAATGTGACTAATTGGGACATTAGAAAAGCATAATGCTGTATACTGTATACTAGTTAAATATAATAGTTATATACTATACTATAGTTATATACTAGTTATACGCAGTCCTGTAATAAGATACTATTAGCCCAATCCTATTGAAAAGGAAATTGAGAATCAAAAGAGTTATATGCCCTACTAATAAATGGGAGAGCCAGGAATTAAATGTGAGTCCACTTGTATTTTTATGTTAATGAATTTGCTAATGAATAAATAATTAAAATATTAAGATGAAAGAGAAGAGAAAACTTTGGTCAGATCACTATCAGGGCTTTGCATTGAATTCTAGACCTCATACTTTAAAGAGAGACTTCGATTGACTAATGAAATGTGTGCAAATAGAAATAATGAGGTGGTCAAGGGGATGAAAACTGTTACATAAGATGAATGTTGTGGGGGTGTACACCTAGAAAAAAGAATAATTTGATGACAAGTGATACCATATACAGGTATTCTGGGTCCTCCTGGGGCCCAGGAATTAAACAGGAACTAAGGTCAGCATGGGTCAACAGATGCCAAAGAGGGTACGTTACAGACTTAGGTCTTTAACTTAAAGGCAATAAGAAGTGATTAACAGGGTTAAATACATGCTTCTCTTTTAAAAATATAATTCTGGAGGTGGATATAAAAATATCTTCAATTAATTGTATGTTTCCTTCATATGTATTTTAGTACATATCTTGGTAAGTTTATTATTCAAGATTTTCTATTTTTGTTGGCATTGGAATAAAACCATTGGTCAATTATATTTGCTAACGAGTTGTTGAAATTGATGATAAATGGTTTTGTACATTTATTTCATATCCAGTAACTTTAATGAATTCTTTTTATGATTTCTTATAGATTGTATAGCTAATTTTCTTAAGTTTTTTAAGATAATACATACATTTTCTGTAAGTAATGACAATTCTCTCTTTCAATGCTTACCATTTGTCAATTTTTTCTTGTTGTATTTAGTAGAACTTCTAGGACAGTGATTCTCAACTATGGATGATTTTACACCTTAGGGTACATTCAGTAATGTTTGGAAATATTTTTGGTTATCACAACTGAGGAAATATTACTGACATCTAGTTAGTAGAGGGGCTTTCTTATCTCAGTCTTGATAAATGAAAATACCTTTTGAGTTTCACCATTTTCTAAGGATTTTGCTATTAGTTTGAGGCAGAAATTTTGTTGAGTAGAGTCCATGAGTAATCCATATCAACTAAGAATTTACAAATCAGAAATAGATATGGAATCTTATCAAATTCTTTCATAGCCTTTATCATGATGATATCATTGCCTTTCACATGTGCTCTATTTTTATAACATAATAGTTGACTTTTTAGTTCCATTGACTTTGGAAAATTATTGACCATTGTTAAATAAGCATATCCCTGCTACTGCCTCCCTTGCAGCACACTATAAGGAATTGCCCATGTGAGAACCAACTTGATTATAAATCAATGCCAGCAATTAGGAGTATCTGCCCTTGTGACTTTCAATGGGGACTCATATATGAAGCCACTGTTTGTTCCTTCTGAGTTATCCTGGACAATATGGATAACATGAGCCTCTCATTGCCCCCAAACACTCTGAAGAATGCTGTTCAAGTCTCTCAGGGTTTGCAGTCCCACAGAGTGAATTTTTCATACAACAGAGACCAACAATATTAGGGCTGTCGTTGTTGTTAGATGCTGTTGAGTCAGATCCAACTCGTAGCAACCCTATGTACAACAGAACAAAACACTCTTCGACACTGTGCCATGCCCAGCATTATGTCAGTGGTGCTCTGCTATTCATAGAGTTTCCAATGGCTGATTGTTTTGTGAGTGGGCTGCCAGGTCCTTATCCCATTTTTGCGGTGCTCAGGATAGAACCCTGGGCCTCCAAGTGCACAGAGTAGCACTCTGCCAGCTGAGCTAAACCCTAGCCTAATATTAGGGCAGAACATCTCAAATATATCATCCAAATTTAGGGAAAATTTACTCAGGCATTTTCACATAACATACTAATGGACAGATAAAAATTTAATACTTTAGTATCTATTATCTAATATTAAGATATCCTTAAAGTTCTGAAATAATCATGTGCTCATATTGCATTCTTTTTTTAAGATTAGATATAGTATTCTACAGTCAAAAGTAAGATTTTTCTCAAGTTTTCTGTCTTTGTATAATTCTGCTCTCCACTTTATGCTCTGAAGCAGTTTATCACAATTTAAAAAGTTTAGACTATAAGTTTTAAAAGATGTACCTATAAAACCACCTAGGCTTTGTTATTGATTTATCATTCTTAAAGACTCTCTCTGTGAAATAAATACCCCTTTTCACTTCTAATGTTTGGTAGTCATATTTTGACCATCTAATTAGGTATGCAAGAGATTTTATCGACATCTCTGGAACTTCTCTTCGGTTTAGTTGTCAGTTTTACTCTTTTTCTAATTTCTGAATTATTCCTTTCTACTTTTGTTCTTGAATATTTCTTTTCACCTATTCTCAGAAATATCCATTTCCAGCCATGCATGCTAGTGCACACCTGTAATACCAGCATTCAGGAGTCTGAGGCAGGAGAAATGCAAGTTTGAGGCCACCCTGGGCAGTATAGCAAGACTCAGTCTTAAAAAAAAGAAAGAAAGAAAGAAAGAAAGAAAGACACATTTGCCCTTAATTTCTTGAGTAAGGTACTTCTTTGATTTTTAACACTTATTTTAACAGTTAATTCACTGAAAGCAATGTATTTGCCTTTGACTACAAATCTAGCCATATCTCATAAGTTTGGTAAACAATATTCTCATTCTTTTTATATAAATATCTTATGCCTACTAGTTTAGGTTCTATAACCCAAAGGCATTAGTTTCCTTTCCATTAATTAATTATCTTTCCTCTAATCTTCTGTTTCCAACTTCTATTGTATTGTGCTCATAGGATTTACCATACAATTGGTTTATTGTTCTTGTTTGGGACAGTATCTCACTATGTAGCCCAAGTCGGCCTTAACTGAAATCCTCCTGCTTCAGCCTCCCAAGTGCTGGGATTCCAGATGTGCACCACCATGGCCAGCTAACATATAACTTACATTTGGGGAAAATATTGGTATTTTTCTGTTTGGCTAATATAGGAACAATTTGTCTTAATATACCAAGAGTTGTAAAGAAGATTTTTCTATAGACATGGTCTCTGTTTTGCACAGGATTATCTAATAGGGTACAAGGGGAAAATTAGAACTTATACTTAATGTTTACTTTTATCTTATCTCTTCTAAAATCTATTTTTGTGTATGTTCCATATGCCTTACATAGTATCATATAAAGTTAATACTAATAATATGCACATATTTAGAATATACTCTTGAAAAGATTTTAAAAAGAAAGATACACAGCAAAAAGGATACAGATGATCAGTCTCAAAAGCATGAAGTGCAGTATTTTAGTACAGTGATGTTGCTGTTATCAGGTGCTGTCAAGTCATGTCTGACTCAGCCACACCCATAGTGTTTTCAACAGCTGATTGTTTCGGGATTGCTTCAGGAGTGGATTGTCACATCCTTCCCGTTAGTACAGTGATATGTCTATGTAATTAACAAATATATTTATATTGAAACTATATGTTTAAAAATCTTTCACAAATGTTTTTCACATTCAAAAGTTTGACGACAACTGCATTATCAATAGTAATAATTTTCTAAAAAGGCAGAAGGATTTTGCTTATCAAAATTCCAACACATGTAGAGCAAGAAATTTGGATTTACAGTCACTGCTAGTCTGAACAGAATCTACCAAAAACAGGAGGATCAGACTCTACTCTCCAGGGTCATATCACCTATGAGGAGTAGGAGCTTGTAGAAAGGAAAATGGAAGTGTTAAGGGAAGAAAAGGACAGAGCAGTCAACACTGAGCTATAGATCCTTCCATATGACACACCCAGAGTCTTTGATACAATTATTAAATCCATAAATAGTTAGCTTAGGTGGATTTTAATGGAAACTGTAAAAATCACACAGACCCAGGAAAAGGAAGTCAAGAGAAGCAGGAAGAAGTAGGGTTGGTAGGTTTTAGGGAGAATTTCACAACCCTGACACATGGAAGCAGGAACACTAGAAATATTTTATCTAAATCTCTACAAGGAAGGTCTTGATGTGATAAATAGGCAAAATATATATATTGCTCAACTCATAGTAATACTTGTCTATATTTTATCTTGGACTGGGGTTCAGCTTGGTTGGTAGAGTACTGCTCCGTACCCTCTGAGTTCGAGCCCAAGCACCACAAAAACGGGAGAAGGACATGGCAGGCTACTGGAAGCAATCCTGAAACAATCAACCATTGAAAATCCTATGAATAGCAGAGGAGCACTGACATAGTACCAGGCATGGCACAGTGTCAGGGAGTGTTTCATTCTGTTGTACATAAAGTCACTATGAGTTGGACCCCAATTGACAGTACCTAATAACAACAATATATTTTATCTACACATTCTGCATTAAATTCCTTGGTAGCTATTGTGTTTTATTACTTTTTCCTTATATTCTGTTAATTTTATAATTTGACTAGTATGTTTCTTGACACATCAAGATTCATGACTATGATCTTTCTTATTGTGGATTACTTTGTTATCAAAATAAAATTACCTTCTTTTAGGGTCTTTTGTGTTGAAATCTATCTTGTCTTTCTGTGTCATTTTGATTTAGGTTTAAATCTTGTACAAAGTTCATAGGTGTGTTTTTTTGTTTTCATTTTTTTGTTTTTGTTTTTGTTTTGTCTGTTTGCCCACTTGCTGGAATCCAGTCTGAAAGTTTTTCTATTTTGTATTAAAGTTAATTCTACTTAAACACTCAGAATTCTAGATCTCACTGCCCTGTTATTTTATACTATTTTTCTGCCTTTTTTATTTTTACTATTTTATTTTCCTTCAATACTGTGCCTGTTTTTCTAAATTTTGGGAAAAAAATTAAAGTTTAAAAAAGCATCAGGAATAATATACAAAACTATTCCCATAAACTTTGCTTAGTTTGCTCTATTTCTCCTCTAGTTGATTGAAGATATGAGACTCTCTCATATTCCTCTAAGTGATTGGTTTTTTTTTTTCAGGAAAACTGTACTTGAAACTGTATTTGTCTATTCATTAATACAATGAATTAAATCATTTTTGTTGCGAGGGAAGGAAAAAGCATTTTTAAATTCACCACAGTCCTTTCCTAATCCACTTTCATGTTTTTATTCATATTATCTAGAATTTTTAGACCCAGATTATTAATGTTTAATTTTATGTTTGTTTACATTATGTTCATCTTTTCCAAGAACTGTTTACACTAATTGAATTGCTATGTAAGTATATTTATGGTTATTAAAATAAAAGACTCAATTCTCTATTTAGCTGATTTTAATGCTCACTAATTTTAATCTTGATATACCCATTCCTGTGTTTCCAACTTTGATTTATATCATTCATGTGGAGTATGTTTACAGCCATACCACCCCGGCATCCAATCTCATCTGATCTCAGAAGCTAGGCAGGGTTGGCTTGGTTAGCACTTGGATGGGAGACCGCCTGGGAATACCGGGTATTATAGGCTTAAGAGAAGGACCTGGCAGCCTCCTGAAACAGCCATTGAAAACCTTATGAATAGCCGAGAAGCACTGACATAGTGCCGGGTATGGCACAGTTGTGAGTAGTATTTCATTCTGTTGTACATTGGGTCGCTATGAGTTGCACCTGATTCAACAGCACCTAACAACAACAACAATGTGGAGTATACCTTCAAGAATGTTTTTTCCATTGCTTTTTACATTTTAAGATGGGCTCAAATGTTAGACTTTCCAGACACAACTGTCTTTTAGTCTTACCAATAAACAACTTGATTGAGAATAGTATGTTTTTGAGTCATAACCTTTTCCTCTCAAAATCCCAGAGATGGGCTCACAGCTTTAAGCATTGTAGCAAAGTATGAAAGTTGTCTAACCTCACCCCTGATGGGAAACCTGCTTTTTTCCCAGATGCCTAGACTTCATTCATTTACTAATCCATGAATTCAACAAATACTGGAGGAGCACCTACTGTTTGCAAACACTTATCTAGACATAGCAATGAACAGAATAGACAGAAAACTCTGCCTGCATGGAACTGACATTTTGTGGGGGAGACAGATGATAAACAAAATGAATAAATAAAACATATAGCATTTCTGATGATGACATGCTAGGAAGGAGGATAAACTGAGGAAAGTCAGAGGGAGTTGGAAAATTTAAATAGGGCCATTTAAGAAATCTTTAGCAAGGTGCTCTATTGAGCATCTACTATACACTAATTGGCCTGCAGCCGTAGCCCTGTGGCATCGGATCCCATCAGATCTCAGAAGCTAAGCAGGGTTGGGCCAGGTTAGTACTTGGCTGGGTGACTGCATGGGAACACCAGGGCCTGCAGGCTTGGGAGAAGGACTCGGCAACCCACTCCCAAAAATCAATCCACCATTGAAAATCCCATGAACAGCAGAGAAGCACTGATAATAGTGTTTCACCTGTTGTATGTAGGGTCGCTATGAGTCGGATACCGACTCACTGGCACCTAACAACAACATACACCAGTTACCAGTGTAGGCATGAAGGACACAGTAGAACAAAACAAAGCCCCTGTCCTCCTGGAATTTACATGTGTAGATAACTAACAACAAATTTGTGTGTGTATGAAATTAATGCTATGAAAGAAAAATAAAGCAGGATAAAATACTTGTGGAACACTAATTTTAATCAATGCTGATCTCTTTTTAAAGTTTCTCTCTAGTATGGACCATTCAATAAAATTAAGTTTTTCTTAAGGTTGAGAAAGTTCTCTTCACCTTCAATTATTACTTCATTTGTTATCTGTATCTCTTTCAGAATTTTGTTCTATTTTGCTTTTTTAGAAATGCTTAAAAGTATTTCATAGGTACAAAAGAATACAAGAAATGCTTTCCTTTTATATTTTTATGTTGTTTTTACTTAACATATAACAACTGAACATATTTATGAGGTATTTCAATACCTATATGTAGCATGTAATGATCGAATCATCATATCCATCGCTCTAAATGTTTATCAGTTCTTGTGGTGAGAACATTAAAAATCTTCCCTTCTACCTATTTTGAAATATATGATAAATTATTACTAATTATAGCCACGCTGTGCTATAGAATAAGAACTTCTTCCACTTATCTAACTGTAATTTCATACCTGTTCATCAACCTTTTCCTATCTCCCCTCTCTTTTGTGCCCAGCCTCCAGAAGCCCCTCTTCTACTCTCTACTTCTATGAGATCAACTTATCTGACTCTCACATACGAATGAGATCATGCAATATTCGCCTTTCAGTGCCTTCTTATTTCACTTTAGCTTGATGTCCTCCAGACTCAGCCATGATGCTATGAATGACAGGATTTTGTTCTTTTTTATGAATCTGAATAATACTCCATACAACAATCGCTTTTTAAAGAATAGCCATGATTGTGTTTAGATGTCTTTATCTATCCTCTATATATTTATTCTCATTGCTTTTTTTCTGTACAGTCTACTAGTTTCTCAAGTTTTTCCAAGATTTCTGATTGAAGTCCGGTGTCTGCCTCATCTATTACTGATTCAACTTCTCAAATACACAACTAAAATATCGTAAAAGCCACTTCTTTTATGATTATATTAGCTCTTTTTCAATATTGTTTCTGTGTTTGTTCTTCCTGTTTTCCCTGGGAACAGAGCCCAGGGCCTCATGCATGATAAACATGTGCTCTCTCACTGAGCTATGCCCTCAGGCCCTAGTCTTCCTTTTTATATTAGATTTTTAATGATAAAAATAATAGTAGAGACTGGGCATGGTGGCTCATGCCTGTAATCCCAGCAACCCAGGAGGCAGAGTCAGGAGGATCACAAGTTCAAGGCCAGAGGAAGCCTGTGTAACTTAGCAGGACCCTGTCATAATATTAAAAAAATTAAAAATGGATTTGGGGTGCAGCTCAATGGCAATGTTCTTGTAAAGTACGTGGGAGGCCCTGGATTCAACCCCCCCATATAGCCAAAAAAATAGTTAAGATTTATTAAAAACATGCCTCTTCCCAGATACTCTGCTGAGAGCTTCACATATTTTATTTCACTTACTGAGCAAACAACTCCTTGGGCAGGCCTTACTGCTATCACCATTGACCAGATGGTAATATCGAGGCATATGGAGATTATGCCATTATTGATTCTATTTTCTGTATCACCACTTCTGCTCTCTGCTGCCTCTACTGTTGATTTTAGTATCATTTCTTTGGATTTATTGTCTTTTTCTTCATTCCCAATTTTTCTCAGCTTATTCCTCTCTTTTCAAATATTGGTATATCACCAGCTCATACTTCATTTCTTATATCCAAAGCTGCAAATTTCCCTGAATTTTGCTGAAGGGGTAAGTCAGATTGCAAACATCAAATGTTCTTCAGTTTACTACAATCAGCCTGTTCCAAAAATCGGTTCTTCCTCTACATTATAAACACTGCATTCTATGTTTTATGATGCAGATTTTCTCAGATGCCTTGTATGCTACTTTTTCCCTTATTAACTCATTCTCAATCCAAGAAAAAAAAAATGAAAGGAAAGTCTATCCAGGCATAGGACTTTTTTGGTAAACAGAATAAGATTTTCTTTGGCTCTTCTTTGCGACCCATCTGGCTCCTCTTTGAATCCTGAAGGCTAGACCTTATGCCACAGAGCTGACCTAGGTGACATGCTCCAGGCCTCTGACTCCTCTGTGCTTTTCTATCTCATATGCACCATGCATCTGATGGCAGCTGATCTTGCTACTATGAGCAGGTCACAGATTCCCAAAGAATTTCAAACTCCAACACCTCAACTCCCATGTGTATCCCAAGATCACAAGATCACAGCCAGCACCACATTTCAGCTGTACACCCCCTGCTTTAGGCACTTCTGCCCCAGTGGCTTTGCGGTGCCGTGGCTGCACTCGTGGAAAAGTGCTACTGGGGTGGCAGGAGACGGTCAGAAGCCTCGCCTCCTCAGAATGCAACTCTCCACAGGCAGGGGTGGGAAGGCCTCCTTCCTTCCGGTGAAGACCTCATCTGAGGGGGTAAACACAACTCGGGCTTGTGGTGGTTGAGGCTACTCCCTACCCTTCCCCCCTGTGGTTCCATTTTCTGCCTCAAGATTTCACCTGAGTTTTCCTTGGAGAATTACATGCATATCACTGATTAATATTCCAGGGTTCTTGTGCTGTTAAATACAGCAATATTTGTGTTTTCGTAAACATTTCAATGGAAAGTTGGGAAAGATGAAATAAAAGTGACCGACTTAAACAGAAAAAGGGGTGCAAGATCACAGTGGGAAAGGGGCTGCTCTCTGCCTCTGCTTCCCCAGATCTCTGGCTTTGCCTTATCCCTAAGTCAAGTCTGACAAGGTGAGACACCTTTATCCCTATCAAGGAGGGATACTGGCCATTAGCAACAGAATGTACTGATTGACAATATGAGCTCTGCAAGCAGGATGCCTAGGTTTAAATCTCAGGTCCACCACTAACTAAGTGACACTGGGCAAGTTACTAAACTCTTCCATGCCTCAGTTTCTCATGTAAAATGGATATGATGATAGAACTTCTTCCATAGGAAACTTCTTTCATTGTGATGAATAAGTGATATAATAATGTGACACATGGAGCATAACAAAATGCTATTGATCGATTGATTGAAGTGGTCAGGACCAGTAACCTCTGAGCCTTCTCAGGGCATGCATAGTCCATCTTCACGGGCTACAACCTGGATTTCTCTTGCTGCAATTGGAGCTCTGCTCAGGGAGACCTGCTGTCATGATTTGAATATAAAGTATCTCCCAAAGGTCATGTGCTTTAATGCTGGTCCCTGGTTGGTGGTGCTGCCCTGGCAGTTTATGAAACTTTGGGAGGTGGATCTATCTTGCAGAAGTGAGTCACTGGGGGGGAGTGCCGTTGAAGGTTTTTATCCTGGACCTCTGGCTCCATGCTCTTTCTGCTTCCTGCTCACAAACATGTAAGGCCAACAGCCATGGGCCTTGCCTTCTGCCAATGTCACACCTGCCCTGTCAGCATTATGGACTGATCTACTAACTGTGAGCTTCCAATAAATCTCTTCCCCCATGTTCATTTTGGTTATTTTTTCTGCTACAGTGATGACAGCTGTCTAACACAACCTGCTTTGCCTAGTCCTGACCCCTGGCCAGATGCTGACCTTGGGGTTTGAGTAGACTCATTATCCTCAGGACCCTCAGGATATTTTCATGAGAGGTCTTTCATGAAAATTGTTGTTGTTAGGTGCCCTCAAGTCAGTATCTGACTCATAGTGACCCTATGTACAACAGGCAAAATACTACTGTCAGTGTTTCTCTGCTAATCATAAGGTTTTCAATGGCAGATTGATTTTTGGGAGTGGGTTGCCAGGTCCTTCTCCCAAGCCTACAGTGTCTGGTGTTCCCAGGCGGTCTCCCATCCAAGTACTAACCAGGCCCGACCCTGCTTAGCTTCCAAGGTCTGATGAAATCTGATGCCACAGGGCTATGGCTACAGACTTCATGAAAATAACAATAGCCAATTCCAAAGACTTCCTGTGTGCCAGGCCTTCAGTAGTTTGCCTGAACAAGTCACTAATCACAACAGCCCAACGAAGTTGGTGCTATCACTATCCCCACTGTAGAGATGAAGCAACAGAGGCCTATACGGTCACAGCCACTTAGCCAAGGAACTGGGATGCAGATCCAAAAAGCCTGAAAGGCAAATTGGACCTCTCTGCCTGAAGAGGCCAGAGACTGGGAGTTCAGTGATTCAGAGATAGTCCTCCCCTCTGTTAAGAAATTTCTAAAACAACTTAAAAGACCCAAAACCCAACACAGATCTGGTGCTCTGCAAACATTTGCTTAGGATTTACAAAGTGAAAAGTTATGCCTAGATCAATGATTCTCAACTGGGAGTGATTTCCTCCCCAGGGGAACATTTGGCAGTGTCTGGAGATATGTTTAGTTGTCACAGCTGGTGGGGAAATGATACTGGCATCTAGTGTGTGGAGAGCAAGGATGCTGCTAAAAATCCTACAGTGTCAAGATGGATCTTCTACAGCAAAGAACTGTTGTTGTTAGGTGCCATCAAGTTGGTGTCCAACTCATAGCAACCCTACATACAACAGGCAGAACACTATTATCAGTGCTTCTCTGCTACTCATAGTGTTTTCAATGGCTGATTGTTTTTGGGGAGTGGGTTGCCAGGTCCTTCTTCCAAGCCTACAGTATACAGGGTTCCAAGACGGTCTCCCATCCACATACTAACCAGGTCTGACCCTGCTTAGCTTCCCAGATCTGACAGGATCAGACACCACAGTCATACGGCTGCAGGCACAGGAAAGACTTACCCATCCCCAAATCCCAAGGGTACTGAGTTAAGAGGCACAAGTCTTTGTAATTGAGTAGAGCTATTCATCTTCCTCTTGCACCTTTGGAAAGACAAAAGAAGCTAGACACCCCAAATACAGCAGGACTCTGTGTCTTGTAATTTACCTCTGCAAATGGGCTTCTCTCTGTGCCTCTCATCCTGCGAGTCAGTCACCCCTTTGTTCCATATTTTTGAGTCAATCTCACAATTGTGAGTTTGGGAAAGGGGTGGGGATCCTGTCCTTTGGGAAAGTTGAGCTGCCAAATAAAAATGCACTCCTTGCAGCTGCCAGAGGATAAAGCACAGGATGTGTTCGATTTCAGAGGTTGCCAGAGAGAAGTGATTCTCAGCTTCTTCCATTTCAGGAGCTCGTGTTTTGCCTTTAGATAACAAGGGAGCTTTTGGGGAAGAAGCCTCGGCTGGTCCTCCGCGAGGAGGGAAGTTGCTGCCCCTCTGAAGTGGCTGCGTTAATGTCATGTCATTACACCGTATTGCTGCACAGGTTAATATAATTGGGTGTCTATGTGTGAGCAATGATCCGTGCCGTGTTACAGCTCTGAAACAAATGACATTTAACCAGCCGGCCTGTAAGGCTCCTTGTTATCTCTGTGGTGAGCAATCGGAACGGAGAAGGAGTCTTCTCGGTGAGCAACTGATGAATTAGTTGTTGGGTTTCCTCGACAGCCTGGATTTATAAGAGCGCAATTCTAACATAATTTATTAGATCTATAAACAGACAGATCCGATGTTTTCACTGAGATTACATCCTGTCACCCTCCGACATTGTGTCACTGACAGTGCTGTTATCATTTAATTTTATTCTTCTGATAAGGCGGTGTTTCTGGGGACTTATTTATTTATTTATTGTTTTCCTCTCTGCAAAGACATTTTCATGTTTAGCTGGAAAGGAGTCAGACACTTAGGTGCTAGCTGGTACCTAGGAGCTGCCCACATGGCTTTTCCGGGCTGCCACTGTTGAGCTTCTCAGGACAGGGACAAAGTTTGAACAGGAATTAGCGTGTGGCTGCAGGCCTGGGACGTGGCAGGAAAAAGACTCAAGCCTAAGTTTCTGGAATGGGACAGGGACCTGTTGGAAGATCTTCCTGGCATAGGAAGCCCAGCCCATGAGTGATCTGCTTCCTAAGTGTTTCCCACTTTTGCAGGCTGCCCACCTGTCAGCCCAGGACAGGAGAGAGTCCACCCAGGGTCCACCCACCACTCACCTGAGCATGAAGCTGGGCCCTCTCTCTGCCTTGCCAGAGAGCTTCCCCCAGAGCTATTCTATGCCAACTCCTGTGGCCCTGTAAAAAGAGAGGGGTACATAATATGCACCAGCCATAGGTCTGGGTGACCCACACCTGCCAGTAAAGGGACATCAGCTGACCTAAGAGCTGTGCAGAAGGGAGGATGCTAGGGCTGTGTGCCCAGTCCAAGTAGCATAAGACAATGGAAAACTCCCACTTGGAGGCAATCAGATTAGGGTTTATATTTCTCTGGGTGGCTGTGATTTAGGGCATTCCATTTCCCCTTTATGAGCCATCACCCAGGTGAAACATGTGCATAATCACACCTACTTCATAGGCCCTAGTGAGAATAAAGTAGGATAATGAACATAGAGGCTTTATAAGTTAAAGTACTGGACAAATGAAGGGCATGTTGATTAATAATAACATTGCTAAGCTCTAGAGATATAGTTTTTCATCTGGAAGGGATATATATTTTTATTGTTGTTTTTATTTTGCAATAATCTACATTCCATTTTGATTTTTTCTAAGTACTTGCATATGATATAATGTAGTATTTTAATCTCCTAATAATCTCGTGGGCTGGGATTTAGCTCAGTTGGTAGAGCACTGCTCTGTAGTCTCTGAGGTCCAGGGTTCAATTCCCAGCACCACAAAATGAGAGAAGGACGTGGCAATCCACTCCTGAGGCAATCCCGAAACAATCAGCTACTGAAAACCCTGTGAGGGTGCCTATGAGTGGAACCCTACTCAACAACACCTAACAACAACAACAGTAATCTGGTGAGGGTGAGCAACTTTAACTTCCCTGTTTTGTGGATGAAGAAACTGAGCCTTATAGTGCTTCCTCAGAGTTGCTCGAATGGCTACAGGATTCTAACTCACAACAGAGCAATCGTGTTCATGGCTGCGCTTCTGATAAAAATCAGGTATTTCTCTGCTCAAGACTCCAGTGGAGCAGAGCATGGCTCTGCAGACAGCCAGAGGGACCTTTTGTTGCCAGCTCAGTGTTCTCAGGAGTTGAGCCACAGCTTGCTCAGAAGAGGAATTGGATCAAGACACAGAAAGCCTAGGGTCTGGCTGCTCTAGGGATTTAGCTCCACTTGCTTTTAGGGCCATGGCCGGAAGCAATTCTTGGAGTCCTTCATAAAGCCCTCCATGCTTCCTGGGTAGAAAAGAAATTAATATCACTAGTGGCAGCAGCTGAATGGCAGCTTCATAACAGGCTTGAACCCCGACCTCTTGGCTAGAGCTAGGAACGGCTCAGCCAAGCACGTCATTGGCTCCCAGAGTCCTGGACCCTGAGATGTGCATGTGGGTTTGGAGGTCACCCAGTCCATCCCCCTTATTTTACAGCTGAGGAAGCTACATTCCAGAGAGGGAAGAGAGCTCCCCAAAGGTCACCCAGGGGGTTAGGGGGCAAAATCAGGGCTGCAACCAGGTCTCCCAGTTCAGGACTCTTTGTGACATTGGTCATACCATCAGGCGTACCCTATCATTGGATGTTTTTGAGACCCAATCAAACACAGACCCATCAAAACACCAAGCGTGCAGTGTGCAACTCTGCACAGATCTGTGAAGTCATCGCTATCTAGTGGAGTCTCACCCAAGGGGAAGAACATACCCTTGCCACCCTTATCTCCTCAGCCTTGAACCTCTTGCTCCAGCCCACCATGAATTCTAGCCCTGGTGCCCTCTGCCAGTTGCAGCCTGTTCTTCCTATAAGGGCTTAATGCCAGGGACATGCTGATTTTCTGGATTCATCCCCCCCCCCCTTTTTTTCCTATTCTCATTAAAATTTTCCTTCCAAATAATTCTGTCTCTGTCCATGCTGGAACATTTTCTAGTCTTATCTGATCCTCTAGACACTCTCTTAGGGAGTTTGACCCCAGGAAGCTGGATGGGAATATAACAAAGCATTCAAAATACAACAATTTCAGCTCAAACATCACATCCTTAGAGAAGCATTCCCTGACACCCATGTATCTCCACCAAACACTAATAAGTTTGCAGCTTCCTTGGCCAAGAAGCTTGTGCATTTTGTAATGAGACCTCCATGTGATTCCTTTTTATCCTTGATTTAATTTTGATACAATATAATGGATTTCATCATGGGGTTTTCATACAATTGCATCTTGTACTTTGTTCTTGTTCTATTTCTCTGTACCCTCCTGTGTTACTCTCTCTCTCTCCCTCCAGCTTCCCTCTCCTTCCCCTTCCCAGTAGTGATCTCTCCCTTCCAGATGAGTCCCCTTACATTTTCTAATATTCAGTACATAAAAGTGTGTGTGTGTGTGTGTGTGTGTGTGTGTGTGTGTGTGTGTGTGTTCCCCTTTAAAGTAGATCTAGTTTCTGTATATGAGTGAAAATGTGATATTTCTCTTTTTGAGTCTTGGTTATTTCACTTAATATAATGATCTACAGATATGTCCATTTTCCTGCCAATGATTCTTTATGGTTGAGTAATATTGTGTATATATACATTATGGTTGAGTAATATTGTATATATATACATTTTTTAAATCCATTAATCTGTTGATGGACATCTGGGCTCTGTGTGATTTCTTGAGTGGCGTGACTCCTCTGCTTGAAGGAGCTCTCAGAGAGTAGAGCAGGATGGCTTGTGTTTGCTATTTGGCAGGTGCTCAGTAAATGTCTGCTCAGTGAGGGAGGAATGCAGACCTAACACATCTTCATCCACCCTAAAATACTGAGCTTGCCAGGGAAGATGGAAAATTCTGGGAGTCCTTAGAGGGTAAAAAGAGGATGTAGCTCCAAGTAAATGGGTGGGTCCTTCTTCAGGGTAAAGAGATGGCATCTCATCCTTGCTGCCCCTCAGCCCTATGCTTATCTCCTATTGCCCACAGGTGAAAAAAATGTGCTCTTGTGGTAGGGGGTTGGGAATGACACAGAATGGAGGTGGCGATAGCAACATGTACCCTCCCCTACCTGCTTCCCAAAGTTGCTCCAGCTTGAGAGGAGCTGGGCGGCTCCCACTTAGAACCCAGCAGCCCATCAAGATAAAGAAGGTATAAAGCAAGAGGTAGAGCAACCTGGGGCTTGTGGGTCAGTCAGGGACAAGCCCAGCCACCACAGGGAAGAGGGAGGGAGCCCAGTGGATGCCTCAGTTTGCAATTTGTCTTTGGATCCAGAGAGAACATGACGAGTCTTGGGTGTTAGCGTAGGGGCTGTCTAGATGCCAGTGGCAGATCAGCAGAAACTTCTCAGAGTAACCAAAGCAGCCCTGGCTGAACTGGGTGTCTTGAGGACTCAGTTTTACTCACACTGAGGTCAGGAGTTGAAGGGATAGTCCGTGCCTCCAGGACCTGGTGGTCCTCCACAGTAAGGGCTTCTGGGCAAAGTTCTCAAGGAACCCATGCACAATGTCACTTGAGAGTGATGCTGCATGGACTGCCCTCTAGGACAGCATTGTCTCAGAGAAATGGAATACAAGCCCCGTATATCATTTTAAATTTTCTAGTGCTGTTGTTAGGTGCCATTGAGTCAGGTCCAACCAATAGTGACTCTATGTACAACAGATGAGACTCTATCCAATACTGTGCCATGCTCAGCACTATTGTTAGTGCTTCTCTGCTATTGATAGGGTTTTCGATGGCTGGTTGTTGTCAAGATTGCTTCAGAAGTGGATTGCCACATCCTTCTCCCATTTTTGCAGTGCCAAGGGTTGAACCCAGGGTATCAGAGAGCACAGAGCAGCACTCTAGCAACTAAACTAAGCCCCAGCCTAGTAGTCACATTTTTTTAAAGTAAAAAGAAACAGGAAAAACTGTTTTTACCAATATATTTAACACAATATATCCAAAATATCATCCCAACACGTATCAATGTAGAAAATCTTATTGAAATATTTGGAAATGCAGTATTTTATACCTATAGTTGATCCCAGTTTGGAATAGCCTCATTTCAAAATCCTCACAAATGCAGTGAATATTTTACACCTGCATCATATCTTAGTCAGGGATGGTTGTATGTGGCTAGTGGCTGCAGTATGGGATCACCCAGTTCTAGAAGATCAAATCAGCTCTCAACTTGACAGTCCTGTCTGACAAGTGGGTATATCTCAAAGTTACAGGGTATCCAAAAGCATCAAAGTCACCTTTGATACAGAGCTACAAGGGCGAGTGTAAAAATAAGGGATTCCATAAAGCCAGAGAACACTCACTTGGTTCTATGATGCCCTATCAACAAAACCAGGCTTTGTGCAGGGTTCGGGTGGAACATTCTCCAGCTGGAAGGACCCTGGAGCTGCTGGCTTCGTGGCTGCCCTCCGGAAATGCTCTGCTTGGAGCCTGGGAAATGGAGCGGTTTGAAATGAATCCAGATTTTCAGCTGCCTGGCCCCCGCACCCCATCTGCCAAGCACCAGGAGCGAGGCAGATGTTGGAAACACATCTGTCAACCTGCCCTGATGGTTCCTGGCACCTCCCCCAGCCTCTTGGAGTGCTGTCCCACCCTAGAAGAAATCAGCAGTCTCTAGGTGAGCAGCTTCTGGCCCCATACTGGAGGACAGTCAGGGCATCCCTAGAGGTGACTGAGCCCCTAGTCTCAGGGACTGATGGTGGTCAGTTTTGCTGCTTTGCTTCCCCTCACCCCTCTTACAAAGGCTTCCTCTAAGATGGGAAATGGAGAGCAGACCCCAGACACAATAACAGCTTTCTGAGGGGCCACCTGGGTTGCCGGGAAACAAATCCCAATGTGAAGCAGGGCCAGCGCCTTCTCAGCAAGCAACTGAACCTGCTTCTGCCTCTATTTTCCCTTCTACCACGTAGGTTACTTTGAGAATGCAATTAAAATATGTAAAGTTCCTAGCAAGCAGTATTTAACACCTTCCGGGTGGAGTAAGACAGAGGAAAGACAGAGTAGGAAAGAGAGATCCCCTTAGCATGGAGAGGGTGAGGCTGGGCTCCAGGTGGGATTCCACTGCCCCTTCTCCTGGCCAGCATGGGTCTCTATCACTGGGGGTCCAACATGATGATTAATGATTTTGACATTGCACAGATGAAGGGGGAAAAGTTAGTCCTATGGTCTGTATGTATATAGGTCTCTTCTACATGCTAAAACCAACTTCATGGATTGGAAAAACTTAAAGTGTCTGATTGTCATCCCTCATGCCAGGGTCCAGGTCAGGTGCTGAGTAAATACAGTCCATCTAACAGGTGGAAGGAAGACAGAGGAAAGGAGGGAAGGGAGAAGTCTAGAGAATGTAGTGAGGGGCAGGGGTAAGCTACAAGGAGCATATGAGGCTATATGAGGAGGGGGGCATGGGCCGGGGTAGGAGCTGCCTGCCAGCCAGGCCCTGGGTCTGGACACCTGACTAGCTCTTTCTCTGTGCGACAACTCTGTGCCCAGGCACAGCAGGCTGGGTGCTCTGACCTGGGCCGGGAAGCCTTTTGCCAACTCTCCATTTTTCCTCTTAAACCATCAAGGAGTTTATACGTCAGCGAAACGGGGACACCATCTGTGGAAATATTCACTCTGATATTGATGTTTTCCTTGTAAAAGCACATTGTTTTTTATGTGTGGGTGGAGGAACCCTCTGTAAACTGTTAAATATGATGCAAATGCTGATTTCTCTGCATTGCCCTGTGAAGGAACTCCCTGGGAAGTGCATCTCATGGAAGGCCATAAAAGAAAATGGCAAAAATAAATTAAGGAGAAATGCGTGTGGCAGCATACGATGTCTGTTTTGCCAACACGCAGCCATGTGTCCCCTCTCCAAACTCTGGCCCCAACAGGAGGGGATTTGCATAATGGCATGACAGATGCCACCACTTCCCAGCAGCCACCCGGCCTTGACAACTTTCAGAAAACAGTCTGCCAGGGTTTGCTTCAAAGACAAACATTTTTTTAAAAAATCACCAAACATTTCTCCCTTTTGCAATTTTTAATAAAATTCTGTTTTTCTTTTTATAGTTTGGAATTTAATCTTGGGGGTAAAGGAGAGGCAAAGAAAATCCCTTAAAAACCATCCTAGGTTGGGTTACCCATCCAAGCTCACAGAAACAACACCTTTCTCTAAAACACTCCAATGCAATTTGGCCATGTTCAAAAAGAAGAATATGGCAGGGGTCTTGCAAACCCAAAGGTCTGAGTCAGTAGGTTTGCCTGTACTGGCACTTTGTTCACCAAACCCAGTTCTAGATTTTAACCCCAATTCTGATTCCATCACACATAAAAGAATTAGAATCCCAGGGTCACGAGGCTATTTGTGGAATGAATATTCTTACATTCCTTGCAAATGCATGATGTATGAACTGTATATATTTCTTTGATAAATTGTTTTTAAATATTTCCTCCTTTTTATTAATTGAAGAGGAACCTCATGTATCAATGCCATTTTTTCCTGTTTTTCACATAAATTAGTTTCTTGCAATGTTCGTTTGTATTATCATTGCCGATATTAAGGCAAAAACTATTTTTGCCTTGTAAACAAGATTTTGCTTACAGCTAAATGAAAAGAAGTGAAGTTAATCACATTGAAATAATAGGTTTAAAAAGGTAATTCAGTAGTATTGGAATGAAGCTTAATCTTCAGCAATAGAAGCCATGCTGAGAGAAGTGGCAGAAAAGCTTGTTTTGTAATTAAAAGGTATTTATCATTGGCAGGTCAGCTCTGCTGGGTGAGAGGCTCCAGGACTCCATAGAGAAGTGGAAGGAACTCAGGCATACTAAAATGCTCAGAGCACTGGTGGGATGAAAGGAAGAGCTGGGTGCAGTGACCCCCTCTGGGGTCAGGCTGTCTGACCCCACCCCCCATGGGTATCTCAGCTCAGAACAATGAATCTGGCAAAAATGCCAAGAACATACTCCACCTTCCTCCAGAAGGGATCCAATTCATAGCTTCCCTGGTCAGCATGAAACCACATGCTCTTAAATGTAGCCTAACCTGGGATCAAATCATGTAGCTGGTAGCTTCCCTCTTTTCCTTTGTGAAATGGGAATAATGCACCCTCCCTTGGTGTTAACTAGTGACACAGGATGCAATGTGCCGTATATGAAGCCTGGCACTGTGGCAGCCCTCAATTCTAGTTATAACTGCTCTGATGGGCATTCAGACCTTAGGCAGAGCTACTGCAGTTTGACAACCTCTACTCCAAAGAGAAAGCTGACCTTCTCCCACCAATGGCTCTCAGGCAACCTTCTGCAAATGTAACAAGCTTATCCTCACAGCATCAATCCAAGTGGAAGCTGAGGGCAGGTGCCTGTGGCTGAAACACTGAAGGGTGATTTCAAGAGTATCTCAAACAGCTGTCTGGAAACATGGTCAAGTTCAAGAACAAAGCAAATCACTGAGCTGAGCCCTATCCAGAATTCTCTTCTCCTACCACTAATTTCCTCCTGCAGTTGGAGGCCATGGACCCCACAGGGCTCAGCTGGGTTAAGACCAGGCAGTTCATGCCTATCTGGGGTCTAGGTTTAAGTCCTGGATCTGCCACTTGCAATGGTGTGATTTTAGATAAGAGAAGATCTGAAAGTGGGAGAATCTGACAGAACCTGGCAGAGATGAGGACGAAACTAGATAATACAGGCTGAGTCCTTGATCGTGCAGAGGCTCAGCCCTTCCCTTCATCCTACACCCATTGGCTAGCTGTTGGCTTTTTCTGAGAGGCTTTTGGCCCTTTGACTTAGGCATGAGCTCTTTGATGAGCTTCTCATGCCAATAACCTACCAAGCAACAAAAGACCCAGTGGAGGATGGTCCGACTTTGGGAAGGACCTTCTCATTTGTAACTCTTGCCTATCTCACCAGGAGGAAATTCAAGCAGCCTTCAATGAATCCCATTTCAGTAGGGCCTGTCTGATATTTGCAGGACCAGAGGTTCACATGCTATTAGAAGATGCCTTAAAATCAGCCTCGTGCCCAATGGCCTGTGTGGGAAAACATACTGGGGCATTCTTCAACACTGGGGGCAGCTGAACTTGGCACCATGCCAGCTTTCATCTCTAAGAAGCTCAAATCAGGACCTTTTATTAGCTTTCCCATTTTTATTAGTGTTCCGGAGCAAAGTGTCTGCAGCTCAAGTTATTGAATTTTCACTAAAACCTAAATACATGCATGACCCTTTTGTACTTTCATGTTCAAAAAGGTACAGACTTCCAGCGGCCATCTCCTGCCTCTTTCCATATCTTTCTTCATTACAGGCTGCAGTCCAAAACCAATACACATTAAATAAATACCCCACTGAGAGCTGCACTTTGGAGAATTGTCTCATTGCCGTACAGATGTGGGCTATCTCTAAACAGCACCAACATCTTGTATTTTATTTTATATTTGGAAAAAAAAGAAATTAAAATCTGAATAGTATCCAGGAAGGAAGTGTTTGCATGGGTGAATGTTTGATTTCATTTTTCTCCCAGCATGCCCTCCTCTTTCATCCTATAATGGCTCTTCTCAGTTAATCTGTCCTAAAACCTGCAGGTAGAGATGTGTATTGATACAAGGCTGACGAGCAACTCAGTTTCCAGAGACCACTGAAAGTGCATAAATAGTGAGTTTCACTTGATGTCTACTTATTAATGCAATTTCACTCTGAGCATTTCTACAGAGAAAGGTTTTGCCACATGGGAGATAAGTCTTACGTTATGGATATATATGGCAGAAAACATTTGGTTTCCTTTCTAAATGACTGATACAGGCTGTCCCAGTGATTGTATTTTTTAGGGAAAATCACCAAATTCAACATCAATTACTTTGCCTTTTAGTAGCTTAAGAAAAAGTTTGCTTTTCACTTTTGAAGATCACTGAAATCTCATAGAAACATTTCAAGCCTCCATTTCATACAAGCACAACAAATCACTTTTGCAATTTAACAGGAGCAATTATGACCACAGTTCACACAGAGTCATCCTGTGTCCTGAAACCACAAATCCAACTTCTCAGTAGCTGGTAAGTTTAAATCCCCTATGTGCTACCCACAGACATTTGTTCCCTTAGACCCACCCAGGAGCTGATGTTGCTGGACAGAAAAGCAAAGCAGAGGAAATCAGGTTTCCTTTATGCAGATTATGGAGAAATATAGCGGGAGAAGGTGTGCACTCTACAAGGCTTTATGGTCCATCTATGGAGCTAGAATAGGAAATCAATGGCTGGGTCCAGACAGGGGTGCTGAATTCTTCCAAGTAATCGTTTTTGCCTTTTTTTTTTTCCTTCCTCCCATCTCCGGTCCCTCCTCTATGGATGTCTTAACATCTCTTTGCTCATTTAGAGCATAATTGAGACTCCACTTTTATTTCATCATCTTTCCCCTTTCATTGATCATTGCTAATTTTCTGGCTAAGTGCCATCCGGGGAATGGGTTTCCTAACCCCAGCAGAGGGGCAATTGGAGTCATTGAGATAAAAATGGTGTCATGGTTTGTCTCATGAAACAAGTCAGCTGGTGTGAGGAGCTGACCAGGGACTCGGGGATCTCTTCCATCTCTCTGCCAGCCCATCCAGATCTAAGAAAATATCTTCCCCCACTCCCCCAGGACCAGAAGCCTGCCTGGCATCTCCAAGAGCATGACCCAAATGTCTTCCCTCATGCGGGCAAAGACACTAGCATGAAAAAGGAAGTGATCCCTTCCCCCACAGGTGCCAAAAGAGTGGGTGGCCAAGTGCAGCTGTGCCTCCATGTAGCCAGATGTGAAAACAGTGCATCTGTCTGCAGTTTCTCTGTTCAAACAGAATCACTGATTCTTCACTCATGCCTGAGAACATGTGCTGAGGAAAGATTCTGAACCTCAGAGTCCTATCTCCCCTCCTCCAGATGCATCAGGCTGGGGGTAGGGAAAATTTATAAAGTGGCATGTGTCAAATCCTAAGGTGAACTTAGGTGAATGTAAGCCCAGAAAGAAGGTAACCTGAAAGGATGAGAAAGGACTAGTGTCCAGGACAGTATCGCAACAAAACATCATGCCATCCCGGGGGGGAAAATTGTAACTGTGAGAAATGTGATAGAATTGTCAAAATTATATGAAATCAGCTTCATAGATTGCGAGCCACAAATCACACTTCTATTTGTTCTATAACAGTGTAAAACTGCCACGTTTTCATCGAGATGTGAAACAGAGGCAAAGACCTAT
The DNA here is from genome assembly GCA_007922755.1 of Pedetes capensis. Lineage (NCBI taxonomy): Eukaryota > Metazoa > Chordata > Mammalia > Rodentia > Pedetidae > Pedetes > Pedetes capensis. Next base: position 155,467 of record VMDO01000540.1, on the reverse strand, counting down.
CAGTGTGATACCAAACCATCAGTATGTTCCCACTTACCCTACATTTCGTTTTATACCCATGGCAATGGAAGCCCAATACCAAAGTATGTGAATCCAGATTTAGCAAGGCATTTGAAGGTTTGGAAGCAATAGACAGCCAAAGTTGTCTTGTATCAGCTCACAAGAGTCAATTGGTAAGTTTTCAGGAAATCTGCAAGCTAATTAGCATTATGTTGGTAACTTGAAATTGGCCATCACAGGAGTATTTACACCAGGGAAATGAGAAAATGCTATAAATCAGGACTTTTTCTTAGTTCAGAGAGCATGTTGTTAACCATTTACTAACACCCTTGATTGGAAGCCTCTTCTTCTGAGACCAGTCAGCATGATGACTAGATTTTGTACAATCAAGTTCTCATTCTATCTTTCCAAACTTCTTAAGTCCCTGATTTTCTAACTGGAATCACCAAGCACCTTGCATTCCCATAAGCATCTAAGGATCAGTGGGGAAAAGGGATAAGGAAAAGAATGAGATTTACAGATCCACACTCCTGATTCACTAGGCCATCGGGGCTTTGAGCTGTTATAGTAGATTTCCACTTTAGGTTCAAGTTCTTCCAAAGAATTCCAAAGAGTTCTTCAGCTCTAAAAACTTAGCTTAACCTTGAACTGCTTCTGTGGATACCCACTTATCTTTTCTTCAGAGGGGGATGATTTATGCAAAGTTACACAGTGAACCTACATGCCTGTAAGAGAAAGCCCTTGAGTCCTGGCCCAAGCTTGCTACAGACTCATGCGACCTTGTTGTTGTTAGGTACTGTGGAGTCAGTGTCTAACATAGCGACCCTACATACAGCAGGCGAAGCAGTATTGTTAGAGCTTCTCTGCTACTCATAGGGTTTTCAATGGCTAATTGTTTTTTGGGAGTGGGCGGCCAGGTCCTTCTCCCAAGCCTATGGCACCTGGTGTTCCCAGGCAGTCTCCCACCCAAGTACTAACTAGGCTTGACTCTGCTTAGCTTCCAAGATCTGATGAGATTCAATGCCACAGGGGTACAATTGCAAGTGAACTTAGATAAGTCCATTTCTCCTCTCTGTTGAAGGAGGTGAGATTGGTTTTCTGCCTCAAAGGGCCCTACTGGCTCTGAAGTTGTGATGTTCAAATCTGGTCTTTGGTCCAAATGGACTCTGGAGGGGGTGTGGAGAATTTAGGCAACTGAAAAACAAGATAAGAAAATGCTATCCAATGTTCCAACAGGAAACATAGAACCAAAATCTTGATCTGGGATTCCTGATGGGTCTGAAGATCCACTTATTTTATGTATGATCTATGAGTCCTGAGGAAAGAAACACCAGGAATATACTTGGATTCTATAGGAACATTTCAGCCAGACCATGAATTGGGGCATCTAAGTTACACAGAGCTGGATTCAAATCCCACCCCCTCTACCTATGTTCTAAGTGACAACTGGCAATTTACCTAACCTTTCTGATCTTTTATTTTCTTACATGCAAAATAAATCATAATAACACCTGATATATAAGTCTTTTGTAAGAATTAAATGAGATAAAGCACGTGAAGCACTTAGTATCATACCAGTCCAGACTAAGCACTCAATGAATGGCAGCTATTAAGAGTGTTATTTCCTTAAGTAATGGGACTCAATTGGTAGACCACAAGAATAAAGCAAACTTGGAATTTTCAGTCCCTACTTTGCCTTAAGCTGAGTCCACAGCTGGGGCTGAGCTAGACATGGGCTTCTAAGGCAAATTTTGAGGTAGACCAGCCAGCCAGAAAGTGATTTTGCACAAATCAGTATGGGTTGGGATCAGTGAAGTCTCTTTGGTTTGGAGTAAAAGGAACCAACACATACAGTAATGAGGCAGAGATGGTCTATTTACTTCCTGGGACTGCACCAGGAACTCATGCCCAGGTCTTCTAGTGAGAGGTTTCAGGAAGAGGTGGTGAAGCTGAATTCACAAAAGACTTGCTGAGACCTAGTGAACAAGCAAGCATGACCCCAAGGGAGGAAGGCTGGATTCCACCTTACTTCTGTATCAGGCGCAATGCAGCTTTAACCAACGTGGATGCCAAGGAATGAATGGTACCAGTGTCAGAGATATTGCACTCGGGACATGGGTATTTGCATTCTGGCAAGGAACACTAACAGAGGTAGAAGTAGAGAGGTGCCCTATCACAATTCATGGGTGGGAGGTATCATGATGAAAGGAGGAGCAGGAGAGAAAGAACTTAGCCACCTGTAGTCAGACACCATGGTGGTGGCGGTTGTTATGTGCCTTCAGAGTCTGATTGAATTCATAGCTACCCTATGTACAACAGACAAAACACTCCCTGACACTTACCAGTGCCAGGTACTATTGTCAGTGCTTCTCTGTTATTCATAGGGTTTTCAGTGGCTGATTATTTTTGGAGTTGGCTCCCCCATCCTTCTCCCAAGCTCCTGGTATTCCTGGGTGGGTCTCCCATCCCAGTACTAACCAGGCCTGACCCTGCTTAGCCTCTGAGATCTAAGGAGATTGGATACCAGGTAGCTACAGCTGCAGGCAGACACCATGGTGCATACCTGTAATCCCAGCTATTCTTGAGGCTAAGACAGGAACATCAAAGGTCAAGACCAAACTCAGCCTGTGCAACTTAGCAAGAGCCTATCTCAAAAAAAATTTTTTTAATGTTGGTTTTTTTTTTTCCTAAAGGCTGGAGGTACAGCTGAGTGGTAGAGCACTTGCCCAGCATGTGGGAGGCTCTGAGTTCAACACCCTTGTACTGAAAATAACCAATTAAACAATAAAAAACAAAACCTGGGATAAAGCCTGAGCATTGAGTGTGCTACTCTATCATCCCCAGTGACTCTCAGCAGCAGCCAGGGGTAAGAACCAGTGGCCTATAGGAGAGCTCCCAGCAGAGGTCACAGGCCTATTTCCTTGATTCTTTCCTGGTTAGCACTCAGTCAGTGGCTTTTAAGGTTTATGTTTCGTATGTTAAATGACCTGGAGTCAGAAGAGATCCCTGACAGGCTGACTAATGGTATCCGACCAACCAGATCTCCACACTTCACTATTCAAAGGAGCAGGTTCCCTATCGTTGGATGTGTTCAACTAGAGAGTGGTAATCAGTCTTTATACAGTCCCTGTTTACAAAGTATTTGTCACTTTGATCCAGACGTGTGTGTGTGTGTGTGTGTGTGTGTGTGTGTGTGTATACACAAATTAGGTTTAGAGAAGGCAAATGGCTCACTTGAAATCACTCAAACATGCAGCCACCCAAAAGGCTAACCCTTCAAGAGTGCTGGTCTTAAATCAGGTCCTGTGATTCATAGTTGAGGTCACCTTACTCCACAGCCCCCTGGTTACATTTCCTGAGTCATGGATGTTCCAAAGGGAATACATTGGGTAGCTAATGGACCAAAGAGCCTTGAAGGATGCCACCAGCTCTGAATGGCTGTGCTGCTGCTGAGGTTGGGGCTGCCCCAATGACCCACCCTCCCCGGGGCCAGGCTTCCACCAAAGCATGCCTACTTCCTGAGGCCTTCTCTCAGGAAGGAAATCCCAGTCATCATAAAAGGAAAATAAGGAAATAAAATCTTAATAGGATTTCATAGATGATATAAAATCTCTACAACTCTGGGTGACAGACACTAAAAAAGATCATTTAGAGAGAAAAAGCTTTCTAAGACTTCCTGTGGAATTGGTTGTCTGAAGACACTCAGATGGCAGTCGTATATAATGTCGTCAATGGGAGGCCGTGCCAGCAAGGCCTGAGCTGAATGGGATCCAGGGAGAGTCACTCGGCTCACTGAGGAAGCTCCCAGAGTCATGAGATAATGCCAAGACATACAGTCCTGTCTGCCTTACACCCTCCTCCGCATCCTTCAAGTCTTGGCTCAGCCACTGCCTCTCCTGGAACTTTCCCTGACCTTCCTACAGACTTAGGCTCTCCACTTCTTCCCCAGTACTTTGGAACCATACTTTTCTTACACGGTGTTTCTCAGAACATGTCCATGGAGCATTCACATTAGTACAGACTGTGGAAAGAGGCTGCTTCCGGTAGCCACTGGTCCAAAGAGGATGAGAAATGCTTGGAGTAGTGCTGGATCCAACCTACAGATTGGAGGCAAATCCCATATAGATCAGCCAAGTTTCAGACCAGCCTCAAACACATAAGCAAGAAGGAAATGCTTGTTGCTGCATAGCACTGAGTTTTTGGGTGCCTTGTCATACAGAAATACTGTGAAAAGAACTGATAAAGGCTTTAAGTGTGGCACTGTTTTGATTAGATTTGATTATTTACAGAGATCACTCTGGCAGCTGTGAGGAGGCTAGATTGTGAAAGACAGATGTGGATAAAAACTAGTTCCAAGCTCATTGCCGTTTTCTGGGAAAAAGCCCACAGTGAGTTAGCCTATGGGGTAGTGGTAGAGTTGGAGACAGAAATAAGTGGGCTCTGGATGTTCTTGGGAGAGAAGAATGGACAGGACTTGCCACTGGACTGAATAAGAATGTCAGGAGAGGACCATAACATGGCACAATCCCAGTGGGATGCTCACATAGGAAATGGTGCGACTTGGCACCACAGGGTATGGTGAGAAGAGAAGAGGAAAAATGAAAGATGGAGGAATGCCTTCTAGATTTTTGGCTTTTGGGCTGTGTATGGTGACGCTTTCTGCCGAGGGAGGGAAGACTTGGGAGGAAGAAGGGTGATGTCTCAGAGTGGAGGGGAACAAGGGAACCAATAGCTCTGTCTTGACAGAGTGGAGGGGAACAAGGGGACCAGTAGCTCTGTCTTGACTATGATGCATTTGAAGCATCCATCAAACATCCAAATGTGGACGTCAAGTAGAGAGTTGGATCTGTGGGTCAAATCTCAGAGCAGCATCAGGTATGGAATTATAAATGAAGGAACCAACTGTTGACAGCATGGTTTCACAAAAGCTGCTCCCTTTGCTACCTCTCCAATGCCACTTGCCTCCTATTTCTCCTTTAAGGCCCAGTTCAAATGGCACCTCCAGACAAGTCATTCCTGCCTTTGTGTTCCCAGAGTTCTCACATGTTACAAAATAGCCCGCCCCCATCTGCCACTTGACTGTGAACTCTCGGAATCTTTGCATTCCTGCCACCTCACTGAATGCTTGGTGTAGACATGAGGCTCAATAGCATCAGCTTCCTTCCTTCAAGGCATGGGGTTGGGTGCTTTGGAAGCAAAACTCCGTTTAAGTTTCTCAGCGGCACAGTGGGCATAGTGTCATTTCATTTTAAAGTTGATCAAACTGAGGCCCCAAAGGGTTTTGTCTCTGTCCAAAGTTTCTGCATGTGGAAGCATCTGGATCTGTCTGATTTCACCACTGGGGCTCTTTCCACATTGCCTTTGCCACAGTCCTGCCTCCTCACCCCTCCTTCCTCCCGCACCCTGGCAGCCCTCCTCCTCTCTGGCAGGCCTCCCATGCTGCCTGCGCCTCCACACAGGATGTGCTTCCTGAAGTTCCTGGTCCAGATGGCCCACGGAAGCTGCTCCTCATAAATCACCAGGACTCGCAGAGCTGTGCTCAGCCACTTTCTCTTCTCAATCTCTCCAGGTCCCGGTGCGTGGGCCCCATCCGCCCAGTCAGCAGAACCAGCAACTCCAGCCAGGGGTTCATGTCTGTGGTCCCCCTCCCCACCAGGGCCAGGAGTAACAGAGCAGATTCCTAGGAGTGAATGAGGGAGGTAACACCAGGGGACGGACAGGAGGCAGAGAGGCAGTGCTTAGAACTATGGCCCAGGTACAGGTGCAAAGTACTATTTAATCCACCTGCCAGCCAGCCAGGCCTTATCACTCCTGGATACCCAGACCCCTTTGCCTCCTGCTAAGACACCATGCCACAGTGGCAAATGCATGTTTGACACGACAGAGTCCCAAATGCACTTCCAAATACAGATCAGCAGCTTCAGTGGCAACCACTCTGTCTCAGCACAACTTGTTGCTATTGTTAGGTGCTCGAGTGGGTGTCCAACTCATAGCAACCCTACGTAAAACAAGCAAAACAATATTGCTAGTGCTTCTCTGGTATTCATAGAGTTTTCAATGACTGATTGTTTTTTGTGGGGATGGAGTTCCAGGTCCTTCTCCCAAGTATAGAGCACCTGGTATTCCCAAGTGGTCTCCCATCCAAGTACAAACCAGGCCCGTCCCTGCTTAGCTTCTGAGATCTGACATGATCAGACACCACAATGGTACGGGTAAAGGCTTAGAGAAGTCAATTCCCTTCTCGGAACTGTAATTCTTTAATTTATAAATTGCAGATAACAGTACCTGTCTTACAGTATTGCTAAGGAACCAATAGTGTTTCCAGAAGGTATATAGTCAGTCCTTAGTAAAAGGTAGGAATATAAACACAAGGTCCCTCAGGTTACTGCATTCTTCAAAAGTAGGACAGAAGTTGGGACAATGGGAACCTGGGTCTTTTCTTTTCAATTCCACTAGCATCATCTACTTCATGTCACCAGAGCACAGATTAATCTTATCTGACACTTCACTATCTTAAACCCCTTCAGTGTTCCATCATTTCTTTTGGCAATAATACTGTACATTTTCTAGTCTATAACTTTAAAAACACAATTAAGGGCAGCATATTTGGAGGATATGGCAAAGTTATCTAGCTGCCCACCAAAGATACATGCTTACACTCCATAGTACATGGTGCTGGACCATGGTTGTCAAGGTAGAACAACATCCTCCAGCCCTTCTTGAATTAGATGGAAACACATAGCTACTTCTCACCACTGGACCATAAATGAAGATGGTGTGCATCTCCCTTCCAGGCAAAGATGTTTAAGAAGCATGTGATTTCTCTCCTCATCTCTCCTTGTCTATTTGCCAGAAGAAAGGACTCTAATACCCAAGGAGATGGTAGAACCACAACATGGAAGATGCCTCAATCCACGAATGACCCTGTGGAACTGATCCCCAGAGCTGCTAATCAAGAACTCACATTCTGGATTTCACTTGAGGAAAAACTTTTTTAAGCCAAAAATATTTTAGAATTTGTGATAGAAGTTAGAATTACCCTAACACAAAGGTGTTCAAAGACTCAAGATGGCATGAAACCAGCCAATAATAATGACAATGTGACCATGACTCCAGTGTAATAAAATCTACAAAGGTGTACACCTTTATCTATTTAATGGAGAACTTTCAGTACCACTCAGCAGACTGAGTAGATTTAGTCCCTTGGCCTTGCTCTCTTAGATACTCATGAAACAACAATTTTGACTCTTTTACTAAATATGCCCTTTTGCATTTTGTCACATGACCCACTGGTAGCACTAGCTTGATTTCTACCTGGGCAGCCACCCTGCCCCCAGTGTCAGTCTCTAGTTCCAACAGGGGTGGCAGATGACCTAAGCTTGGCCAATGAATGTTCCACATCCACAGGTGGCAATGACTGGCCTGAGGAAGGACATATGACCTACACATGTGGAATCATCCGCCATAATAAATATCTAGACTTTAGGTATGCTGGGAGAAAACACAATTACCTTTCTCCTTTGAAAAATTACAACTCTTCTTCCTGACCCAGAGCGTTCCCTAATTTCCTTTTCTGGTTTACTTTCTTCACAGTGCTTAGATTTAACCCTAGAAAGATGCCGACAACCATCTTACAACGACAAGGTGAGAGAGAGCACAAGGGAGAATCTTGCCAACATAGCAAAAACAAGACCTAAAGAGAAAGGGAGAACAAGTCTTGACAACATTAAGCCATGGTCTTTTCATTTATGTAAATCAATAAGTTCCTTTTTATTTTCTGTAATTCCAATTCAAAATGGATTTTATGACCCTTGCAACCAAACAATTCTAACCAGAATTCAGTAGGGCCACCATTTGGCAGAACCACCTCTGAATAATGGAATGCTCCCCAGGATGAGAGCCCCTGGACTGCAGGATGCAATTGAGACTCTTGAATCCTGTACATCCAACTTCCTATTGAGATCTTTCCCCTCTCCCCTCTGTTCCCTCATTCCACACCCTCTTCCCAGTCTCCACAACAACTATGCTGAATTCCCAGAAAGCAGTGAGCCTGCTCAGATCCCTCATTTCTGCCATTTCTATTTTCTCACCCACCATCTTTGCCCAACTATCTTATACAATCTTCTCAACCTCCTTCAAACCTCACCTCCTCTGTGAATTATTCTCTGAACAATTTTTAATTAATAAAATTCATATCTCTCTCTCTGTCTCCCCCGCCCTCCCTCCCTTTCTCTTTCCCTCCCTTTCTCTTTCCCTCCCTCCTTCCCTCCTCTCAAAATCTATGACTTCTCTATTAAAATAGATCTAGTCTTTAAAAAAAATAAAAACATACCCAAAGAGGCCTTGGCCCAGTTTCCATGTGAGGTCTCACTGAAACCACTTCAGGAAGGGTGACACCACCGCAGACTTCCTGGGAAGAGGAGATTTAAACCCACCTCAGAAGACTGGAAGAGTGAAGAAAAAGAGTGTTACTAACCTATTCCCAAGGTCTGGGCTTGAGAAAAACTCAGGAGAGCCAATTGCTGGAAAAATAATAATAATAATAGTTACAGACAGGAAGCTTTTCTTCAGGAGGAAATTGACTCAGGCCCTCTCCCTTCCTGTTCTCACCCTTACATTCCTCACTTCAACCATATCGCCTCCTTTCCAATCCTTGAGCAATCAGGTATGCTTCCAACTCAACACCTGTATTGGTTATATATTGCTGTGTAACAAATCTAATTTGTAGCTGCTTAAAACAATAGTAAAAATCCCACAGAGTTGCTTTTTTGTGAGGAATCTGGCAGCAACTTAAGGTAGAGGCTTCTGCCATAAAGTCACTCAGAAGATTGTCATTAAGGTGTCAACATAATTCTAGTTGTCTTAAGGCAGGAGGATCTAATTCCAAGGTGATTCACTTATATATCTCACAAGTTACCACTGGCTCTTAGCAGGAAGCCTCAGTTCCTCCCCAGGTGGACCTCTCCATAAAACTGCTTGAGTGTCCTTACACCATGGCAGCTGACTTCCCACAGAACAAGTGATTCAAAAGAGTAAAGCCAAAGCCAGAAACTCTTCCATGATTCAAACATATAAACCACATTTCCGTAATATCTTATTGGCTACACTAGCCACCCTATTTGTTGTAGGAAGGCACTTCACAAGGGTCATTTGCAGGCTTCTTGAAGAATTGGACTTCATCATTTTCTATAGTATTCTTTCCCCAGTTATACTCAGTAGCTTTCTCTTTTATAGCCTTCAAATCTTTGCTCAAATATCACTTTTTTAAAAGACCAGCCTTTGAAAAACCACAACTCTTCCGCCTGACTCACAGCATTCCCTAATTTCCTTTCCTTGCTTACTTTTCCTCATAATACTTACTATCAAGTGTATATATATATATGTATATATATATATATATATATACATACACATACATATATACATATGCACATTCATATATATACATATATATATATATATATATATATAGAGAGAGAGAGAGAGAGAGAGAGAGAGAGAGAGAGAGGGAGAAAGAAAAAAAGGAGGGAGAGAGTGCATGTGTGTTTTAATTTTAGATTTATAGAAAGCCAGCAAAGATAATAAAGTTTCCATACACTTCACTCAATTTCTCCTGATTGGTTTATTGTTATTGTTACTGTGTGTGTGTGTGTGTGTGTGTGTGTGTGTGTGTGTGTGTGTGTGTTTCTGTCTTCCCCAATTAGAATATAAGCTCTAAAACAGCAGAATTTTTTTTCTATTTTGCTCACTGATGTTTCTCCAGTGTCCAAAATATTGCCTCACTCACAGAAAATGTTCATTAAATATTTGTTGGGTGAATGAAAGGACAATTCTAGCAGCTCAGAAAGCAGCCATCACTGACCTGTTGACCTTGAAGTTCTTAATTGAGTCATGGAGAGTGTTTAACATTGTCTGACCTATGGGACTTAGATGATTTAAAACTCACCTAGGAAAGTTTATGGGTGAGAAAGTGAAAATCTAAATTGTTGTAAGATAGTAAAGTAAAACAATAAGCCACATTTATTATTTGTTCTTTTTGGTATGGTTTGCTTCATTGTTGATAAAATTAATTAGTTTTATGTTCATGTTAATTAACCTATCTCAATTTATTCATAACACTGATGCAGTATTTCCCTGTAAGAGTCTTAGCTGGACTAAGAAAGATTGAGCAAAGAGAGGTGATAACATCTGAAAAGTCCACAAGAATCGTGTACCCTCAAATTCTCCATTCTAGTGCAGTTGTCCCCAGTTCCCTACAGAGCCTTCCTTTTAGGGTTGCCCAGCTGGATGGTTCGTTCCCTGTGCCTTTATTCACTTGGAAAATTATCCCAGCAAAATAATCCTAGGATTCACACCTGGCTCCTATAAGTCACCTCCACCTGGGCTCAGAAGCCTTAGTGTATTTTCATGGATGGATTGATGCCCACTGCTTGGCTCTAAGCCCATCTGGGCACTGTAAGCCTCATTATCTGCTCCCTGACAGCTCCTAACCCATCCAGTGCTGGGGTAATGGGCTAGGAATGGGTCCATGAGGGTTTATTAATCACCTACTATGAACCTGGTATTGTGATAGGTGTTCTATAGATACTTAGTTCCATGTGACTCAGCACCACAGCTACCAACAAGGGGGAAGGTGATCTGCCTATACACCCACAATATCCATACATCAGTGTCACTTAAAACATGACATCTAGACCCCTGCCATAGAATCAGTGGGGTAGTGGGCCTAAGAAGCAGAATCCCAGACACAGCACAACTCAGGCCTGCAAAATTGGAAACTCGGGAGTGAGGCCCAGAGATGTGCATCTGTCACCAGCTTCCCTCAAAATCCTATAAGAACAAAGCCAGACTGCCTCTTCTGGACCTAACGGAAGCCAGGTTTGTGCTTTCTGCCTTTCAGTTAGTTCAAGTGCAAATCACAGCAGCATTCTCTGGAGTGTTTTGGGGTCTGGACAAGGCAGGTATCCCTCCAGACACACACAGAGCCTGAAAGATCAGTCACACTGAGCTTCTTTGGGTTGGGACTCCGGGAGGGCAGAGTAATGAGTCTCAGGTCTCAAGAAAAACCAGCTTCAGCTAGTGGAAAGGTAAGATGACTCCGAGAAAAAAACATCCCACCTATGAATCAGCCCACGGTCTACTCACTGCTCAGAACTGTCCAATCATGCCTCTCAGGGCAACAAGGGACTGTAGAACTCAAAGATTTCTTTGAGGTGCTTGTCAACAGGATGAGAGGAAGAGCCAGTATGGGACACATGCCCGTCAACCAGAGGACCCTTGGGATGTACCTGGCACAATATCTGGAGAGCCTTGTAGGGACTCTGGCCAGATGGTGGCTGCCACTTTCCCCACACCAATAGGCCATGAACCCAGATCTCAGCTTCTCCTTGAACTAAGAACAATCCAGGGTGCTTCACCTGCAGGACCCCACCTGATCCACCTAAACAATGAAAGACACCTCTATGCCCAACTGATGGGTTGAGACTTCAAGGCTCGCAGAGATAAGGTTACTTATTCTCATAAACACAACAGAGGTGATGGAGCTGAGATTCAAGTACAGCCTTAAATGGCATCTTCCCCACACAGGGAGCTATAAGCAGTGGACCTGGGGAGGAAGAGATGCTGTTCTGATATCTCCAGAGGGACCATTCCACAACCCAGAAAGCTGCAACTCAGCCCAGCAATCATCTGGTGGTTTTGCCCCTAAGACCCCAGGTTTGGAAGTCACAGAGACCTATATCTGTTCCTGGAGTCAATTGGAACTGGGGCTTCATACCACACAGAGGTACATGGGGGCTGGATAAAATTCTCTCCTCATTGACCCTTTAAACAGAGATCTCTACCATATTACTTTTCTGCGTTTATTGTAACAAATTCTCACACATTTTGTGATTTAAAGCAACCCAGATTTATGATCTTACATTTCTTGAGGTCAGAGGACCAAAATGAGTCCCACTGGGATAAAATCAAGGTGTCAGCAAGGCTGTGATCCTTTTCAAAGGCTCTAGGAGAGAATCTGTTTCCTTGCCTTTTCTAGCTTCTTAGGTCTACTTGCATTCATGGACCTCTTCCACCTTCAAAGGCAGAAATTGCAGATTGAGTCCTCACATGGAATCTCTCTGATACCTACTCTTCTTCTGCCTCCCACTCCCACCTTCTAAGGGCTGTGGGGATTTCAGTGGCTTTGCTCAACTAAGCTAGGAGCATCTCATTTTTAAGTCACTTGATTGGTTCCCTGAATTCCCCTTTGCCATGTAACCTAACATATACGCAGGATCCAGGGAGTAGGATGTACACAGATCTTGGGGGAGTGACATTATCCTACCTACCATACTCACACCCCTCTGCTCACCTCCCCATATGCTTGGGGTGGAGAGCAGGGAATAGCCCGTGGGAACAGCCCAGCCACAGGTCACAGCACTCTTGTTGGGGTCTCTCAAAATACTCTTTGCCACCTCATGCTTGGTCCTGCCTGAGGTTTTGTCCCCAGGATTCATGCTCTGTTTTCAGCTCCTTATTCACCTGAGTCCCCTCTGCTGAACCAGCCTCCCAGTTTCCCTGATTCACTTCTCTCAGCTCCTAACTGAGCAAGTTTCTTTTACATCTTTTGATAGGCTCAATAGGAGTTCAGAGCATTCCTAGGTACCCCTTGCCCCCTAACAAATCTGACCTACTCCACTATCAACATCCAGCACTATCAACATCCAGCACTATAGCGGTACTTTCATTATAATTGATGAGCCAACATTGACCCATGGTTAACATTAACGTTCCCTCCTAGTAGTGTACATTTTATAGATGACCTGTATCCACCATTATAGTATCATACAGAGTGGTTTCACTATCATAAATACCACCTGTACTACACCTTGCAAACTTCCCTCTCACCTAACTCTTGGCAATCACTGATCTTTTTATTCTTCCCATGGTTTTGCCTTTTCTAGAACATCATACGAATCAATGCCATGTAGTTGGAACCATATAATATGTAACTTTTATAAGCTGTCTTATTTCACCTAATAATATGCATTTAAAATTCTTCCCTGTCTTTTCAAGGCTCAAAGTCTCATATTTTAGTGCTGCATAATGTTCCATTGTCTAGATATACCATGGCTTCTTTATCTATTTACCTGCTAAAGGATATGTGAATTGCTTCCAGGCTTTAGTAATTATGAATAAAGTTGGTTTTCACATATTTTGCAAACCTCTATCATTGTCATTGTAGTTGTTGCCATTCTCAATGCAAGTTAACAATATTGATTAAGTAAGAAAAAGGCTCTTAGTCTCTGCTACCCCAAAGATTGCTTTATCTTGTTTTGCTCTAAAAACGGGATCATATTATAAATTTAATTCTCTAATTGTTTACTTTCCACTTAATCTGTGATGAAATATTTCACCCTTCTGGAAGACGTGGTCTAATTCAGTTGTAACAGGTGCAGAGCATTCCAGGGATAGATGTACAATGACATATTCAACCAGATCCTTTATGATGGACATGCAGATTGTTCTGGATGACTTACATCTGAAGATTCTCGGGGTGGGGAAAGTTCTCACTCCTCCATCTCAGCTCTCACTTCCTTCCCTTCTCACATTGAGGTAAGGTCTTATTAAGGAAGAAAAGGGGGTCCCCAGGAGCCCAGGGTGGTCAGCAATAACGTTACTGCTGATGTCAAGAAAGATGAAGCCTAGAAAAGATTAATAGATGCAGAAAATATGGTACATACACACCATGGAATTTTATTCAGCCATAAAAAAGAATGAAATTATGTTATGGCAGAAAAATGGACAGAACAAGAGATCATCATTTAAGTGAAATAAACTAGACTCAGAAAGACAAATATCACATGTTTTGTCTCATACATGGAAGCTTGTTGTTGTTGTTAGATGCCGTTGAGTCCAGTCCAACTCATAGCAACCCTGTGTACAGCAGATAGAAACACTTGCTGATTCTGTGTCAGGCAAACGATTTTATTTATGTTTAAGCCCATTGTTGCAGACACTGTGTCAATCCATCTGGTAGAGGGTTTTCCTCTTTTGCATTGACCTGCCACTCTCCCAAACATGATGTCTTTCTCCAGGGATTGATCTCTCCTGACTACATGTCCGAAATATGTAAGACGCAGTCTGGCCATTATTGCTTCCAAGGAGCACTCTGGTTGCACTTCTTCTAGGACAGATTTGTTGGTTCTTTTGGCAGTCCATGGCATATTCAATAGACGTCTCCAGCACCACAATTCAAAAGCATCAATTCTTTTTCTGTCTTTCTTGTTCAATGTCCAGCTTTCATAACCATATGATGCCACTGAGAATACCATGGCATGAGTCAGACACACCTTCGTCTTCAATGTGACATCTTTGCTTTCCAATACTCTAAAGAGATCTTTTGCCACAGCTTTTCCTAGAGCATGTGTTTTTTGATTTCTTGACTGCTTCTTCCACAGGTGTTGATTATAGAGCCAAGAAAAGCAAAATCTTAGACAACCTCAATCTTTTCTCCATTTATTGTGAAGTTGCGTACTGACCCAGTCGTAAGGACTTTTGTTTTGTTGATGTTTAGTCACAACCCATATTGAAGGCTGTGATCTTTGATCTTCATCAGTAAATGTTTTAAATCCTCTTCACTTTCAGCAAGCAGAGTTGTGTCATCTGCATAACACAGGTTGTTAATGAGTCTTCCTCCAATCTTGATGGCACATTCTTCCACATAAAGTCCAGCTTCTCAGATTATTTGCTCAGCGTATAAATTGAAGAGATAGGGTGAGAGTATACAGCCCTGACGCACACCTTTCTCAACTTTAAACCACTCAGTGTTTCCTTGTTCTATTCGAAGAACTGCCTCCTGGTTCATGTATAGATTTCTCATGAGCATAATTAGGTGTTCTGGTATTCCCATTTTCCGAAGTGTTATCCATAATTTGTTATGATCCACACAATCAAATGCCTTTGCATAGTCAATAAAACATAGATAGACATCTTTTTGATATTCTTTGCTTTCAGCTAATATCCACCTGACACCAGCAATGATGTCCCTGGTTCCCCGCCCTCTTCTGAATCGTGCTTGATTTTCTGGTAATTCCCTGTCTATATACTGCTGCAGTCGCTTCTGAATGATCTTTAGTAGAATTTTGCTGGTGTGTGATAATAATGATATTGTCCAATAGTTTGCACATTCAGTTGGATCCCCTTTTTTGGGAATAGGCACAAATATGGATCTCTTCCAGTCAGTTGGCCAAGTAGCTGTTTTCCAAATCTGGTGGCATAAACATGTTAACACCTCCAGTGCTGCATCTGTTTGTTGAAACATCTCTATTGGTATCCTATCAATTCCTGGAGCCTTGTGTTTCACCAGTTCTTTCAAGGCAGCTTCCACTTCATCCTTCAACACCATTGGTTCCTCTTCGTATGCAACCTCTTGGAATGGTTGGTCATCTACCGATTCTTTCTTGTATAATGACTCTGTGTATTCTTCCCGTCTTCTTTTGATGTTTCCTGCATCATTTAATATTTTCCCTGTAGAATCTTTCACTATTGCCACTCCAGGCTTGAATTTTTTCTTCACTTCCTTAAGCTTGAGAAACACAGAGCATGTTCTTCCCTTTTGGTTTTCTGCCTCCAGCTCCTTGCACATGTCATTATAATATTTGTTTTTGTCTTCTTGAGCTACCTTCTGAAATCTTCTGTTTAGTTCCTTAATTTCATCATATCTTCCTTTTGCTTTAGCTGCTGGACATTTGAGAGCAAGGTCCAGTGTCTCTTTTGACATGTAATTTGGTCTTTTCTTTTTTTCTTGTCTTTTTAAGAACTTTTTGCTTCCTTCTTGAATGATATCTTTTATGTCATGCCACAATTCTTCTGGTCTCCTATCATTTGTGTCTAATGCATTAAACCTATTTTTGAGGTGGTCTCTGAAATCAGGTGGGATATACTCAAGGTCATACCATGGCTCTCGATTTAGCTCAGTTGGTAGAGCACTGCTCTGCAGTCTCTGAGGTCCCAAATTCGAATCCCAGCACCACAAACATGGGAGAAGGATGTGGCAATCCACTCCCAAGGCAATCCCGAAACAGTCAGCCATTGAAAACCCTATAAGGGTCGCTATGAGTCAGACATGACTCAACAGCACCTAACAATAACATGGAAGCTAGATTTTGAAATATATATTAAATATATACCAGCAGGATCCAGGAACTAGGATATTGACAGCTCATGGAGGCATGGCATTGTTCTACTTACCATAGTCACAATCCTCTGCTCATCTCCCCACATGCTTAGAGTGAAGAACAGGGAATTGTCTATGGGAACAGCCTCGCCTCAGGTCATGAAAGAAGAAGGGGACTATGTTGGGGGGAGAAAGAGGACCAGAGACGGTGGGAAAGAGGCAATAAGAAAGGATAATGAGAGGAAGGGAAGAGAAATATCACGTTTTCCTCTCAAAGGCAGAATCTAGACTTTATATTGGTAGAGCACCTGTTCTGCACTCTCTGAGGACCTGGGTTTGATCCCCAGCACCACAAAAATGTGAGAAGGATGTGGCATTCCACTCCTGAAAGTAAAATCCCTAAACAATCAGTGATTGAAAAGCCTATGAGGGTTGCTATGAGTTGGACCCAACTTGACAGCACCTAAAAACAACAACAACAATATATGCACAAGACAAGCAAGCAGAAGGGGAACCAATTGTGGGAAAGAAATGGATCAGTGAGGGGGATGAGGGTGAACATGAGCGATGTACCAAGATGCAAATGTATGGAAGCATCATCAAGAAAACCACTAAGTTGTACACTAACTAGAAATATTACGAATTAAAAGTAGAAAAAAAAAAACACATGAATGTGGGGAATGCCCATCAAATGAGTGACCTGCAGTTATTCTGTAGTGCCCTCAGCTGTCCTCAGATACTTCCAGCCTCCTGAGGGAAATGCCATAGCAGGAAAACCCAAGTCACCCAAGGTGACCCACACCAATCTCAGTCACTCTAGCATGGCCTTACAAACAGCTTCTGGGAGTCCAATTTTATAGACAAAGAAACTGAGGCTCAGGGTCAGGGCACTGGTAAGTCACACAGCTAACCAGAATTCAAACCCAGTTGCTTAGGGCCCAACAGGAGGTATGGCCCCGGCAACCCACTCTAGGTGCCAAAGGATCAATCTATCACTTCAGAATCAGCTGAGTGCCTCCAGAGTTCTCAAAATCACTGACAGTTTCTGCATTGAGTTTTTGTTTTTGCTTTTTATTGCTTTTTTTTAATTAAAAAACAATATATCTGGGCGTGGTGTGGTGCACGCCTGTAATCCCAGCAACTCAGGAGGCAGAGGCAGGAGGATCAAAAGTTCGAGACCAGAGGCAGTCTGCATAATTTAGTGAGACTTTGTCTCAAAAAGTAAGGAAATGTGCTGGGGGTACAGTTCAGTGGAACAGCACTTGCAAAGCATGCAAGCACGAGGCCCTGGGTTCAACCCCCAGTACTCCCCTGTCAAAAAAAAAAAAAAAAATACAAGTCCATGCTTTAAAAAATATTCAAACTGGAAGGAAAAGAAGGAACCCTCAGACCCATTCTCTACTTACATGACCAGTTTCAGAGGTTGTCACATGCATTTTCTATTTATTCTGTGTGTGTATGTACAATACCTATTCTGCCCATTCCTTTTTCTAACCATCTGCTATGTATCAGACACCCCAGGCACATTGCCCCCTTTCATCTTCAGAAGGATCCCAGGGCCTAGACTCAGTATCACATTCCCCACTTGACAGATAAGGATACTGAGACTCAGAGATATGGGAAGTTTGTGTCAGCTCCAATGGACTCAGTGAGTCTGCAGAGGGCCCAGGGATGAGACCTGAGTGGTGACTGTCCTTTCCATTATTTCCTCCTTACTTCCTCTCAAGAAAGGGCTCATAGCAGACCTATCTGGGTTACATGACTGAAATGAACATCATTTGAATAATCACTGGCTGACAACATTGGACAATGGACAGGAATATTATCCCCTGGAAAAGGTAGATCTGAGCATGGGGTGTGTCAGTTACCTTAATGCCTCCCAGGAATGCTCACTCTTACCCAGGCCATGGCTCAGTGCCCAGGAGGAGACAGCAAGATGTAGATCATAGGAGTGGGGGCCATGGGCCAATGTGTCTGTGGCTTCACTGTTGCTGCGAAAGGAGGAGAGATATGAATCTAGGTTTCTCTAACTTCAATTCTCCCTCCCTCTCTAGAAGAGTCACCTAGAGTTGGGTGACCCATCTCACAGAGAGCATGGTGGTTCATTTGAGGTCTCCATGGAAATTAGTGACTTCCATCCCCATAGCAGGATAATCTCACTTGAGCAAGCCACACTCTGGCCCCCCACTTGCTTCACTGGCATCAGATGCCAGATTACTTCCCAGATTACAGGGCACAACCAATGGCAGCCAGTGGGCAGCAGGGTATCAAGCAGAAGGCAGCCTCTGGACCAGGCTCCTGGATTGGAGCCCCAGCTCTGCCACTTGCTAGCCAAAGCTCTTATCCTATCTACTATCATTCCCTGAGCACCCGCCTTCTGCTAGGCTCTGTGCTAGGTAGCTTATCTGCAAATTTCATTTTAACCCCATGAATGAATGTTGTTGTTGTTGTTATCTTCCCCCATTTTCCATATGAGAAAACTAAGGCTCAAAGAGATACAGTAAAAGTCTAAGGCCACAGCTAGTGAGAAGCAAAATCTAGACTTAAACCCCAGGCTTTCTATCTCCAAAGCTTATAACCACAAACAGCATTGCTTTTGGACCAACCAGCCAATAAGATCCATCAGGAAATACAATTCGACCCCCAGCTCTGCCCTGCTTTCATCTACCTGGGCAGATGATGGGCTGCCTCTGGACCTCTGTTTCCTCATCTATAAAATGGGGCAGAATAATCCCTTCCTTGAGAGCCAGATGAAATGGACCTAAATGGGACAATCACAATAGGTACAGATCCCAACACCTCCCACTCCAGGCTGGCAAGCGTCTGCCCCTCAGGCTTTTCTCTATCTCCTCCCTGGCCAGGTTGGAGGCTGAGTGGCCAGGCACGGGTATCTTCCCCTCTTGCTGAGCAGTGCGGATGGTGCCTGGTGTTCCATCTCCTTTTGTGCATGGTTTTCATGACCTGCTGCCAACAGCTCTTTGCTGGGCGGCTGCCACCATTTACCCAACACAAGAAAACTGCTTTTCTTACCCCATTTAGGGTCTGGCTTTAATTTCTACAGTATTCTCTTTAATAACAATGCCTAATTAAAACATCTGTTAAAAAGTCTGTAACATTAACTTTACAGGGAGAATTTAATAGAATTATATTGGAATTGCAGGCATTTAACAGGCTTCCTAATTAGGCTTTTCTTAAAAAAAAAAATAAGAGGAAGAAGAAAGGAACATTCCACAAATTAAAATCCAGTCTTTTTTTTTTTTTTTTTTTTTTTATGATAACACAGGCTGATAGTCCAGTGGCTGGAGAGGACTGGCTGAAGCTGGAAGAGAATGGGCGCCCAGCTAACCCAGGCTAAGGAGGTCTCCAGGATGGAGAAGAAAGTAGAGAGAGAATCTGCATTTAATGGCAGGCATTGCACTAGGAGATCTGCCATTTGTAATCTCAATTATATCCTGACAACGAACATGGAAAGTAGTATTAACTCAACTTGACTGATGAAGAAACTGAGGCAGATAAGGAAGTAATTGGCTTAGAATTACACATGTCCCCAGCCTGATAGTGGCAGAGCTTCAAACTATGTGCTCTTTCCACTGCTCCACACAGCCTCCAAGCGCTGCATCAGATGAGTTTCTAGACCCTCCCATGGGGCTGCTGGTCTCCGATGGCTGCCTCCCCTGACCACTCTTGCTCTGCTCCAGGTTTCTCACTGCAAAGTCTTCATCTGCTTGATGTTCCTGCCCAAGCTGCCCTGACCCTAGCAGTCACCCCACATGCCATCAGCACCAAGCTGGGGCTTGTAGTGGGATAGGAGTACAGTCCACTTCCAGCTGGGGTCACATCTCCCAAGGGAGGAGTCTGGAGAGAGGGGTCCAGGGTAATCCTCAAAGGTTGGTCCCTGGGTGTACAGTGTCAGCGCCACCTGGGAGCTGGTGAGAAGGCGAACACTCAGGCCTCACCCAGACCTGCAGAATAAGATTCTCTGCTTTGATAAAAACAGCCAGGTTATGCTAATCCCATTAAAGTTTGAGAACCACATCCAAAGACATAAGGGAACCCTTTCATCCTCTGACAGACACCCTTCTCCCTGCCAAGCCAAACCCCAGAGCTTTGGCACCCAAGGGGAAGTTTGTCTTAGGTCATTGCCCCAAGCCCAGCCCCTGCTCAAGTGTCACAAGGTAAATCCCATGCAGAGCTCCTGACCAGAGACAGCCTGCTAGTTACAGGAAAGAGAAGAGAGATTGCCATGGCCAGGTAAGGGAAAGACCAAACCCAACATCTTATCTGACACTTCCTGAAAAGAGCCCCTGTCCCTTCTGAGCCAAACCTGAACTTCAGAAGCAGCCCCTAGATGGGGATATGGGAGTTAGAGACTGGCCCAGACTACCCAGTACAGGGAAGGATTTAAGCAGAAACTGCTAAATCCAAGTAAAAGGGGTTGTCTCCAGGGAGGATTTTCAGGGTCCAGCAAATCCCTAACTATTCCAAGTCAGCCCCAGAGACCTACCAGCAGACATTTGCCTAATGCTGTCGAGCCTAGACATGCTGAGAAAAATAACTCAAACCCTATCCAGGTCCTCACAAGGCTCCCAGTATGAGCAGGGTAGAGATGGACAGACAGACAATTCCCTTGGCAGGTTTGTAAGACCCTCACACACGTTATCTTCATAGCCATCCCTGATGTCTGTATGGATGGTCTGTCTTTGTCCTGATAAAATAGACCATGGGACGCAATGTGTAGAACAAGGGTTTGGATGGAGACAGAGCAGAGTTTGAAGTGATCTTGGGAAAATGGTATTGATTTTTTGTGCCTCATTGTCCCCATCTTTAAACGTTCAAGGCACAGAGTTGGTGCCCAGATTCACCTGACTCTAAACCTACAAAGAAATCAGGATGGAGGAAAGCCAAGATACTTTACTGTCTTGCTCCCTACACTAGGGCCCAGAGCACCTGCTGGAGACCCAGAGAAAACAGGCACCACACAAAGTGAGGCACATGATTTCTTCCTTGAACTTTGTGGCTGGGGTCTGGACAGAGACCCTCCAGGTAAGGAGTATCTCCAGCCCCCAGCCCTGACTCTGTCCCTAAGCCTAAGGATTCCCCTTCGATTCCTGCTGCCACCACCAAGTCAGCTTCCAGGTTCTATTGCTCCCTCTCTTTCATCACTCTGTGCTAGAAGGGTCCAGACCCCTCAGCTGCTGCAATATACTTGTTGTTGTTGTTGTTGTTGTTAGGTGCCGTTGAGTCATGTCTGACTCATAGCAACCCTCATAGAGTTTTTAATGACTAATTGTGTTTTGGGATTGCCTTGGGAGTGGATTGCCACATCCTTCTCCCATTTTTGCAGTGCTGGGCATCGAACCTGGGACCTCATAGACTATAGAGCAGCACTCTACCAACTGAGCTAAATCCCAGCCCTGCAATATACCTAGGACTCTTCAAACACTTTCCTAAATACCAAGGAAGGCACCAGGAGAAAATAAGAAAACAAGAAGAGAATCCTTCCCTGGAGTCTAACTGCCCTATCACTAACTAGATGTGTGACCTTAAGCGTTTATTAACCTCTCTGAGCCTCAGTTTCCTAATCCATCAAATGGGAATGGGGTTGCTGTAAGAACTAAAGAAGTTAATATTTGTCATGCTCTTAGAGGCATGGCCAGTGGACAAAAAATGCTGTGGAAGTACTTGTTCAGTAAATAATACATGAAGGCACAAATTCACCTCCCAGCTCTGCAGCATCAGAGTTTTGGGTTCTCAGCCTTGAGGGTACCAGCCCCACCCTGTCTCCATCCCAGGCCCTAGGAGGTGGCACCTCATAGCTGCCCTGGTTAGATCATCTCTCATCACCGCCTCTCCTGCCCCATGCACAGCTGGTCACTCCCATGGACTTCAGTGGGAGACCCTGTGGGAGGGAAGTGGGAAGCCCCAGCCAGGGTCCTCCATGATGGTTCAGGGACGACTGGAATTCATGATTCACCATGTGGACAGATTCACTAGGACAATCTCCTGTGTGCTGGTTTCCTCTGTTCAATTACTACTAAAACTCATCAAACGGAACTGAAAGATTTTAACACTGGTAATTGTGGTGCAAAATGCTCTATAATTGATCTCACAAATGGAAGTGGGGAGAATGCCACTGAAAATGAGTGACAGCTCTGACATGCTCCCCAGAAACTGGCCTGGCCCCTCCCATACCTGAGAATCTGCCCACTGGGCATCCCCAGTGGGGGCCCAGGCCTCTCCTCCCCTGTCTGTGACATGGAGTGGTAATAGATGGGGGAGATGCTGGCACATTCCTGCAGATCCCCCTCCACCCGGCTCACCCTGGAACCTCAGGTTTCAGAGACCAGGAAGCCTGGCAGGTCTCCTGGAAGTGACCTTTTAATTTCCTGCTGTGTGAGACCCAGAGCATTTTCCACCTCCAGGCCTTACTCTTCCCAGTCCCTCTGCCTGGATTCTGTTCCCCACACTTCCCACCCATATTTGTATCTCATTTCGCCTCTGCAGTGCAGCCTTCCTGCTCTCTCCACACACAGAGGCAGCTATTTCTGCCTTCTATTATGGTCCCCTCTATTATAGCTCAGCAGTGCCACTCATGCTACGATTGCTGATAAAAATGGCTACGCTAATCAGAAGGGGGAGGATGTTAGTTCAAAAGCTGACAGCAGAATTCCTATGGGCATTTTCTCTGCCCATACAGCTGCCAACAATTCTCCTGTTCCAACACACCAGCTGCCCCCCTCATCAAGAAGGGGAGTCTACTTTCCCTCCCCCTGAATCTGGGCTGGTCTTGAGACTTGTTCTGATCAATAGAATGTGGTAGATGTGACAATGTTCCAGTTCCAGGTTAGCTTGTCAGAAGTCCGGCCACTTTGGCTTCTGCTCTCAGGAAGCCAGATACCATTCTGCAAGGCAACTTGGGCTGGAGGTTGAATCATGAAAGTCTTATGGAGAAAGGCCTTGGAGGGAGAGGAGCCAACTCAGATGTTCCATCTCCAACTAAGCCCCCTGCTGACTCTAGCCTGTACTGCCTGGAGAAGGAAAATCACCTAGTTGGGCATAGTCAACTCACAGAATCATAAGGAATAACAAACTTCTTTCTTTGAGCCACTTGATTTGAGCTGATTCGTTATGCAGCAAATGCTAACTGACACATTCTACTAAGGAGAAAACTTCTTGTTTAGTCAAATACTCTGATGAATTATTAGGTTGTCTTAAACAAAGGAAGGGAGTTATAGCTAGGGTGAGCTTGGCATTCACATCATTCACCTGAGATGCTTATAAGAAGTGAAGTTTCAAACAAACTCCCAGAAAGTCCAATTCTGCTGGGTTGAGCTCAGTAATGCACATGTGTGACAAACAGAAGTGATGATTATCTTGGGCATAATGTTTGAGACCTACTGAGTAGGAAAAAAGGAGAGGAGCTGCATGATGTGAATTGTCATATCTTGGGTGAAGGGTATGAGGATGCCTAGATGGAGAGGAGAAAGAAGGATAAAGAGAATAAGCAATCAGAAAATCCTGGGCTGGGAAAGATCTTGGACTTCAAGTACACTTGTGCATCTCTGCTGACCACTTAGCTGGGCTAGGTCCAGCTGGGCTAGTCTTACAATGTGACACACCACTGCACCTGGACCTTTACTCAGAGTCTTCCAAAGTTTTAGAGAGTGATGGATAAGTTCATTATCTTGATTGCGGTGATGGTTTCACCAATGAATACTTGTCAAAACTTCTCCAGGTATATACTTTAAATAAGTGCATTGTGTTGTATGTTAATTATGCTTCAATAGCTTTACTGCCTGCAGCCGTAGCCCTGTGGCATCCGATCCTATCATATCTCAGAAGCTAAGCAGGGTAGGGCCTGGTTAGTACTTGAACGGGAGACTGCCTGGGAACACCAGGTGCTGTAGGCTTGGGAGAAGGACATGGCAACCCACTCCCAAAAATCAATCTGCCATTGAAAACCTTATGAACAGCAGAGAAGCACTGACAATAGTGTTTTGCCTGTTGTACATAGGGTCGCTATGAGTTGGATACCGACTCCACGGCACCTATCAACAACAAAGCTTTACTACTTGCAAATACAACTGCTCTTCATGAAAGGGGTTTGGATGGGGAGTCTTTAGGGAGTGAGAAGTGAAATGATGTGATAGGACAGCATGCATGAACCCATCCTTGGCATATCTGGACACTTGGTCCCCCTCTACCTTGGGGACATCAAGGATTAGCCTGGACAAAAGGAAGAGAAAGAAGAGTGAGAGAGCAGGGAGCAGGAGCCAGAAGTGAATAAGACAAGAAAGGACTGTAGGAAAATCACATACTGAATGCTCATTAGGAATCAGCACTCTGAGGGCTAGTACTAGCTCCATTAAGCTCACGCAGACTTGTCGCCAAACAAAGGCTTGGGGAAGTTACTTACCTAAGGTCACTCAGTTGATAAAAAGTAGACACTGGATTTGAACCCAGGCACTCTGGCTGTAGAACCCATAAACTTCACCTTGTGTCACTTCTGCTGTATGTGAGTAGGAGGCTCAGTCTTTCTTATTTAAATGTCTGTATAAATCCTCAGCCTATAGCCGTAGCACTGTGGCATTGGATCTGGTCAGATCTCAGAAACTAAGCAGGGTCAGGCCTGGTTAGTACTTGGATAGGAGACCGCCCAGGAGCACCAGATACTGTAGGCTTGGGAGAAGGACCCAGCAACACATTCACAAAATCAATCCACCCTTGAAAACCCTATGACTAGCAGAGAAGCACTGACAACAGTGTTTCACCTGTTGTACGTAGGGTCACTATGAGTCAGACACAACCACCTAAATAGTCAAGGCCAGAGGATTACAGAGACAACAGGCGGCTCCAATGTCATCACATCCACATCGACTGAGGTCTCCCTGGACTGCTGGAATCAGCTCTTGGGACCTAGTATCTCATTTAATTATCACAACAACCCCAGGGACAAATTTTTATTATTCTCCTTGTTCTATACATTAGGAAATCAAGACCCACTGAAGTTAATCAGTTTGGCTCAAATTACCAGGCTGGTAACCAATGGAGCCAGGTTGAAACAAAGACTATAACTAGTTACTAAGACCAGTAGTTTAATGTCCATTTGACTCCCAGGGGGTCTTGTTTAAATGCAGATTCTGGCTTACACAGGGCTGCTGGGAGGCCCAAGACAGTCTACATTTCTGACAAGCTTGTTGCTGTTGTTTGTGTTAACTGAGACTGCGGCAAAGGTGAGTCTTAGGTGGCAAAGGTCCCCTGCATTACATTTGTTAGGAGGATGCCTGGGGCTTTGGAGATACTCAGAAATCATCTGGTGGGAGAAAGGAAAGCAGAAGAAAAGAGAGAAGAGGGAAGTAAGAGATGGGAGCCCAGCCCTTCTTGCACATCTCCCTGGTACCTTGGCTGCATCTCCCCGCACACCAGAAAGACTCACATTGCCTATGTTGTCACCAGCCCTCTTGTAGCTGGAGCCAGGAGCCCCAAGAGGAGGATAACTGGCCAGAGGATGCACAGCCAGCATCCACCCAGCACCAAGTCCCGCTTTCCTGCCCTGGAGGAAGTTCTGCACCCAATTCTCACCCCTCCCTGAGTCCTAAGCCAAGCTGGGAGCCCACAAAAGGACTGTCCAGGAAACACGTGGTTTTTATCCCCCATCCCTCCCTTCCCCCTGCTCGTGCCCTGCCCTGGACCACAGCCTCCCTTCCCTGAGCTCTGAGGTCCTGACTTTTCCCTCTCTGCACACAGAGCAACCCAGGTGGTCTGTGGCTGGGGAGGCTGAGCCAGCAGAGAGGCCCACGCCAGGTGGGGGCTGTGTGACCACAAGGAGAGGACACAGACACACACACCAGCATGCATGCTTTCTCGTGGGAACACAGCCCAGCCACTGCCCATCCCCATTCAAACCACCCATTGCCAGCTTTCTCAGGAAACCTGGGCCAGCCAAGGACTGAGGAGGTGGTGCGAGAGGCCCCTGAGGTGGGGGAGAGGAAGCCCAGTTGGTGTTCTGTGGACAGAGTGTAAGGCTTTTGCTGATCCCAGCAAACCAAACGTCCCCTGTCCTTCTACAGAACCCAAGTGGGGGAGCTGGCAGGAACTGACAGCTGAGGACAGAACCAAAGCCAGAAACAGAAGAGAGGCAAAGAGCCCTCAGCCAGGGAGAGCCTTCTGGAAGACACAGGCCCAGCGGGACTGCATGGGGAAGAGTCAGAGGTAAGAGATGGAGAGAAGTCAGGGCAGAGGGACAAGCCAGGCCAGGGCTCCAGTCCCAGCCAAGCACCAGCTCAGCATGTGCAGAGCTTCTAGCCTACAGGCCCAGAGGCCATCAACACCTCTGATAACTCAAGCCAAACAAGCAAGAGGTGGCTCAATGAGCCCTATGTCAACTATTGTTGTTGTTGCTGGGTCCCATCAGGTTGGATCTGACTCATAGAGACCCTAAGTGCAGCAGAACAAAACACTATCTAGCACTGTGCTGTGCACACAGCCTTTTTATGTTTGAACCCATTGTTGCATCCACTGTGTTTCTTCTCATTTTGAGTTGTGTCACATCAGCAAAAGGAAGTCCAAGGGTATTTACTCCATTCCCATCATTAAGGTTGACTCTACCTTGAAGAGGCAGCCAGCTCTTCCCCAGTCATTTCTGGAATGCCTGACAGCCTGGGGGGCTCATTTTCCAGCACTATATCTGACAGTGCTTCTCTGTTATTCATAAGGGTTTCAATGGCTAATTGCTTCAGGAGTTGGCTGTCAGGTCCTTTTCCCTAGTTTGTCTAAGTCTGGAAGCTCAGCTGAAACCTATCCACCATGGGTAGCCCTGCAAGTATCTGAAATACTGGTGGCATAGCTTTCAGCACCATAGCGACATGCACGCCCCCACAGAACAACAAGCTGACAGACACATGGGGGGTGCATCAAATAGGTGACAATATTGCTAGATCAAGGACAGAATATATAGTACCTTCTAATCCCTCAGTGCAGGTGCTAACAGCCCTGGGAATGATGAGCTGCCCAGAAGCCTGCAGGTAGAAGTGTAGGTCAGCTACGTAGGAGGGGCACAGCCCAGTGGTCCCAGAACTTGAACAATGTCCATCCCTCCTCCATCAGGACCCCCAGTCAGCCCCTTCCTTCTCCACTTTGTCTTGTCCACATCACCCAGGCCTGGGAATCTGGTGGCCACTCTCTGGCCAAGAGCAGAGTTTTGGGGCACTTCCTCAGAAAACGAAGACCTATGGAAAACAAGGTGCACCAGAGTATTTGATCTGTAGGCCCCAGAGGCTCATTTTCTGACACTTAAAACATTTCATGGCTATGGCTGTACCACCCTGGTGTTTGATCCCCTCAGATCTCAGAAGCTAAGCAGCACCAGGCCTGGTTAGTCCTTGGATGGGAGACCTCCTGGGAACACCAGGTGCTGTAGTCTTGGGAGAAGGCCAGGCAGAATGAGTGAGTGAATGAATGAATGAGCAGCATGAAGATCTTCAGAATGGAGTCAGGATCCTGAAGCTCCAGGTTCTTTGTTCCTAATCCAAGATAATTCCTACTTCTCACCCAGGGTTCTCAGAAAAACCCTGTCATGTGTCTGAAGTGTCATTTACTCTGCCATGGCCACAGAGACACATAGGAACACATACACATGACATGAGCTTGTGCAGCACACACACACACACACACACACACACACACACACACACACACACACACAAACACACACCAGGAATAGGCCAAGGGAATAAGGGCCACAAGAGTGCTAATAGCCTAACCACTGCTCCCAATTAAAATCAGAGCACAAAAGAGAAGAGAATTTATCTGCAAAACCACAAGGCCACAGAGAGGTCGCTGAAAAAGACTCTAAGCTTATTTACAAAAATATGCAATTATGTATTAACTGTTCTGCAATAATTGCAGTTAACACTTATTTTTAATCTACTCACCATGAACCATTTAGTTAGTAGAAAAGAGGAGAAGGGCAGGGAGGAGAGGACGAGGTCATTGGTTAAGTGCTTGCTGCTCAGCTCACTGCAGGTGGTGAGATTGCACTTAGGGTTTTCCCTCTGAAGCATGGGGTTCAGAATGGCTATGGTCAAAAGATAAGGCTGTCCCCTGAGCAAATGCTTCCAGCACAGTGCCAGACATGGAGCAGCCATAGGTATTGGCAGTTCACGTTCTAACCAGACTCATCAACTTCTCTCTGTGAACTGTGTGTCCATCAGGCATCAGGTTAAGGGATAGATTTGCAACAAGGTTTAAGAGACCAGGTAACAATTCTTTATGTGCTCATCTGCATACCTAATACTCCCAATGGCCCCTGGAAAAGAGGTTCCCAAAAGGTGGCAGGAAGAGTCAGAGATGTCCAGAGAAAGACCCTCTAAAATGACAGCTTTAGCTAACTCAGTCAGTAAATCAGATTTTATTTGTTTATTTGTCTAGTACTGGATGGTTGAACCCAGGGCCTCACACTACCACTGAGCTGCACTCCAAGCCCCCCTTTTGGTTATTTTTTATTTTGAGACAGAGTCTCACTAAATTGTGTAGGCTGCCTCTGGCCTTGAACTCATGATCCTCTTGCCTCTGCCTCCTGAGTCACTGGAATTACAGGTGTGCACCACAGCACTACCTAACTAGATCTTTAAAAAGAAAAATAAGTAACTTCCGCACTGAGATGAAGGGTTTTTTCCTCCCCTTCTCAAGTCCTCTCAGTTCTGCCTATTTAGGGGGGAGGGGGAGTCCTTAGGAATTACCAATTTATAGGCAAGGAAGAAACAAGAAATATATATATGTATATATATTATATATATACATACATATATATGAAGAAGCAAGACATATTTATATATATATAATTTATTTTATATATATTTAATTTTTAGTTTCTACTGTTTTCCAGGAATTGTGATCTATGATAACTAAGATCATAGCTTTCAAGCCCTACTTTCCTCCTCATAGGATAGTTATGAGGATTAAATGAAAACTGCTCATCTAAAGCAAGCCCTAACACAGCACCTGACACAATATTCACTCACAATAGCCTGGGCACAATGGAGCATGCCTGTAATCCCAAAACTCAGGAGACTAAGGAAAGAGGATCTTGCATTCAAGACCAGCATAGGCTACATAGTGAGACTCTGCCTCAAAACACCAAGAAAAATAGATAGAGAAACTGGTCGTGGTGAGCATGCCTGTATCACAGAGGCTCAGGAAGTGGAGACAGAAAGATCCAAGTATGAGGCCAGAGGCAGCCTGTGCAACTTCACAAGTCCCTGACTCAAAATAAAAAAATAAAATAGGTTATGGGTGCAGCTCAGTGGCAGAGCATTTGCAAAATATGTGCAAGGCCCCGGTTTCAACTCCTGAGTATAACAAACCAAATTCCTTTAAATACTCTCTCATAATAAATACCTGCAGTAATTATTATTCATAATCCTCACAACAACAAAAGTAGTATGTAAGCAAGTGCTCAGAGAAGTGAATCAACTTGCCCAAGGTCACATACCTAGTAAGTAGCAGAGCTAGGATCCAAATACAGCCTGCCAGAATACCACCACCCTATGCTGCTTCCACCTGATAAATGTCCAAGTCATCAGCTTCCCATGGCACTCCAGAGACCTGAATCCAGGCAAAAGGTCTGGGAATGATGGTTTGAGTTTTTTCCAAGGTGGATGTCTTGTTGTTGCTGTTGTTAGGTGTCATTGAGTCATGTCCGACTCATAGCAACCCTATGTACAACACAACAAAACACTCCCCAACACTGTACCATCCCTGGCATTATGTCAGTGCTTCTCTGCTATTCATAGGGTTTTTACTGGCTGATTTTTGGGGGATTGTTTGAAGAGTGAGCGGCCAAGTTCTCCCTCTTTTTTTTTTTTTTTTTTTTTTTTTTTTGGTGCTGGGGATCAAACAAAGGGCCTCAGAGACCACAGAGCAACACTCCACCAACTGAGCTATACCCCAGCCCTGGTGGATGTCTTAGAGCACATAAATAGTCATATATACATGGTGATCAGAGCCACAGGGAGAATCTTGGGACTATGGTTTACTGAACAGAGACTTTGCAGAACCAAATGGTAAATCTAGATTCAGAACTCTCCCAATCACACTCACCCCCAAACCACATGAATGCGATTATGGTTGCTCCACGGTGGTGTGACAGGGCTGGGGTCAAAAGCCACCATGCACTTGCTGAATGATCTCATGTGGATTACTTAGCCTCTCTGTGCCTCAGTTTCCCCATCTGTAGAGTAGGAACAAAAGGTAACTTACTAGCTTATCACAGGAAATAAAATCATCTATGTAAAAGTTCCAGCCACTTTCAGAGCTCCATAAAGGATGGTTTGTCTATAGCCATACCACCCTGGCATCTGATCCCATATGATCTTGGAAGCTAAGCAGGATTGGGCCTGGTTATTCTTTGAATGGGAGATCGCCTAGGAATACTGGGTGCTATAGGCTTGGGAGAAGGACTCAGAAGCCCAATCCTAAAACAATCAGCCATTGAAAACCCTGTGAATAGCAGAGAAGCACCGTCATACATAGTGCCAAGCATGGCACACTGTCAGGTAGTCTTTCATTCTGTTGTGCACAAGGTCGCTGTGAGTCAGATCTGACTCAACAGCACCTAAAAACAACAAAAGGATGATTTGGTATGTCTTATTTCCTTTTGAGGCAAGACAAACCCACTGCAATATGATAGACGTTTGCTCTGAAATCGGTGTCTCGCCTCTGCAAGTGTTTAAGAGAATTTAGGGGCATTCAGGAGAGTGCCAAGGCTATGCTGGCCCCTCTCAGCCTGCCCCTTCCACTTTCCCCCTTCTCTTCTTCCTTCCTATCTTGTTGCCCCATTTTTCTCAGCAGCAAAGACCTTTTCTCTCCAGGCCCACGGCACAAACCCTGCACTTCTGAAGGAAGCAAGCACTGAATAGATTTAGCAGGTTCTGATAAATGTCACGTTTATTTTGGTGCCAATAGAGTCACTGCATTTTAATTAAGGCCCCACCCCCACCCTGCCCCAGATGTTGGTGCTGGTGGGAACACCCCAAGTCCCACTGCCACGTGGCAAATGAAGTCCTGGTAAGCAGGCGCTGGGAGGCAATGCTAGGCTTGGACCTGCTGGCCCCCTCCTTGGCACTTTTCCTGGGTGGCTTGCTCGGCCAGCCAAGACTTTTTATGCCTCTTTTCCAACCTCAGTTTCCTCATCCAAAGAAAAGGATTCATCCCCTTTGCACCCTGAGAGATGATGCCTCTGATGCTCACAGCTTGGGGCCTAGGCGCCTTGGGGATGTTAGGTGCCTGTTTGTTGATTCTAATTGATTCCAAAAGGGCAGGCTCCAGGGAGCAGGCCAGGGAGAGGTTGGCTGGAACAGCTGAGCCGCTGCGTGGGCAGAGCAGAAATGGGTGGCTGAGCCAGCAACTTCCCCTTGTTGGAGAGTGAGAGACACAGATCGGGCCCCTTAGCCAGAAGGCCCCACCCTGGAGGGGAGCCCTGGCCCTGGCCCTGGAGGGAGGAGGATGTTGGGAGGACCAGGGCCAGAAGCATAGGCCTTCCTTTCATTCTGTCCAAAGAGATTGGGAGAAACAACAAAGGACACACAGACCTGACTCCCGCAGTGTCCCCCGTCCCTATTGCAACCAGCTTCAAATGCCTCTGGGCTGGAGAACAAGCAAGGTGATGGATTGGTGTGAGGTGGCAGCCCCTTGAGAATCCCTCCCACACACACACACTGTAAGATAAAATCCAGCCTCTCTTTGCATTTTGCTGAGCCTGGGTATTCTCAGGGATCCTATTGTCTATGGGTTTTATGCTATGGAAGAGTTTTGTCTTTTCTTTTCTTTTCTTTTCTTTTCTTTCCTTTCCTTTTCTTTTTTTCCCCTCATAATCATGAACCAAAGCTTGCATGAAAACACTATATAGTTAGATGAAGCAGTCGAAGCTTGAGAGGGGCAGGAGGTGTCCGAGGGAGATTTGGGGAACAATACCTCATATTTCCATGGCACAACCTGAGAGAAAGATTAGAGGGCAGCTGGTGTATTTAGAGGGTGGTCCCAGGAAGCACCAATAGGGGACAGGGAAAACAAGACAGGGAAGAGCAGGAAGCCCATCAAGGATGCATGTCC
This sequence comes from Pedetes capensis, assembly GCA_007922755.1. NCBI lineage: Eukaryota > Metazoa > Chordata > Mammalia > Rodentia > Pedetidae > Pedetes > Pedetes capensis. Next base: position 123,198 of record VMDO01000540.1, on the reverse strand, counting down.
AAGAAAGTTGCCACTGTAGAAAGGTAGAATTCCATTCTGCTGAGGACCTCTGGGAGCCAGTGTAGAAGCGCACCAAAGGAGAGAGGGGGCTGGGGTATTGATACACCCATTCCCATCTGTCATGGCTGAGGGCCCCTCCTAGTGCTTTAATTCCACAGCACCCCTGACCCATTCACCTTCAGATGGAGAGTCACATGTACTGGATCAGGAAGTATCAAGGGAGGGACATCAACTGGACTCCACAGAACATGCCTATAATCTCGGGGATTCAGAAGGTAGAAGCAGGAGGATCAAGAGTTTCAAGGCTAGAGGCAGCCTGTGCAGCTTAGTATGACTCTGTCTCAAAATAAAAAATAAAGAGGGGCAGGGGCTATGGCTCAGTGGTAGAATACTTGCTTAGCATCCATGAGGCCTGGGACTGAACCCCTGTTGTTGTTGTTTTTGTTGTTAGGTGCCATCGAGTCGGTATCCAACTCATAGCAACCCTCTGTACAACAGGGGAAACACTATTGTCAGTGCTTCTCTGCTGTTCATAGGGTTTTCAATGGCAGATTGATTTTGGGAGGGGGTTGCCAGGTCCTTCTCCCAAGCCTACAGCTTCTGGTGTTCCCAGGCGGTCTCCCATCCAGGTACTAACCAGGCCCGACCCTGCTTAGCTTCTGAGATCTGATGGGATCAGCTACCACAGGGCTACAGCTGCAGGCGGGACTGAACCCCTAGTATGGAAAAAATATATAAATAGATAGATAGATAGATAGATAGATAGATAGATAGATAGGACATCAACCACATCTTCTATATAGGTGATCTAAAAATGGCTTGAGGAGCTGGACGCAGTGGCATGTGCCTGTAATCCCAGCAATTTGGGAGGCAGAGGCAGGAGGATCGCCAGTTCAAGACCAGAGGTAGTCTGCATAATTTAGCAAGACCCTGTCTTATAAACTAAAAACATGGGCTGGGGAAGTGGGCAGCTCAGTGGTCCAGCACTTGCAGAGCATGCAAGCGTGAGGCCCTGGGTTCAAGCCCCAGTACCATACACACACACACAAAAAAAAAAATGGCTTGAGGATATGAACAAGGCACGAGTAATGATGTCTATTTTAACAAGAAGAACACCAAGGCTCAGAGAGGTAAGGGCCTTCACACTATCATACAGTTGTTGTTAGGCGCCATTAAGTCAGGTCTGACTCATAGTGACCCTCATAGGCTTTTCAATGGGCGATTGTTTCAGGATTGCTTTGGGAGTGGATTGCCATGTCCTTCCCCCATATCATAGTTAGGCAGCTCTTTTTAGATGAAGATTATCTCTTCTAAGATCTGACTTGAACTGACCTTTTCCCTGAAACTTTTTGCTGTTCACCCCAACCCAGCAGCAATCATTGTTCCTATAACATCTTGTCTACACTTATGTAGAGTGTTTGTCATGCTGCACTGTAATAGTTCTTCAATCTGTCTGTCTGCTCTAGTAAATTGAGAGCCATTTGTAGAGAGCCTAAAAAGTTGCAAGGACCTAGCAAATGCTTGATACCTCTCCTCCAGGTTCCTTTCTATCTCACATCACCAAATGCCAACACAGTGCCTGAAACATCGGAGTACTTTATTGAGTTGCACTGAACAACAAAGTAACTTTAGAAATGAATTGTCCCTAGTGTCCACACCACAAAGGAAGAAAATGTTAATCTATGTCTTAGAGCATGGGGAGAAGAGGGGCAGTAAACCAACACAGAAATGACATTCCAGACAGGGGAACTGGTTAAGTCATTGTGTGTATGCAAGTAGGGAGTGGGGAGAGATGAAGCTAGAGAAGAGGACCTACTAGTAAATCATGCAAGCGTCCAAGCCAAGGAATGGTATTGCCATACTGCACAAAAAGAAAAACTTTTCCAAAAACATCCATAGGCCCAGAAGAGCCAGCAGGACTTCGGGCAGAAGAAGATACTTCCAGCCAGAACAAAGCTGCAGACACTCAGAAGAGATGCAGTGCTAGAATGCTTAGTAGATGACAAGCCCAAAGCTGGAAGCTCCTATGATCACTGGCCACTACAGGGACTCTGTGTAGACAAACCTCACAGAGCACCACATTCTAGTAGGGGAGGGAAGAATTAGAACCATCTTATAGTCACTCAAGACTCAAAACAGGGAAAAGACCAATGAAACAGGACTCTTAAAGGGGGAATCAACACTCCATAACCTCCAGAGGAGAGCTTTAGATCACTGAAAATGAGGGCCAAGGCCCCAAATGGGATTCATTCCTAAATACTGTATCTATAAATGGCAATATCAAATCGGATGTACTGTGAGAACACTACTGTTTTAATAAAAGGTTACCTTGACTTTATATCTCTGATAGGTAGTATATATCCACCACAGAAGATTTGGAATCTATAGAAAAATTCATCAAAGACAATAAAAATCACATGCACTCCTACCAGATTTTCTTCTGTTTTTTAATGACTCTATATAACATAGGGGCTGGAGGTTAGCTCAACTGATACAGTGCTGTTATGCACTCTATGAGGCCCTGGCTTTGATCCCCAGCACTGCAAAAATGGGAGAAGGATATGGTGGTGGTGGTGTTGTTGTTAGGTACCATCTAGTCAGTATCTGACTCAAAGCGACCCTCATAGGGTTTTCAATGGCTGACTGTTTTCGGGATTGCCTTGGGAGTGGATTGCCAGGTCCTTCTCCCATTTTTGCTGTGCTGGGAGTTGAAGTTGAGACCTCAGAAACTGCAGCGCAGCACTCTACCAACTGAGCTAAATCCCAGCTCCGAAGGATATGGTAGCCCACTCCCAAAATAATCTACCCACAAACACACACAAAAAAATTCAGCCATTGAAAACCCTATGAATAGCAGAGAAGTACTGACATAGTGCCAGGCATGGCACAGTGTTGGGGAGTGTTTCCTTCTGTTGTACACAGAATTGCTAAGAGTTGGACCTGACTCAACAGCACTTCACATCAACAACAACATACACAACATACAAATTTTCCCTGAAATTGGAATTATGACATAAACACAATTTTGTTGGTTTCTTTTGCTGTTTAACAATATGATGTGAACTATTTACTCATATTACTAATTATTAATCTATATGAATTTAATAGTTGTGCAATTTCCATCATATGGGCACCATATTTGACTTGCTAAATCCCCTCTAACCAGACATTTAGATTATTAGCAGTTTTTTACTATTATCCATAACAGTGCAGTAAACATTCTTCTATACACAAATTTTCCTTAGAATAAGTCCTTGAAAGCAAGATTCCAGGGTCAGGGGTGGGGATGTAGCTCAGCAAGAGAGCATTTGCTTAGCATATGTGAAGCCCTGGGTTGGATCACACACACGCGTGTGCGTGCGCACGTGCACACACAGACACACACACATGCACACAAAATTACAGGGTCAAAGTGTGGTTTATGATAATATTTCTAAGTTGGCTTCCAGAAGCTCCCACCCTCGTGGAGGAGAGGGTCTAGCCCTATGCTATTCAATATGGCAGCCACCAGCCACATGTCACTCCTTAAATTTAAATTAATTAAAATCAAACCCAATTAAAAACTCAGCTTCTCAGTTTCATGTTTCAAGTGCTCAATAACCACATGTGCAAGTGGCGAGTATATTGGCAAGTGCAGATAGAGACCACTTTCATCACTGCCAAAACCTCTACCTAGAGAGAGCTGCTCTGGACCAAAGAGAGGACAAAAAGATGATCCACAAAATAAGTCAATTGTGCAGAATGTCAGAAGATGATACATGATACTGAAAAAGACAGAGCAGAATTAGGGAGTTCTGGAGTCAGGGGTTACCATCTGGATAAGATAGTCAGGGCAGTAACACTTCACCAGTGACCTACAGGAAGAAGAGAAGGAACAAACCATGTAGATAATCTAAGAAAGAACCATTCAAGCAAATGGAAAGATCCTGAGAATAGAATATGCCTGGCTGTGTTCCAGGAAGAGCAAGGAGCTAGGCTTGGTGGTTTGTACCTGTGGTTCCAGCTACTTAAGACACTGACGTTAGAAGGATTGCTTGAGGGCAGGAGTTCAAGACCAGCCTGGGTAGCCAGACCCCATCTCAAAAAAAAAAAAAAAAAACAAGGAAGAGCAAGGAGACTACTCTGGCTACAGTAGAGTGAGAAGGTTAGCAAGAACCAGGAGATGAGATCAGAGAGGTGACACGAGGAGATCCTTTAGGGCCTTATAAAAATTATTGTGAGCACTTTGGCTTCACCTGAGTGAGATGAGAAATGAGTGCAAGATTTTGAATAGAAGAATGCTCTTATCTGACTGACATTTTTAAAAAGTACTTTGTCTTCATCTGTGGAAGCCTAAAGAGTTGAACTTATAAAGGTAGAGAACAGAATATTGGTCACCAGAAGCTGGGAAGAGGAGACAGGTGATAGACAGAGGTTGGACAACAGGTACCAAAGTACAGTTAGAAAGGAAGAATAAGCTTTCATGCTCTAGAGCACAGTAGGGTGAATATAGCTTATAGCAATTTATTGCATATTTCAAAATAGCTACAAGAGAGATTTTGACAACATAAAGAAATGATAAATGTTTCATGGGATGCAAATGCTAATTACCCTGACTTGATCATTACACAATGTATAAATTGAAACATCACACTGTACTCCATAAATATGTACAATTACCATATGTCAACTAAAAAAAATTAAATCCTAAATAGATTATGATGGAACTACAAAAGAAAAGCACTTTGTCTACCAAATTGAGGATAGCTTGTAGGAGGTTTTAGGGCCAAGGGCAGAAGCTGGGAGATCAGCAAGGAGAAGGATGCAATAATCCAGGGAGAGGTATTGGAGGCAAGAGCCCAGGTAATGGAGATGGTGAAAAGTGATGAGATTTCAAATCTAGTTCTAATTTGGAGCCCTCAGGAATTCAAGGTACACACGCAAATACTTCTAAGTGCTGCAAAAGATAAAAATAAATTTTAAAAAAGGCCCAGGGGGTGCAGCTCAGTGGTCCAGCACTTGCAGAGCATGTAGGTGCGAGGCCCTGGGTTCAACCCCCAGTACCTAAAAAAAAAAAAAAAAAAAAAGCCCAGGATGGTATCATTTGGTGAATCTGCAGAGGCAACTAAGGAAGATGCCTTGGAGCAGAGATCTGGGATCTGAGTAGGAGTTCATTTGGTAAAGATAAGGTCCTTATCCAGTCACCTACAGCTTCCTGACAATAAAAGTAGAGGAAGGAAGAGAATGGAGGCGGAGGATGGAGGAAGAGGAGAAGGCCGTTTTCTTCAGGGACAGGGGAAAAACTTTGCTACAAAGAGCTGGAAAGAGCCCAAAGAGTCATATTTTGCTCCGTATGTATCTGCAACCCAAACAGCTTTGCTCTGATGGGTCTGTTTGTCATAGATCAGTTAGTGGGTAGATTGCTTCGGCTGGAAATGGAGATTTAGACAATACCAGAGCAGATAATGGTGCCCGAACGCTGTCAGGCGCTAATCAGGACTCGGCAATGACTCTGTCGTGCAGATTGAAGTGCGAACATTTGGAGTTATTACTCTAGGCTTGTCTCTGCAATTAGATGATTGCATAACCTTAATATGATCAATCTTGCCGGATGTGAATTGTGCAGCTGTAACCACAAAATAAGGTGGTATTTCTGTTTTCTTGTTGAACACAAACATTATATATGTGCAAGTCATAATTTTATAACAGTCGCTTTTGGCAAGAAAGAGCTTTGTCAGTCGGAAGATGCAATTGAGAAAAAAGTACACATAAATATATATGCAGTACAAGTGCTTAAAGAGACGGTCATAATGTCAGCTTTGCCTTGGGAAGTATTGCTTTGTGGGTTTTGCTGTTTCTCTTTTTTTTCCTTCCAACACATCAATTTTGAGGCCAGGAAGTGGGGAAACTTGGAGCCCATCTCCAGCCCTCCCGGGACAACACAGTTTTACTCTCACACATGCACCATGTAGATTGTCAGAGGGAATCAGCTTGATATTCATCAGCAATTGCACATCACACCCCGTTCATCAAGCCTCATTGTTCAGAGGGGACGTGAGCTGCGACTTGGACTCTTTAGATCCGAGATCCTTGCATAAATCCTCGCCCGCCCCCCAAGGCCCGGCTTAAGGGACTCCAAGGACACAGCCCTCAAATGCCCTCTGCCTCTCAGGCCCAGGCTGCCTCAAAGGTGAGATGAAGAGACCATGCTGAGGATGCCCAGATTTCTCCTCTGCCTCTGGCCCCCTTTTCAGGGGAGACAGACTCTGAGAAAGGAAAATACCTGGAGGTTAGGGTGGATTCTGTTAACAGTCAGAGCTTCCTCTCATGAAAGGAGGACAGATGGAGAGAAGGAGAGAGGTGGGGAAGAGGGAGGGAGTGAAGAGATACATTTAAGAATAGCCCAGTGTGATGGGATGGCCGAAGACCAGAACTGGTGGCCAAGTGAGTGCATGCCTAAGGTCATGTGAGGGTGAGTGGGTGCGTGCGTCAATAGCATCTGAGCAGGGCTGTAATTTCATGGCTGGGACTAGTGCCAAAGCCAAGTAACAGAGGTTGAGTAAGAAGATTAGCAAGAACCAGGAGATAAGATCAGAGAGGTGACACTAGGAGATCCTGCTCAGGGATAAGCAGAAACCAGGGTGCAGATTCGGATACTGGAGGTTATGGGGAAGTGCTCTTGGGGTCCATGCCCACAGACAACAGAAAGACAGCAGGAGTGGGCAGGAGAGACAGGCTGCAATGTGGTCATAGCAACACAGTCCCACCTCACTCCAAGTAGAGCTTGGATGCTGGGATGGCCCTTTAGGGTCACCCCAAGTTAAGCCAGGAAGGCCAGGCCTTTATACTCTGCACTGATCAGTCATTGAGTGTAGGCTACCCTGGGAAGGGAGTGTGACTTTGGATGATGTTTCAGCCAAGGTGATTTCTGTAGAGGGCTGATAGACTAGAGCTATCATCTTCCCACCTCCCCAGAGGCTGGTAGCATTGGTCCCCCAGGCCTGAATAGTCTGGGCAGTACCATAAAGCATCACCAACACCCAGTGAAGAATTTGAGGGTGGGGCTGGGGGGTGTAGCTCAGTGGTAAGGGATTTGCCTAGCATGGACAAGGCCCTACTTTTGATTCCCAGCTCTGCAAAACAAAAACAAAACAAGACAAAAAAGAAAAAAGAAAAAAAGAAAAACAAACAGAATTTGATAGCAAACAGAACTAAGATTGAGTGGAAACCAGAGACTATCTTGAGGTGAGAAAAAAATCAGGTGTGGGCCAAGAGGCAGATATCGGTGATGGATGAGCCCATGTGCTACCTTTTTGCAGGACAGAGGCAGGCTTGGCTTGGGTCTTTTCATTCCAGCCCATGCTCCCCACCTCCAAACAATCATCTGTTGTAGACCTTTGCCAAACAGCCAAGCTAGGTGAAAGCAAAAGTCTAGGAGGCATGACCTAAATGGGAAAGACCTCACAGGACCAGCATCACCATCTGACAGCTGGCACTTGCACAGCACCCAGTGAGGGCAGGGCACCGTGCTCACACCATAAGGGTGTTATCTCCACCAATCTTCAAGACAGCATTCAGGAACCAGAAACAGGTCCACCAGGTCAGAGGCACAGTTTGGCTTGCCCATAACCACCACCTCCAGCCTGTGCCTTTCTCCTGAGCTCCAGATCCATGAGTTCATTTCCTCTTCCTCGACATCCACAAGACTCCCAAATTCACATATCCTTAACCTCCCTCATCTTCCCCCTCAAATTTGGAATTCCTTCTGTTCAGAACTTTAATAAAAGATCCAGTATCCATGTAGTTGTATCCTTACACCCTCCACATCCCACAAGTCCCAGGGGTTCCACCTCCTTCTCAAGTCTAGCATCCATCCACCTCTCTCAATTCCCATCAGGTCCCCAGGAAACAATTCTCTTAGTGATATCTTCCTTCCTCCAAACTTATTCCTCCTAATACCTTCTCTTTGCATGGTCAGAGGATCTTCCTAAAATGTGACTCTGGTCACAACTCTCCTCTACTAAAACCCTTCTGTGTCTGCCCCCAGTGTCTTCAGAGTAAAGTCCAAATGCTTTCTGAATCCTCACCTCTTGACATTCTCTCTCTCCTTCCTCCCCAACCCTCTCCCCCTCCCTCATTTATACACACAGCTACCCTTGTATTTACACTCTGTGTTGTCATTGCAGTAGCTACCAGCAACACACAGCTATTGGGCACTTTGAAAAGTGCCTCCTCTGAATTGAGCTGTGCTGTGAGCATGAAATACACACGGGATTTTAAACACTTGGTGTGAAAAGAAAGAATATAAAATACCTCACCAAAAATTTTTTTTATCAGTTGCATGTTTAAATGATAATATTTTGACTAACTGATATTAATATTTGGTTAGTTTCATTTATTTTTATTTATTTTTACTTTTTAAATGTAGCCACTGGAAAATTTACAATTACATATATAGCCTCCCATCAGGGAGAGGAGAACTTTCTCCCTCCCACCAATACGCAAGTGGCTCCTGTGCTCAGGGGTCAGGGGATACAGCCCATCTAAAATGTCAACTGACCTAAAGAATATAGAGCACTAACTCTAAATTGGTGCAGTTAAAAGGTAGCCAGCAATGGGCCCTCTATTCTCAGATTTTGTCAAGCTCTGGGCAGACAGTGTTATGTGGGTATGGGTGTGGATGTGGACTTCACAGCAGTAAGGGGGCTCAAGGAGGGATGGGATTGCCAGAATATGAGTAGCAACTGACACAAGAGATTTAAAGAAAATGATTTTTCTCTTGAAAAAAAGAAGAGAGAGAAGGAAGAAAGGAAGGAAGGAAGGAAGGAAGGAAGGAAGGAAGGAAGGAAGGAAGGAAGGAAGGAAAGAAAAGAAAAGAAAAGAAAAGAAAAGAAAAGAGAGCCAAGCTCAGAAATCCCTTCAGAGTACCTTTTGGTTAATTATCAGTATTCCTTCTGGAACTCTCCAGATAGCCATACTTTACAGAGCTTTAAATATTTTCTCTTACATTGTAGTTTCTATCAAGTACTACCAACACTTTAACAAATTCTACTGCACTGAGAGCCTTGCATGGTGAGGTGAAGGGGATGGATATATGGAGGCAGGAAAGGGATGGATGATCCCCCATCATGATGCTCTCATGCAGCAGCCTCACATGGAGAGGGACAGAACTCCCAGATTCTGGGGATGAGCAGGGTCCATGGTGCAGCTGGGAGCAACTAGACAGGGAACTGTGAGCTAAAGGGTGGTTCAACAGCCACTGACAGACTTACCCCTGCTTTTCCATTGCCACTGACCATCCACTTGACTTGCTTCCTCTACAGTGGGTACCTTGAAGACAGGAAGCAAATGTGATTTATGTTTGTCATCCCGGTCCCCAGCTCCACTTTAATACCTAGCAGGCTCACAGTGGGCACATGCTGGATAAATGATCAGCACTAGATAGATCTTGGATACAGGAAGAAGATCATCCAGCTGTCCACTACTCTTCAAGCCCCATCTGAGTTCAGCATATCTCTGGCTCTAAGAAACTTCTCATTTCCAGCTTGGCCACCTTCAACTTCAGGAAATTACCTCTGATCTGTCCCAAGCCCTAGGACAGTGGAGATGATGGGCACATGTTTGCAGGCCCTTTGATGAGCAAGTTTTTCCTAATTCTCCCATCATTTAAACAAACTGGAATGCTGATTGATAGAAGAGCCATTTTTACAAAGACGGGGAAAAATGGCTTTTAATATCAGTTTTTAAGAAAGAAAGTATGGCCCCTATAAACTGTTAAACTTCACTTTATTGACCATAAATCTGTATTTTGCTCAATGCAAAAGTTTTTCATCTTGTACAGAAAAATGCTGAAGCAGCGACAACTGCTGAAAACAAGAAGTTTTCTCTTACGGACAATTTATATGAAAAAGTTATTGAATTTCTGGTTAGGGAGGCCAGGCCAGGCCTCTCGCAGCTCCCCCCAAGGGCCAGGCCAGCGGTGCCAGACGCGACCCGTTGCTGATCAATGTCAAGAGAAAATTAACCAATTGTAAGTCTATTAAGTTGTGGGCACCAGGGATTTCAGAGCCCGGAGCAAAGATGTGTTTCTCCCTGGGGACCTTCAACTGGGGCTCTCTTTGCTGAAAGTGCAGCCCGTGTCGCTGCCAAAGGACAGAAAGAGCTGACTTTGGAGAGCATCCACTAGCTACTAGGTGCTTTCACAATTATTGTCTCACTTAATCCTTGCAACAACCCCAGGAAATAGGCTTTCTCATCCACATCTTATGAGTCAGCAAATACAGAATTAGAGAGATTAAGAAGTTAGCCAAAGCCCCTTGGTTTGGAATCGACTAATTCATTTCCCTGAGTCTCAGTTTCCCCATCCCTAAAATAAAGCTGAATATACTTAGCCTGCAACTGGCACACAGCAGGTGCTCAGGAAATGTTTGCTTCCTTCTTGAAGTCAGAGAAGTGTGGAACAGAGCTCTGGAGCCACGTCTGGGTGATTCAAAGACCTCTGCTTTTTCCCCTACAGAAATTGCCTCCTTGTCCGTCTCTAGGAAACCAGCTGCCTTAAGAAAGTAGTACAGTTGGGCCTCCTGTGTATATACAGGAGCAAAGGACTAATATTCTGCACAAAGGAAGTCAACACACCATAAAGAATATACATTTTGACAGGCACCTGGCAGGTTACTTCAAAGTACCTCCTCCCACTACTGCAAGTGCCAGAAATTTCCCCATTAGAGCTACATGTTTTTGAGTTGAGGCTTTCTCTCATGTCAGAGCACAAATATTCTCAGCTGAGCTGACATATTGTTTAAATGACAATAGCAGAGATGGGAAGAGTCCCTGGAACTATCTACTCCACGAAGAGCACACAAGCTACATCTAGTGAGCCAAGTCCTACTGATCAGTTGTGCCTGCCAAGAGGGCTGTGCTGAGAAGGATCCTGAGGTACAGTCTAGATTCAAGGGGAAAGAGTAGATCCTTCTACTGGTGGTCTGATTTAAGCGGGAAAGCAGCTCACCAGAAAGGCTTACAAAACCCTCATCAATAATCTCCTAACCTCTAGTTTCTCCCTCTTTGTTCCCCCTCAATAAGGCTGCCAGAGCAATCTTCCTAGCACAGAGATATGAAACTGTTAATCTCACAGTTCAATACCCTTCACCTTACCATTATCTAGCCAGAAGATATAACTCTTCTTGCCAAAACTGAAGATTTGAAACATTTACTGATGAAGATCAAAGAACATAGCCTTCACTATGGATTGCACCTCAACATCAAGAAAACAAAAGTCTTTACAACGGGGTCAATAAGCAACATCATGGTAAATGGAGAAAAGATTGAGGTTGTCCCAGATTTTGCTTTACTTGTTTCTATAATCAACACTCATGGAAGTAGCAGTCAAGAATTCAAAAGACATATTGCATTGGGAAAACTGTTGCAAAAGACCCATCTGAAAGTCTTGAAAAGTAAACATATCACTTTGAAGACAAAGGTGTGCCTGACTCATGCCATGGTATTTTCAGTTGCATCCTACGCTTGTGAAAGCTGGACTTAGAATAAGGGAGACAGGAGAAAAATTGATGCTTTTGAATTATGGTGCTGGAGACAAATATTGCCAGAAGAAGCAACAGATCCATCCCAGAAGAAGTGCAACCAGAGTGTTCCTTGGAAGCAAGGATGGCTAGACTGCACTTTATGCATTTTAGACATATTTTCAGGAGGGATCAACCCCTGGAGAAGGACATCATGTCTGGGAAAGTAGTGGGTCAATGAAAAAAAGGAAGATCCTCAAGTACTTGGATTGACACAGTGGCTGCAACAATGGACTTAAGCATAAAAAAGATAGTGTGCATGGCACAGTACCAGGGAGTGTTTCATTCTGCTGGGGTTGCTATGAGGCAGACCTGAGTCAATGGCACCTAACAACAGCAAGCCTCATCATCCCCCTAATATTACACTTCAGAAGTACTGAACTAGTTTAATTTCCCCTCAAATATTCCATGTTTTCTGACATCACAATTTTTCATACCACTCTACCTAGAACAACCTTCTCAACTTGCCCAGACAGTAAACTCCTGCTCATCCTTCAAAAACTAACCCACAAGGCAGCCCTTCAAAGCCTTCTTTTATTCCCCAGTAGATGTAATTGCTCCTTCTTGAAAGCTCCCTGCACATTGCATTCCTCTATTAAGCCCTTATTACACTGTTAGACTATGAAATTCTTAAGAGCAGGAACCAAATATTTAGTTTTCTTCTGAGCCCTAAATATGCATCTCAAGGCCCAGCACAATACACAAACTATAAATGTTTGAGTGCATAAGTGAATTAGTGGATGAATAAATTACTGTCCCTCCCCAGTGTATATACTTGCTCATCAGCATCTGGACCCAGCTTGACCTTTGAAATATACACAACATCTTGTTGTGAAATATTTTTGGAGGTGCCACTAGGTGCAAGGAGTGATGGGAATGAAGACAGTCTCTGGCCTCATGGTGCTTATCATCTGGAAGGAAATATCAGAAAAACATGGGAGATAAACTAATACATATGCAATTATGAAATGAGAGCCATGGGATGAGGATGAGCACTGTCCTGTGGCAGAAGGAAGGAGTAGACCGCCTAGATGGAATTTTGGAGAAGATAACAGATTCAGACTTGCGGAATGAAAAGGAGGCAGCTGAGGAAAGTAGGAGAAAGGGATTCCAGGCACACAAAATAGATCTGCAGTGTTCAAGGGAGCATGGACTTGATGTGTCTGGAGCTGAAAGGAAACCACAGAGGCCGGAGTAGAGCAAAGGAAGGGAAGAGGAGCTTGGCATAAGGCTGGGGAGAGAGAGGCAGGAGTCCAATCATGTAAGGTTTCATCAAAGTTTAGATTTTATGCTGAGGGCAACAGGGAATCCTAGGAGGGATTTGAGCAGAAGTATAAGGTCTAATTTACTTTAAAAGAGATGACTCTGGCTGCTATGTTGTGAATGGCTCCATGAGAAACAATTACAGTCATCAAGGTAAGACATGGCATTGACTTGATCATGAATGGTGGAAAGAAGTTGATGGATTTGAAGCATATGTTAGAGGGAAAAGCAATTGGCCATGATGTCAGCTCCACATCCACCTGGTACCCTTTCAAACTGGATTAGCCCCAGAACCCCAAGCACAGTCCTTCTTCACATCACTCTATGCCTCAGTTGCTCCTCTGGTCTTTTGAATTCAGTTGAGATGATTTGTAACACCCCAGGAAAAGACATGTGGACTGGAAGCATCCAAAACATAGCCTAATGTGAAGAACACAGGGATGAAGCTTGGTCAGGTGTCTGGAATCCCCACTCAGTTTGAATCACTGACCAAGCAGAGCTGACACAATTCCACAGCCAGCCAAAGCAGCAATTGTAATATGCAAAGTAGAAGATGTCCTCATTTCTAATCATGCTTTGCTCATAGTTGAACCCAAATGCTAAAAATAGAGGCAATGGAAACTGTGGACTTTAAGACCTAAAGAGAACAAGGAGAAAAATAAATAGGGCAAACAGAATTGACAAAATCTGGGGGTCCTGCTCCTCTTCCAAGATGTCAGCAAGATCTTTAGGTCTAGATTTTAAATTGGAAGCAAGGTCATTATGTTTTATAACTTTGGATTATTGTTGTTGTTGTTGTTAGGTGCCCTCAAGTCGGTATCCAACTCATAACGACCCTGCTTACAACAGGCGAAACACTATTGTCAGTGCTTTTCTGCTGTTCACAGGGTTTTCAATGGCAGGTTGATTTTTGGGAGTGGGTTGCCGGGTCTGTCTCCCAAGCCTACAGCACCTGGTATTCCCAGGCAGTCTCCCATCCAAGTACTAACCAGGCCTGACTCTGCTTAGTTTCCAAGATATGATGGGATGGGATGCCACAGGGCTACAGCTGCAGGCATAACTTGTATATAATATATGTTAATTTGTATGTATCAGATATTATATTGAAAAGGGGAGGAAAGATACTACTTAAGGGGGAAAAGTGAAATATTTCCATATGCTCAATATCTAATGAGAAAATAATATAAAAGCTGAGGCAAATTTGTTGCCAGAAAGCAGGTCAGAGCAAAGATTTAGATTAGAATCCCTGGTCATTTATTCATTCAGTAAACATGGGATAATGTATGTTTTGTGCTAGGAGCCAGGCTCAGAGGTACCCTTGCAGAGTTCTCAGGCCAGAGAGGTAGGTAGGGTAGAAAACCATCACCACAGGACATAACAATGATTAAAGCCTGTTCTAAGCCTGCCAAAAGGGATTAGAGAAGGTTTCTGGAGCACAGGACAAAGGCAGAAGGCACTGCTTTTATAGAATGAACAGGAACACTTCAAGTGGACAAAACAATGGTGAGCTAGTGTGGCTGGTATCAGCTTGAGAGAGAGCCAATTATGTGTATCTTTCCAACTCTTCTTTAGGGACTTCGTGTAGTAACTTGAAATTGACCATGGCAGGAGCATTTACACTATGTAAATCTCCAAGTGCTACAAATCAGTCTCCTAATTCCCCTGCTTCTTGTCTCATTCACCTCCAATCCATCTCTCCTCACTGCTGCCAGGGAGCTCCTTCGAAACTTTCTCTGGAATAAAATCCCTATTTTTGGCCTGGCTTCTAAAGCCATCCAGGACAGCTGAGCCTGCCTCACACCCCAGCTGCACCTCCCCTATGCCTCTTCCCCACTGAAACTCTTCACTCATGCCCAAATGCACCAAGCCATATCATACTCCTGGGACTCTTTGCCATTGCAAGCTCCAGTGAACTCTAGATGACCCTGCAACCATTTCCACCCAGGCCAGAGTAGGAGCACTTCCCCTGGTTGCCAAGCAGAGGTGCTGCAGTGACTGATGCAAAAGAGAAGATGCTATGATTGATGTAAAGACAAACCTTCATTTGCTTGGCAGGTTTGCTGTCATTGGTGCAAACACCCCATTTCCTGCTGTATAAGCAGGTTGTTTAGTTTACTTGGAGAGTGAGTAGGGAGACACCCTCCTGTGCTGCTTCCCCTGGTGCTGCAACATTAGGCCCAATAAAAGGCTTCTCTCAAGGGGCTCTTTTGCCTACTTTTAGTATGAAGGGCCTAGCTGGTAACATGAAGAGAAAAGTGAAGAGAATGGAGCAATGGGACAAGCCAGCAGGGACACAGATCTGCAGAAGCAGAGCAGCTGTGGGCTTCTTGACCACAATCATAGGTGCAGAGCCCAGGAACCACCAATCAACAGAAGCAGAGTACCACACAAGGTTCAAATGATTGGTCCAAGTTAAGGCAGGAACCTTGAGACACTGCTGATTGACAAGAGCAGAGTGCAAACCTGAGGGACTCTGATAGTAACAAATGGAACTCAGAACTGCATGGCTCTGACAGAGGTAGCAGGGGAGGGACTGTGAGAATCACATGGACATAAAGGGGCAGAGTCACATAATTGACAAGCCAAGTGGTAAAAGTGGCAAAGCGAACTATTGTATTGACTGCTGCAAAAGAGGCAGGTCTGCTGCTGCAAAAGTGGTTGGCAGCAGCAAAAATAGCAGGCAGTAGCAGAAGGGAAGGAATAGCTGCCTCCTGGGTGGTGGCAATGGTAACAGTGTCTCTAGCAATAAGAGGCAGCTAAATAGTTTAAGAAGAATGACCAAGGCAGAAAGAAGAGGGACAGCAGAAGTAAAGACAAAGTGGAAAGCTGAGCCAAAGAAGAAAAACTGCAGGCTCTGGTCACTAGAATTCCAGAGAGCTGTAATATATTTAGGACCAAGGATTTAGATACCCTGGGTTTGCGAGCTATAACACTGGCCATTGTCAAGGACTGAGGATCCTGATACTTAGACCACCCAAACACCTTCAATACCAGCTACTATCAAAGACTTAGGATTCCTGACCTCCTCAGCCTACATAAGAGCTGTAACACTTCCGGGCTTAGGATTCCCAACCTCCTTAGCCTAAATAAGATCTGTAATTCCAGAGAGTACAGCTTGCTGATGCTGATGCTGCTGCTCCAGCCAGTCTGCTGTTGCCACTTTGTGTTGTCAAACACCAAGGGACACAAAAGCTGAGTAAGACTAGCACTTGAGAGACTTTTCCTTGCCTACCTATGATTTCTATCCAGGTAAAGCAAAGGACCCCAGCCAGCTAATCAGTGCCATTAGGATTTCTTTCCTCTATGGCTGGTGGTAGCATGTACTATTCCCAGCCATGTATGAGTATAAAGCTTGTTACACCTGTTCCTTCCCACGTTTTTTTTTTTTCCCCAGCCACAGGTAGTTTCATCATATATATTTTCAGATCATTAGTCAATCAAATATTTAAAGTGATCCTTCTGCAATCAAGTTCTCTCTCTCCCCCTCCTTTCCTCCCCCTCCCACTCCCTCCCCATTTTGTCCTTGAAATTTCTGAAGTACCAAACACTGTGAAGTATAAACTCTATCTTCTTAACTCAGTGAGCCCACTGGGCTCTATATGGGTTTGGCTTCTCTACACCAGCATGGAGCCCTCTCCAGGAAGTGCACTGGCGCAATCATAAGGATCATCTCCCATGTATCCCTTCTCCAAGGGATACTATCATACACTCTGTGACAAATTCTGAAAACTTTGGCTTTATTTGGATGCTTAAATTATTCAAGGCAAGAGAATAAATCCAGTCCTATCATGACCAGAAGCAAAAATCTCCAAGAGAACACTTTAAGATACAAGAAAAAAAATTAAATAAAGAAAAGATGAACAAAGTGCAGATGAAATGCAAACAGTACAAAATAAATGTCTAATAAACATTTGTTAAGAGGAAACACTTGTTGACTAGAGTCAATATAAATTTTTATTAGGAGAAATATCATGTGCCTAAAACACAGCCACAAAATGCATAACACTAAATTTCTGAATACATCACAGCAAGGGTGTTCAGAAGTCAATTGGCCAAGATTCTAAGGAAAAGATGAGTTAATAAACCCCAAATCCCAAAAGGAAAATAGAGATGTAGGGTTCTCGTCTACAGGGAAAAAGAAATTGAGAAATCAGAGAATCATGACTTAGGATAGTCTTTCAGGGGAAATAGAAGTACTTCAGAATGAGATCAAGAATTGGGTGGTCTGACCAAAAGGCACAGTCTACTGTGAAATGATTTGGTTAAAGAAATGAGAGAAAGCAATGAAAATTTAAGCATATTCAATCATTAGGCCAGGATTTCCAAATATGGAGATTTTTTTTTTTTTTTTAGTACTCAGGGGTTGAGCCCAGGTTCTTGCACAAACTTTGCAAGTGCTCTACCCCTGAACTGTATCCCCAGCCTATATTTTTTTATTTTATTTTACTTATTTTTATTTATTTATTTATTTATTTATTGAGACAGGATCTCACTAAATTACACCAGCTGCCTCTAGCCTCAAACTCACAATCTTCTTCACTTAGCCTTCTGAGTAAGTGGGATTAGAGGTGTGTGCCACAGCACCTGGCCAAATATGGAGTATTCTTACCACCACTTATCTATCCCATATCCTTGACAGACATTACTAATCAATTATGGCTCTCACATCACTAAGCCCAGACATTGCCTTATACCATCTCTACTCAGCATTATTGACAGCCTCTACCAATTGATTATGGTTGGCTTCTAAATGGAAACCAATTTTTCTTACCTGTTTCAAACACTTACAATGTCATCCTGTGGCAATCTTGATGACATGGTGGTGGGAAAAGAAATGGAAATATAAATCTGTAGGTAAACAAGCATAAATATACATATTATTCAATGCTTGCTAAATATATATAACATTTACATATGTTTATATAAATATTTACTTATACAATATTTTTATAATTAAAAATGTGTTAGAATTAAATGAGATAAGAGGTGAGAGAATACCCTGAAAAGTACAGTGTTCTATACTTTAGAAGATAACACCATGGAAACTCTGTCATCTGTCTCTGGTTTCTTGCTAAGATTCAGGATATCTCTAATCTTTTCCTGGGTTCCCAGTGAAACCTGGCATCTTCTCCACTTCTAATCCCATATTCAGATGTTCATAGAAGGACCAACAACCCTGGATTGCCAGTAATGAGGAGTTGTAGGATATGGGATTTTAGGTGTAAAAACTGAGAAAGTCCTGGGCAAACATGGACATGTTGGTCACCTTGGCTACAAGGATAGAACAAATTCAGCAGTCCTTGCTTGCTAGGATACAAGCCAGAGAAAAATTGGAATCCCAGAGGCCACTGGCTTTTATCTATACCTACCATCCCTACCTGTCCCAACTCATGAGGTAGCCCCCAGATGCACTTCCTGCAGGATTGGAGAATGGGTTTCACACCATACCTGCTGTCTACTGCTGCTTCCACACTTCCTCCCCACCCCAAAGGTCTCAAAGCAAATTAATTGTTCCCTTGTTTTAAATCTAGATCTACCTAACCCAAAAGCCTTGATGTCATGGCTCCCAAATGTGCTGCAAATCTGTGATGATATCTTCACTGTTCCACAATGAAATAAAGTGAATGTTTTACACCCTGGTGTGGCTGTTAACTTCCTTTCCTAGAGATGGATATTCTTTGAAATCATGCTCTTCCTATGTGCATGGAGTATTAAAATCATTGTATAACAAGATGGTTGTTTGATTTCTTCTTACTTTATGATGTCCTTACCCCCCAGTTTTCTACATGTTGCTGTTGTTGTTGTTGTTAGGTGCTGTCAAGTTGGGTTCAAGTCATAGCAACCCTCATAGGGTTTTCAATGGCTGATTGTTTGGGGATTACTTCGGGAGTAGATTACACATCTTTCTCCCGTTTTTCCGAAGCTGAGGACGGAACCCAGGTCCTCAGAGTACAGAGCAGCACTCTACCAACTGAGCTAAACCCCAGCCCTTTCTATATGTTAGTAATGTTTATTATTAACAACTGTTCTATTAAATGGAATCATATTATGTAATTGCTCTGTAGCTTGGTTTTTTTTTATTACAGAAAAAGATTTGCATGTTCAGGTACATATAGTATAAAAATTAGGTTTTATAAGCCAATTGGTTTAATTTATTCATTTACTTTTTATTTATTTATTTAGTGCAGTACTGAGGGATTGAATCTAGTACCACATGCATACTTTGCAAGTGCACTACCACTGAGTGGCACCCTTAGCCCCCATCTTTCTATTTTTTATTTTGGAACAGGTTCTCACTGAGTTGTACAGGCTGCATCTGGTCTTAAACTTGTGATCCTCCTGTCACTGCCTCCCGAGTTTCCAGGATTGTAGGCATGCACCACTGCACCTGGCTAAACCAATTGGTTTTAAAAGTGAATAAAAAGTTGGCATCCTGACATGGGTCCTCAAAATAGTCTTTTAATATTTCCAGGTCCATGAAATCCAAACCATTGGAAATAACCATAGAATCTCATGCTGAAACTTTGACACTTTAAAAGGCAGGGGCAGAGGTAAGTCTTCCCATCACTGTGACTGTGCATGGAAGCAGCAGAGACATGTGCAGATCCTTGCTATGCCCACAAAAGCCACCTTATACCTGCCATTCCAGGGCTCCACCAAGAATGAATAAGCAAAAGCCTTTTGCTCTGCAGACTGAACACAGACAGAGGAAAGCTTACCTTCTAAAGATCATTTGGTAGACTCCATTCCTGATTGTCAAAACAGGATGGAGAGAACTAAGAGTAAAATATTAACAATGGATCTGACAATAGACCTTTTATACCCTCACTTCCCCAGACAAGTGCTCTGCCCAGAGCTCAGGGGAGGCGAGGTTTTTCTCTAAAATATTTCAGGTCAACAAAAAGGACTATTTTGGGATTCCAGGACTGAAGGCTGCTTTTCTCCTTTCCCAGCCTGTCAGGCAGGAGCCAATTGTCCTCTGATTTCTTCTCCCCTGTCTGGCTGCGGCTTTCTGGAGGTTCTTCTTCTCCCTGCCTCCCTAGAGAAGAGTCTGCATCGGTAATAAAAAAGAAAATTATTGAAACCTAAGGTGCCTAACACTGTGCTAGGCAATTTCGAACATGCCATTTCACTTTATTTTCTTAATTTGTTTTTATTGGCTTTCTGATTTCAAAAGTAATAATACTCATTGAAAAACCAACAACAACCACAATCTGCCCATGACTTTGGGCAAGTTACATAGGCTCTCTGAGATTTAGTTTCTTTTATTATGAATAAGGCACAAAAATTAGGCAATGTTGTAGATTAAAATACCTTATTTACCTTCAGAAATAATCACTACTAATACTTTGGTGTATATGTTTCAGGCAGTTTTCTACATGCTATCAGTGTTTATTATTAATTTTGTATAGAAATGGAATCATATTACACAATTGTTTTTAAGCTTGTTTTTTCAGGAGAATCATTGCATGCTGAGGCATATATACACAAGAATAAAGTTTTATAAACCAAATGGTAGGTGATGATACTAAGTATTAGGAAGGTTAAGCAATCTGATCTAAGTCCAAAGAGTTAGACAACAGAGGCAGAACTCAAATCTCATTCATTTTGCTATACCTCATGTTTCTTGATAACAAGGTGAGACCTGGGAAGTAAAAATCATACCATCTGGGAGTGGTGCCATGTGGTAGCAGTAAGCACTAGAATTATGTCAGAATTGGTGTCAGAAAGCCTAGGTGTCCTTACTGACTTATATAGTTCATGATATTAAACAGTTGAACAATCTCTCTGGTCCACAGGCCTCTGGTATATCGGCATCTAGAGGATGAAAGAGTTAGAATTTCTAGAAATAGCACTCAAGATCCCATACCGCCTAATCCCTGACCCATGAGTATAATGAGACATCACTCATTATGCTGTTTTTTATGGCACTGTTGACCTTAGAAAGGAAATTATCCAAGTGGTCCCAGTCTAAAAACAGAATTTTCTCCTGCTGGTGGCAGAAGAAGAAGTCAGTTTTAAACTCCATTG
This sequence comes from Pedetes capensis, assembly GCA_007922755.1. Taxonomy (NCBI): domain Eukaryota; kingdom Metazoa; phylum Chordata; class Mammalia; order Rodentia; family Pedetidae; genus Pedetes; species Pedetes capensis. The sequence continues at coordinate 102,346 of VMDO01000540.1, read as the reverse complement.
CAGGCTTGAAAATGGAAGAGACCAAGGGAGAGGGAATGGGGGCAGGCAGGGTCTTGGGAGTAGAGAACAGACCTCAGCTGGCAGCCAGCAAACAAGCAGGAACTTCAAATAGGGTGTCATGGTGCACACCTGTCATCCCAATGACTCAAGAGGATGAGGCAGAAAGATCTCAGGTTGAGGTCAGAGGTAACCTGTATAACTTAGAGAGACCCTGTCTCACAAGAAAAAATAAAAAAGACACTGGAGGTGCAGCTCAGTGGTAGAGCACTTGCCTAGCATGCATAAGGTCCTAGGCTAAACTCCCTAGTACTGCAAAAAGAAGAAAAAGAGAAAAAGAAAGAAAAAAATGAAAGAGAGAGAAAGGAGAAAGAGAGGAAAGAGAAAGAAAAAAGAAAGAAAGAAAGAAAGAAAGAAAGAAAGAAAGAAAGAAAGAAAAAGAGAGAGAAAGGAGGGAAGGAAGGAAGGAAGGAAGAATGGGAGGAAGGAAGGAAGGAAGGAAGGGAGAGAGGGAGGGAGGGAGGGAGGAAGGGAAAGAAAGAAGGGAGGGAGGAAGAGAGGGGAGGGAGGGAGAGAGAGAGGGAAGGAAGGAAGGGAGGGAAAGGAACTTCAGGCTTATAGCCACAAGGAAATAGACTATGTCAACAACCTGAATAACTTGGAAAACAAATTATTTCTCAGATCTTCCAAATTCTCATCTGGCCCACCCCGGCCCACACAATACCTTCATTTCAGTCTTACAATACCCTAAGCACAAAACCTAGCCAAAGGTACCTAGATTCCTAATCTAGAGGATGGTGAACTAACAAATAGATGTTGAGTCATTGCTTAAAGCCATTGAATGTGTGGTTGTTAGTTATGCAGCAATAGAAAATAATACAGAAGACTTCCTGTTCCCCCCATTCCCGTCCATTCCTGCTGATTTGGTATATAATGAAGAAATATATACAAAGCTTGAATGAAAGTCCACTGGCACACTTAAATGTTACAAGTGGAAGAGTCCATTCCCAGAGAGCTAAAACACTTATAAAATCCATTAGACATGTCCTCAGAAATAATTCCTTCTGTCTATAGTCCTTTAACACTGTTCTTTTTCTTCCCAGTTGAACCTTCAGTCAATCTCTCTCAGTCTCCCATGCAAATAATAACCAGGCCCAATTCCTGCTTAGCTTCCAAGATCAGAAAAAAATTGGACACATTCAGGGTGGTAAGACTGTAGACAATCTCTCTAAGCCAAATGCACATCCACTGAGGCTAAAGATTTTATTATGTCAGGTTCCTTCTCAACTCGTCTTTATCACCATGTTGTTGTTGTTGTTAGGTGTTGTTGAGTAGGGTTCCATTCATAGGCACCCTCATAGGGTCTTCAATGTCAGATTGTTTCAGAATTGCCTTGGGAGTGGGTTGCCACGTCCTTCTCCCATTTTTGCGGTGCTGGGAATCAAACTTGCGACCTCAGAGACTGCAGAGCAGCGCTCTACCAACTGAGCTAAATCCCAGCCCCTTTATCACTATAGTGTTAGGTTTATGAGAACTCCATGTCTTGTCACTAGCCTCAAAACTATTGTTTTCCATTTATTCCTATAAAATAATATAGACAAAATAACAGTAATGTGCAAATAATGGTGTAAACACTGAGGTTGTTGTTAGGTGCCATCAAGTCATGTCCAACTCACAGCCACCCTCATAGGGTTTTCAATGGCTGATTGTTTCAGGATTGCCTCAGGAGTGGATTGCCATGTCCTTCTCCCATTTTTGTGGTGCTGGGAATCAAACTTGGGACCTCAGAGACTGCAGAGTGGAACTCTACCAACTGAACTAAATCCTAGCCCATAAGCACTGCTAGACAAGCAAAAATGGCATAGTTGCTGGAAGCAGACTGCTGGAATTGGCAGAACCAACACACAACTGTTCACAAGGCTTGTTGTTTAGCTGCCATGTGGAATTCACACACCAGTCTAGGGCAAGCCACACACAGGTGCTTGTGGGATGCAGAGAGGGCAGAATGTGTGCACATCAGACCATGGAAGTTGAGGAGCCCTGCTCAGTGTGTCAGACCCTGTCTGGGGTCCTGCTTGGATCCCTTCCTCTGTCTCCCTGACTCTGCTTCCTGTACTGTCTCCTCTCCGTGTCCATGCTGGCTATCAGTGTCAGGATGGTCACATTTTGGTCACCTCTGCTTGTGCAAGATGTTTATCAACTATGTCATCCATAGCACCAGGCACTGCTGTTCTCAATTTGCCAAAACACTGTGATCTGGCAAAGATCTGGCACTAAGATCTTCTATGCTGGAATTTAAGAAGCTTTTCTTGCCTCTGAGGTCATATTACTTTGGACTACCAACCAGGAGCCAGGGTTGGGGCTAAGGCTCAGTGGTTGAAGTCTTGCCTAGCATACCTAAGGACCTGGATTTGGTCCAGAACATCACAAAACAAAACAAAACAAACTACTACAGCCTGAGTGGCTTAAACACCAGAAATCACTTTTCTCACCATTGTGGAGGCTGGAAATCCAAGATCAAGGTGCTGGCAGGTTTAGTTTCTGCTGAGGCCTCTCTTCTTGGCCTGTAGATGGCTGGGTTCCCCCTACCACTTCACATTGTCTTCCTTCTGTTCATGATGCTGTGTCCAAATACTCTCTTTCTATAAGGACACTGGTCCTATGCATTACAGCCCACCCTCATGGCCTCATTTTAACTTAATTACCTCTAGATCCTGTGTAATAAAGACACCCTCTGCTGCCTCTTTCCAGGAGTGGTTTGTCCTTCTGGTCGGTCCCATGGTCTCCTTTCAACCCTGCACTCACTCTCTGCCCTCCTCCCCCAGCTGAGGGAAGACAGGAAACCTCTAGGGATTTTAGCCCAGAGCAGAAGATTTCAGACTCCAGGCTCTGTACTCACCAGCTTCATGATTCTTCCTGGGTCCTCCTAGCCCACAGCACCACCCCAGTCTAAGAGGCCAAGACAGCCCTCCAGTCAAGTCAAGGCCCTCGACTTTGCTGCTCTCTCAGACAGAAATGCAGATTCTGGAAGGACGGCCTCAGCTGAGCAAAACAGAGATGCCGTCAGGGAGGGGGCTCAGCGTCCCAATCAGATCTGTTAAGGGGTGGCTCACTGTGTCTCCCCTGCTGGTAGCAGATGCACTGGACCCACAGGGGCAGGCAAAAGCCTACAAGTGAATACTATTAGTCTGACCCAGGTGAGCTGACCAAAGATAAGTGAGGAGCTAATAGGCTCCAGACCTGGCACCCTTGGGATGGAAGGAAAGGGAAGGGAGGGGAAATCCCTATGTGTGAGCTAGCAGCCCTCCCATGCCCACCTCACGTGACCCTCACTGCAACCCTGTTAATAAAGACAGTGTGAGGGAAGCTAAGTCATTTAGCCCATGTTGCCAGATTGGACATAGAGAGAGCAGGATTCAGATCCACATCTCTCTGCTTTCAAAGTGTATGCTATTTACTCACCTTCCTTGGAGAATCCCCATTCCTAGTCCCCAAGGGATACAAGAGAATGGAAGCACTTGCAGAAGTCTGGAGCATGAAAGTTAGTGTCCTCAGTAAATAAGCACAGGTTTTGAAAATGGCAGTCAAGAGAGTTTCATAAGCAGGTTTTGGCAAACTCACTGAGACATTTCTCTATCTTCTAAGACCTTCTCTACCTCACCCCAACCCAGCTGTCCATCTCCCATGAGACAAAGGAGCTCAAAGATTATCCCTGTGCTCTGGAGAAGAAAGTGCTCTATCAGCAAACAGATGTGAAAAGAGGCCTCCACCATGGTCCCCACATCTTGCCCACTCTGATCTTTCTTCCACATAGCTGCCAAGGGGGTCTCTCAAAAATGCAGCTCTGACCATCTCACTCTTCTACATAAAGGTATGTGTCTCTGCACTATCATATAGAACACAACCCAAATTCATCACCCTGTCTGCCAAGACTCCTTCCCTTTGTCCCAAGATCCAGTCTTTGCCTCAACTGTTTTGCACCCCCTTCTACAAACCACACTCTTACTATATCTAAGTGGCCTGCAGCCATACCACTGTGGCATCCGATCCCATCAGATCTCAGAAGCTAAGCAGGGTTGGGCCTGGTTAGTACTTGGATGGGAGACCACCTGGGAACACCAGGTGCTATAGGCTTGGGAGAAAGACCCAATAACCCACTTCCAAAAAACAATCAGCCATTGAAAACTGTATGAATATCAGAGAAGCACTGCTATGAGTCAGATACTGACTTGATGGCACCTAACAACAATTGCATCTAAGAGCAAAGCCCATGCCTTCCACTCCCTGTTCCCAGCAACATCTGGTGAATAAGCAGGTGAGTGGACAAATAAAGGAAGAGAGAACAATGGGAATAATCCTGGCTTCATAATTCCCCAGGTGGTGACTCAGGACCAGGATACAATAGATGAAACACTACCTGACACTGTGCCATGCCCAGCACTGTCAGTGCTTCTCTGCTATTCATAAGGTTTTCAATGGCTGATTGTTTTGGGGGAGTGGATTGCCGAGTCCTCCCAAGCCTACAACACCTGGTATTCCCAAATGATCTCCCATGTAAGTATTCACCAGGCCCGACCCTGCTTAGCTTCCGAGATCTGATGGGATCAGATGCCAGCATGCTACAGCTGCAGGCAGAAGAAAGGCTTCTCCGACACCCTGCAAAAGTCTCCTCAACACCCCATTGCAGCAGACTCTTCTTTTCCCTACCCCTTCCTGCATCCCTGCAGCCCTTCGGCTCACATCCTGACCCTCTCCAATGTAAAGCTAGTCCTGTCTGTGTCATGAAAGGTGAAAGGGCAGGGAGGGGGCAGTGACATCATTTCCTCTCTGCTCCCTCCCCAGGTTCACCCCCAACACCACTATCTTAATCTATTCTGGCTGCCATGGCAAAATGCTGTAAACTGGGTGCCTTATAAGCAACAAAAATTTATTTCTTATAGCCCTGGGGACTGAGAAGTCCAAAATCAAGGCATTCTCAAATCTGGTGTCTGATGAGGGCCCACTTCTTCACAAATGGTGTCTTGCTGGGTTGCTGCATCCTCACATGCTGCAGAGACAAAGCAGCTCTCTGGGTCCTCTTTTATAAGGACACTAATCCCATTCATGAGGCCTCCACCCTCATACCTAATCACTCCTTATATCATCTCCAGGTAGAGTTCAGTGTATGAATTTGAGGGGACATAAAACGTCCAGACTATTGCAGCAGCTAAGAAGGGGGCTGACCACTCAGGGGGGTTCTCTGCAGCATTAGGTCCTGATGTGTCTAGACTCGGCCACCAGATCGGCCATGGCAGGGCAGGTAGGAGTTTTGCACAAGAATATTCTTTTTCTACCAAGAAGCCAGAGAGGTCGGCTGATACCCTCTCCAGGTGTCCTGACAGCCCAGCCAGGCAGGGAAAGTGGAGGGACTGAAATTTCACTTTCTCAGAAACAGCAGACTCAGCAACTGTGGCTGCTATAGGAGACACAGATCTGCCCCGGCTTAATTTCTCTCAGCCTTTATCACCATACACGAAGCAAGAGCCATTATGCCCTGTCCGGCGGCCAAGGACTCACCTCGTCTGGCACTGGTGAAATAATACCCCAGCCTCCAGGGTCGCCAGACAGCTCCTTCCCCCACCACTCAGAGGGCGAAGATCCTCACCTGCCCTGGGAAGGCTGCTCCCAGCCAGGACAGAGACCAAGCGTCCTTGCCATCCGGGGGTTCTTGGAGAATGAAGTCCTTTCCAGAAATAAAGCCAGGTCTGTGCTCTGTTCGGAAGACTGTACCAGAGACCGACATGTTCTAGAGACTGGAGCCCCATTTCTGTCAGCCCCTCTGGCTCCACGGGAGCCCTGAGAAGGAGAGAGGGGCCTTTTCCAGGATTCCGTGGGAGAGTTGTGCAGTGCCACAGGGAGGAAGGAAGTGCCAGACTCCAACCTGGGAATTCTCGTGTCAATGGGTAAAATCCTTTCAGAGTCTCCTAACCTTGACCCTCCCAGGCTGACGAGAAGGAAGGGAAACAAGGAGAGAGGCAGGAAGGAGGTGCTGCAGGGCCTCCCTCTCTAACTCTCCATAGCTGATATCTTGTGCTAGAGACTCTGTCTCAACCTGGGGCTGGGCTTCTGGCTTCTACTGTGGCTCCCTGGACAGAGCATGCACTGTGTCTGACATCCCAGCCCCTCCTCATTCCATAATCCATCTTCTGCCCCACCACAGGCTCCTCCCCCTACAACCTGAGAAAGCCCCTCAGCTCACCAGGAGTGGAGACACCCTCTTCCTATGGCCCCAGATGAGGATCCACCAGCCCTGTCCATTCAAACCCACTTACCACGTCTCCTGGAAAGGCCTGGGTGATTTTCTTTCCCTCATGCCTTTGACAACCCCTCCCTAAGCCCCTAATTTGTTTGCAGTTTCGCGCTCAGCTCTGAAGGTAAAAATCAACCAGCATCCACCTCCACAAGCTCCTAAACTCACAGAAAGGAAGTGAGTGCAAAAGCAATGACAGCAATGATGGGTTAGTATTCAACATTTCTAGCACCTACTACACAAAAGTACCTGCAGCCATACCACTGTGGCATCCAATCCGGTCAGATCTCCAGGTCTCGGAAGCTAAGCAGAGTCAGGCCTGGTTAGTCCTTGGATGGGAGACCGCCTGGGAATACCAGGTGCTGTAGGCTTGGGAGAAGGACCTGGCAACCCACTCCCAAAAAAACGATCAGCCATTGAAAATCCTGTGAATAGCAGAGAAGCACAACAATAGTGTTTCTCCTGTTGTACGTAGGGTCACTATGAGTCAGACACCAACTCAAGGACACCTAACAACAACTACATACAAGAGCCAGACTCTGTGAAATGCGTGTTGTTGTTGTTGTTAGGTGCCATCGAGTCAGTATCTGACTCGTAGCGACCCTCATAGGATTTTCAATGGCTGACTGTTTCAGGATTGCCTTGGGAGTGGATTGCCAGGCCCTTCTCCCATTTTTGTGGTGCTGGGAATTGAAGTCGGGACCTCAGAGACTACAGCACAGCACTCTACCAACTGACTGTGAAATGCATACTACAACAGAAAGATGAATATGGCCCAGTCCCTAGGAGAGAAAAAGAAACAGCAACACACTGGGTCTCATTCTGTTGCAAACTCGTCCAAGAAACCACTGAGAGCAAGGTCCCTGCTCCACAATATTGCAGGTGCATCAAGGACATAAGTTCTGACAGCTGGGAGTTTGTAGCAAGCGTTGTTGATGCCCTGCTTGTGTCTGTAACATTAAAGCTCCTGACTACTCTCCCTGAGTGTCATTGCTGCTCCCAGGAAGCTGCCCTAGAAGGACCTAGGAGTGATGCCCCCATATACCCAGAGCAGCCTCAGCCACTGATGGAGGGCAGCTGGCAGCTAAGTGGCCCTGCGTCCTCCCTCCCATTGGTGGTGGGGGAAACTCTGAGTTAGTTTCATATGGCCTCCCAGCAGTCCCTAGAAGAATTGTGCCTCAGTTGCCCAAAGTAGCCATCTGCTCATTAGCTCATCCCATGCTGGCCTTCTCCCCTTTTGAGCCTCACTCCTGGAGGAGGGAGTAGGGGTCACCCCCCAAGTAAGCCATTTACACAGAATCCTTTCAAGGGCTGCTTTGGGAGGAGCCCTGCCTACAGCAGAGTTCACAGACTTCTCCACACACTGGCCTCCACCCACAAGCTCCCCTGCCCCAGCTCCCTGCTTCTCCTAGCCTTGCAAGACACTGCTCCACCTTGACTTCAGCTGTGGCTCCAATCCTGAGCCTCCCCTGCAACCCTTCTCCTCCCAACTCAGAAATACTGCTCCAAAGGATCTCTTACTTTATACAAGGCAAAGTTCTACTTCCATCTCTTCCACAAAGCCATCCCTGCTCTTCCCATCCAGGAGCGTAGTGTGTGTGCACACAGATATCTTCACATGTCCCTTGTTTCTGCCCAACAAGAACTCTGTGCCACATGGGTCTCCAAGCCTCAGGTAGACTCAGGGAAAGGCATGTGGAGAGGGGAGATGCTGAGCAACCCAAAGGTGACTTCTTTACTTCTGAAATCCCTTCTTGAGAAAGAAAAAAATGGAAGATTCAGGAGAAAGAGAGAAGGGGCAAGAGCCAGAAAAAGCTCAGTTTGAGAGACAGTTGGGGACAGGATGTGGGGGTGGAGGGGGGAGGTCAGAGAGAAACAAGTCAGAGTCTACTCTCAACCAGAAATGGCTCTTACAGAGAAAATGAATTTTTTTTTAAGTTTTAACTTTTGCCTCCTGTGAAGCCAATCTCTCTTTGTTATTTTTTGAGGCTTCCATAAAATATTTGCATCATTTGAGGATATTGGCAGTGCCATGGCCACAAAGCAGGGCAGCTTTATGCTACACACAACTTAGAATCTTAACTTGGAGGTGGTTGTTGTTGTTGAGGGCTGTTGAGTTGGGTCAGACGCATAGCGACACTGTGTACAACAGAACAAAACATTCCCAACACTGTGGCATGCTGTCAGTGCTTCTCTGCTGTTCATAGAGTTTTCAATGTCTGATTGTTTTGAGATTGTTTTGGGAGTGGGCTATCAAGTCCTTCTCCCATTTTTGAGGTGCTAGGGATTGAACCCAGGGCCTCAGAACACACAGAGCAAGCCCTCTACCAAGTAAGCTAAACCCCAGCCCAACTTGGATGGTTAAGTTCTCTGTTTTAACTCAGAAGAGGCCCACATCTAGGTTCTTCCCTCAGCCCCTAATGACTTATCCATCCCATTGCTGTGCCCCTCTCCCAGCTCAGGAAGATGAGGGGCAGCTGGCATCCTGGGCCTGCATCCATGCTCCTCAAACAAGAGTGGATGACACCCCCACCCTGCCAGGCCCGTGGTCCTAGCCCTCTCCCATCTCACCCTGAGTCTGACAAGCCACCGTAATGGATTGACCATGGCCTTTGCTGGAGGGGCTAAATATAAAACTTTCCTGCACTCCTCTTGTCAAAGTTAAAAGCTTTTCATGTCTGTGTTAATGTTTTTTTCTGTCTGCTGGCTCCAGTGACAGATGCAGCATCTTGTGCTGAGTAACTAGAGAGTGAATGGCTGGCAGTGGCCGGAGAGGTAGAGGCAATTTATCTCAGAGAGTTTAAGCAGGATGACATGGCTGGAAACAGGAGGGGAGGGCGACACTGTCACCTGATTACTAATTCCGAGATTTCTCCTCCGAGAGGGAGAAGGAGTGAGCAAGGATGAAGGGTACAAAAAGCAAATCAATAAACAGGTTAGCGTCTGCGTCATTATTAACTCCTGGCCTGTCAGCACCCCATTGAAGCGATCGCTCGAGGCGGCCTCGGATTTAATGGTCAGTGCAATAGATTTACTGTAAATGTTATCAGAGGCAGGGGCGGGGGCAGAGGGCGCGAGCAGGCCTTCATTGACAAATCATTGCACTGCGCCTGGATGCATGAAGCCATTTCTGGACGTGCATAAATAACCCAGAGCTTAGGTCCTGGGTGGCATTTGCTCCCTCCAATTTAAATGCTGTCACCCTCCTTTCCCTGCATCCTTCACCTCTGGAAAGTTCTAGCAGATAGGCTTCCCCTAAATCTTTTCAGGGGCCTCCTGACCTGGCTCTCAATACATCTGACAGAAGTCAGGCAGCGGGCTTGTACCAGGAGCCTCTGGGATCCAGAGAGGGATCAAGAGCCAGCAAGGAGCCCAGATCCCAGACAAGGGGCTGAGATTTTACATGGCAGCAGCCGAGATGCCTCTGGAGATCAAGATCTAGGCACTGGGCATGCCTTCTTGATGGCTTCATACTGTCCACTTCCTCTGAGCTTCTGAGGCTCAAAGGCTGATGGGAAGACCTCTGGCTAAGTCCATTTATCAGAATGGCAATCTCTGTCTTACCCTTATACCAGGAGCCATGGCAGAGCAAGAATCCAGGAGAAAGTAGGAGCCAGTAAAAGCACAGGAAGGGAGCTGGCTATTTTCAAGGGCAGGGCTACTAGGCACAGTTGGTTGGGCTGTACACTTTGCGAGCCTAGGAGAAGTTATTTGCATCATGATTTATGTGAACATCACATTCTGGAATTGTGAAGCATAAGAACTTGACAGGCGTATGCAGCAGTCTCAACAAAAAGGCAGGGTGAGGTAGACAATGGAGGGAAGCAGCCACCCCCAGAAGTGAACAATGAGAACCTTTCCAGAAGATTCCTGCTAGAATCAGAAGGGACCATCAAACAGCCAGGCATGGATCATCTAAACAGTTGGGAAGGTTTTTAGAGCCCCATAGGAACTTGCACCATTGAGACCTGTTTCTGCTAACATTTAGATGAGAAAATGCCTGTTAGAACTTCAGAGGATGAAAATTTTGTTTTGGCCATGCCTGCAGACTCAAAGTCTAGTGAATGATTTTTGTTCTCCTGATAAAAAGCTTGCATGCAAAAGCATTCTGCTCTCTCAGGCATTGAGAATGTTCCTGGGATCAGAGGCAGAACTCTTAGCATCTGAACTCTCAAAAGTTATACAAGGAGATGGAGCTAAGGAAGACAAAAGCTCAAGATTTGCTCTCTTATCACCTTAGACTGGAGGCAGGTAAGGTAGATGATAGCTGGGCTTCCCCCAAATGGAATATCTATGACAAGGACTTGGAAAGAGGTCTTTTAACTGGGAAGTGAAACCAGAAAGCAAAAGGATAGCTAATGGCATGTCCTTAAGCAAGTTACTGCAATGGGCAGTTAGGGGTGCTGTCCCACTGGGGGCTCCCAAGAAACCCTGTGGACATTCTGCAAGATCATCCTACTGAAGGACAGGTGAAGGGCTATCCAGGGCATCATCCCCATGCACATTTCACAGTGGCCTCTGTTGGAAGCTGAGCCAGTTCTTGTGAGACCAGAGAGAGCCCTTGGGCACAGAAAGAAAGGGACCAGTGGCTTTAAGAGACAGTGAGCTGTCTGCAGCATGTGGACCAGATGGGCCATGGGTATCTGGGTAAGACATCAACAGCATCTTTGAAGATCCACCCTCAGCACCTGCCAGGCCTGCCTACCACCTACCTCAATCCTCTGCTGCAGAATGCTGAGCGCCTTAGAGAACTGCTACTCTGGGGGACCAGCTGCTATGGCCCCTGGCAGGAGCCAAGTGACTCTGAAATGGCAGCTGAGTATTTCCCAAGGACTCTCCAGCCAAGGCAACACTGAGAAAGATCCTTTGTGTGGGACAAACCCAGAGGACAAATCTCTAACTGCATCTATAGAGCTGTACCCCGTGCTGCTGTTTACATTTCACAGGCACCTAGAGGACAGCAGTGTAAGCCACATTTTCCTTAAAAAGACATTGAGCGCCAAAGGAATGAGGTGACATGTGGCTGGGCACACTCTGGAGCCTTCGGCCAAAACCCCGTGGCCCCCTAAACGTGCCCCAGGATGAAAATGACCTATAGCATTGGATCCATGATGGCTATAGTCCACAGCACAACCCCTTCATGCCCAGGAAGTCCCCAGGGGCCTCACAGTCCCTGTGGGTGTCTCAGCTTTTCCCTCAGTATAAGCAACGTCACATTTAAATTTCTTAGTCAAAGTTTTGAACCTCGAGTTAAAGTAGATTCTGTGCTTCTGTGTGGCCCCTGTCCAAACTCCTAGCACTGCTCCACATATCCCAACCCCTTCCCGGCCTTCTTTGCTTTTTTCAGCAGCGTTCACTGTCAAACACACTGTATTTCTTACCAATTTCTCTCACTCCTTGTCTGTCTCCCTCACTACAAGAGGACCAAGACATTCCCAATTGTTCAGTGCTGTGCCCCTAGAGACTTTTACATTCCCTGAATCATAGAGGTGTTCAAAACATATTTGTCAAATAATTAAATACAGAACTTGCCAGACCCAGGCAGGGCCAGGAGTCTCTGTGTAAGTGCCAAGTGCTCACCCTCTGTCTAATCCAGCCACCCTCTGTCCCCAGCCTGAATCCCATGCCCAGCACCAGCTGCTCACAGACAGGCTCCTGCCACAGCCAGTCAGGAAGTATGCCCTGGGCTAGCTGTGTATTTGCAAATGCAGGTCCTCGCTGGGTGACATACAGAGGGACTTACAGGGGACATCTGTGGCCCACAGGGCAAAGCAAGACAGACAAAGACTGTGAGAGGCAAATCCACTGCTAGGTTGATCTGGCCTCTGAGTGGCAGGGTATGCAAGCAAATGCACATGGATCTTCTGTGGTTTGAATGGATGGGTACCATCCAAACTCATGTGAAGGAACTTATACCCCATGGTAATGGTAGCAAAAGGCAGGGCCTTTAAGGCAGTGATCAGTCACGAGGGCTCCACCCTCACAAATGGGATTAGTGTCCTTATGACAGAAGCTTCAGAGTGCTTCTGGCTCTTCCATCTCCTCTGCCATGTGAGAACACCAAGACCACGCCATCTCTGAGGAACTAGCCCTTACCAGACACTGAATCTGCCTCTGCCACCACCTTGATCTTAAACTATGAGCCTTCCCAGCCTCAGAACTGTGAGGAATCTATTTCTGTTGTTTCTAAATTACCCAGTCCAAGCTATTTTGTTATAACAGCAGGAAGGGACTAAGGCATCTACGCACATGCATGTGCATACCCACGCTTACACACATGTACATGCACATACACATTTTCACGTGTGTGCACAATTGCATGCATGTGTGCACACACATGTGCATATACAGTTACGCATGTTATGTACATGTGTGTATTCTTGCACAATATATACACGTGATTGTGAGTACATGCATGCACCTATGTACACACCTACACCAGTGTGTGCACACACCTCCCTGCACACCCACGTCCATACACAGATGCCCTGCAGACTCTTTTCTCTGCACTCTCATGTGTCCTGTTTCCTCACGAGCTGAGCTGAGTTCTTACTAGCATGGTTCCCTCTCTGCTGGAAGCAGAGAACCCCCCTTTCCCTGCACACAGAGGGCAGAGCCCTTGGGCCCTTCCCGAGGTGGCAGCACGCCTGACACCTCACCTTGTCCCTGCAGGAAGGCCCTGTTCAGAGGTAGCTACCCCAGGAGGGAGCCTTTCTCATCCCAAAGCCCTCACTGGGTATCACAGCAGGGAAGAAAGGGAAAGAACTGACCTCCAGGCAGCCCTGTGGGTTAGCAAGAGTGCTAGAAGGCAGTAAGCAAAGCCCCTCCTCCCAGAGTTCCCGTCTGAGAATGGCAGGGGGCAGGGACAGTGTAAGTGTGGCTGGCAGATGCATGTTTGTGTGAACGAGAGAGAAGTTTCGGTGAGGTGTGCAATGCATGTGTTGCATGTGTAATATGTTTGGGTGTCTCAGTGTGTTATGTGTGTGTGATAGGTATGCTTACATGTGTGATGTGTGTTTGTATACAGCACTTGTGTGTGGTGTGTATGTGGGTAAGGTGCTGTGAGGGCTGTCTGGTGGATGTCTGCATAACAGGTACGTGGTATGTTGGCCTGTATGTCTCCATGTGCTTACATGTTTGTGCAGATCCAGGGTGCATATTTCCATGGATTGAGCGTGGCATGTGCAGTGTGTTTGGCCTAATGCATGAATATGCCTGCAACTCATAAAGAAAATCACAAAGTGGACTCCACAGGGTGGGTCCACTCTGCTGAGGACAGAAAGGAGGCCCCACCACTCCCCCAAATCGTTCAGTGAGAACTGGAGCATCCCCAGGCCATGGCTTTCCCTCAATGGCAACAGTGCAGAGCATTGGTGGTAGGGACAGGGAGCCAGCCCAGCCCCCTCTGTGGGTATTTGAGACAGAGCCTCCCTGGCAGGGATGGCATGCAGATAGTGCCACATCTCACAGAGGAAGGGGGTCCACATCAGAGCTGGGAAGGGCAGAGCAGGAGCTGGACATGTGGATAACTTGTCTGGGAGGACCATAAGACCCAAAGTCTTGGTGGGCACATGGAGGCAAACACTGTGCTCCCAGGAAACAGTGAGCTGGAGAGGAGTACAAGAAGTGTCAAGCAAGGTGACCTCCCCCAGCTGGCATCAGGCTCCTTATGGGCCCCTAAGCCTCACCAGCCATCCAGCCAGCGTGGGGCGGTGGCTGAGCCAGGCCATCCATGGGGGATGTGCCAAACAATTACTTTCCTTATTGAATATCTGATTAATTATTCAGGACCTGAATCAATTATTCATATCTCATTTAAGCGAGGGGGGAAAAGCCACTGCCCCTTGACAGAAGCTTCTCAGCGCCTCCCAAGGCCCTGGGGACAGAGTCATCAGCGGGAAAAATTGTCACAGCAGGAATACAGCACTGCACACGGCTGCTGCAGCCACCATGGCCCTCCCAACATGACATCATTTGTGCATGCACATGCCTGCTCACGCATGTACACACCTCCACACATCTGCTCACACCTACTCATGCATGCACACACCTACACATGCCTGTTCACATATGCAAGCGCACACTGGGCACCCACCAGGTACCAGCAAGGCCCTACGGTAAAAACAGTGAGTGGCGACAGTCACACAAATGCATAAATATGTAAAAGGAAACAACACACAGGAAGAAGGCAGTTTCTCTGTCATCAGGGAAGGTCCCCAGTAGGGAATGGGGCCAGAGTTAAGAGTTGCTGAAGGAAAAAGCAGAGAAGATAGGAAGGGCGTTGTAGGCAGTGGTGACTTCAGGAGCAAAGGTGTGGAGATGTGAAAGAGCCCTGTGCTCCAGGGCACAGCGAGCAAAGACACGTGTCCTGGGGCTTTGGGTTTACCTGGCACGAAGCCAGTGGAAGTGTGACATTGCTAGGGACCATGACTAAGAAGGGAAGGGCACACTCTAGAGGATCTGGAGGGCACTGGAGGAGGGGGAGGAGACGGGTGGAAGGTTGTAGACCCTGGCCCACAAGGCCCCACTCTGGGTCTGTCCAGGGTGCTTTCAGGGACCATCTTCCCAGACTCTAGGGCTCTCAGGCTTGCATAAGCATCACAACCTTCATCACTTGCCAGCTGGGGTTTCCCAGTTCTGGGGGCCAGGGCTGCTCCAGAGAATCTCAGACTTTCAGTGTAGAGAGCAGGACTTACAGAACATTTTTTTTTTTTACAGATGGAGAAACTGAGGCCAAGAGAGGGTAGCTGGCTGATCCTCAGTCATTCAAGGTCAGGGCCAAGATGCAAGCCTGCAGCCCCCAGGCTGGGGTGTCTGCAGCAGCCTGTCCCTTCAATTCAGGCTTTCTCTGAGAACTGAGGGTGGGGGTGGGGCTCCCCAGGTACCTCTGCAGAAAGGTCTGAGCTGGGGATGAGTGCTGAATGCTCCCATGTTGTCCTTCACTCCTGAAGCTCAGTCCTCCTTGCTCTCTTTGTCTCTCTCTCCCTTTACATAGTCGCTCTGTGTTTGTGTGTAGCTTCCTGTCTCCACTTCTCCCATCTCTCTCTCTCTCTCTCTCTCTCTCATATTGTGTCTGCCTTTCTGTCTTTCCGCCTTGGGCTCTCTCCCACTCTCTTCTCTCTTTCTCTTTGTCACTCTGCCTCCCTTTTGTCCCATGCCACTTTCCTCTCTCCTTCCACTCTATCCTGTGGCCCATCCATAGCTAGGACCCAGCTTCTTCCTTCCCCCAGTCCCTCAGCCTGACCAGACCCCCTGCCCCACACCCACTAATCAAATCTGCGACCTGATTCAATTACACCCAGCAAAAACGCAGACGTGTAACCTTGTTAATATCACGTTTATTAGGGGGAGGGAGGAGAAAATTAAGATAGACTTCGTGTTGCTGCTAATTAGAAAAATTGAGACTTTACATCTGCGTAGTGCTGAGCAACATGTGGTGGGAACAGATGTGGCTCATTCCACAGCTGCATGGGGTGGGGGTGGGGGGGTCATGTGGAAAATATTCCCAAGCCAGCCTCCTTCCTGCACGGCAGCCCCCTCCTCACAGCAATCCAGGCCTGCTGCCACCCTCAGAAGCCAGAAGCCCAGGACCAAGGAGGAAAGGCGGCACCCGAGCAGATCAGAGGGCTCAGCCCAGGAGTCAGACCTGAGCTTGGACCCCAGCTCTACCGCACACTAGCTGTGTGATGTGGGCAAGCCCTGAACCTCTCTGTGCCTAGGTTTCCTCATCTACAAAAAGATGCTATGAGCATCAGCCCCATAGAGCCGAGGGAGGATGAAATGGAATAAAATAAGCTAGGTGCTAAGTGCAGGGTTTGCGCATGCTCAGTTGAAAGCCTGATGCCCAGTGAGGGCCACCGTGTGGAAGATTAGCTGCACTGGTATGGCCATTGTCCCACCCCACTGCTTACACCTCCACTGCCCCTAACCCTAACAAAGGGCAATAGGGAGACAAGACTCAGCCTGCCAGCCCAGGGGTGGGGCAGGGTTCATGGGCCTTGTTTGGATCCTGAACTTCTCTTCTGAAGCCACCATGGAAGGACAAGAGCTATGTACTGAAATCCCTGCTCCTGGGGGCCAGTGAAGGAAAGGGAGCAGGCGAGAGAAGGTACTCGGGCAGAGCTGCCAGATTTAGGGAGAAGAAAACTTTGTACACACATATACACGCCAGACTCGTAGTTAAACTTGGATTTCAGGTAAATAAGGAATTGTTGTCAATCATAAATATGTCCCATGCACCACTTGCCACCTGCTTATACTAAACAATGACTTATGGTTCATCTGAGACCCAAATCTGAGCACCCTCTCTGTTCTCTTACCACCTAGGTGGATCACTGTGGAGATGGGAGAGTGTCGTCACTGGATCCAGGTAGCCAGCCAGGCATGGGGAGGGGAGAGAACTGCCCCCTCCTGGTGCCAGCCCCAGAGGCTCAGCCCAGTGGAAAGGCCACTGGCATAGCCCACAGCACCACAGACTCCTGGTGGGGCCCCTCATGCCTGCAGGGCAGTGCAGAGGCAAAACAGAGGTAGAGGAAGCAGGAACACTCAGGAAATGCTGCCTTCCTGGCTGCTGACTCTCCCTCCTCTGTGGTGAGCCCCCTGCCCCTGGTGCCTTGACAGGGACTTCCTAAAGACAGCAGGGAAACAGGTGCTACAGGAGCCCCTTTGGGGCTCCTTCCCCATCGTCCACAGGTCTGCACAGGAGAGGTTCGTGAAGATAAAGGAAAATCCCTTCAGTGCCCTGTGGACAGCCCAGTGCCAAGGGGCCTCTGAGGGCAGGACAGAGGCTTTCCAGGCCTACATATCTGGTCCACTGTCAGGGTCACAGCCAAAGGGCATGAGCTGTGGAGGACAGGGAAGCAGGGGAGACAGAGCAGGGCTGAGGTATCCCATATCCCTTGGGCAAAGCTGGATGGTGGTGTCTGGCCAGGGTGGGGAGGCCCAGCTCAGCTTCCACAGGACATGTTTAGGAGGTAGGTGCCAGCCTGGGCCCTGTTCCTCGGGTGGACCACACTGTGACCAGCCAGGGCCAGTCCTCACCAGCTCCAGAAGGAAGACCCTACAGCCTCCCCAAGGGAGAAGGCTGCAGAGGTTCATTTCACATGCCCTGTACCCCAGAGAACAGTGCAGCTTTTATTTGTCACACATTATATACAAACACTGTCCTGTGTACTTAGCAAACATCCACTCACTGGGTTCCCTAACTGTGCCAATGGACCTGGCCCACCCCACCTCCCTGCCCAGACGCATTCCCTCACCTTCTCTGACATGTGCCACATGAGGAAGCTGACCTCTGCCTGCTGTGTCACCTCTCTTCCCTTGGCCCAGCAGTGGCTGAGCTCCACCAGGGAGAGGAACCCGCAGCAGATGAGGCAATCTGACATGTTCAGCTGCAGATGCATCCTTCATGGCTACAGACCCAGGTAGGCCCCATGAGTCCAGGTGTGCCTCCAGGTCCCTTCCTATTTCCTTAATCTTACCTTTGCCATGTAAGGCCCTTTGGGATGCCCTTTTCACATCAGCTCTTTTGATCATGTTGTTTATTTCCTGCTAGGATCTTGGCTGATTTAACAATTCTGAGGCAAGTCCTTGAAAAGGCTGAGAAAAGAGATACACACAGAGTTGAGCAACTTTCCCAAGAGCACACCAAAAGATGACCACTCCTAGTCAGCTAAGGCATCACACTCCCTTGAGAACCTCCTCACACTAGTAATACACCTGTCCCCTCCTGGGTCCCTCTGTCACCCAGTGAGCTGGGCTTCCAGCCACCAAATGCAGACCATATTTGATCATTAAGTAAATGAGACCTCAATCCCTCGAGCAAGAAGGGCTCAGAGGATGGGACTTCACTGCCTCATAGAGCTAGGACAACGCAAGCCTGGGTCCCAAGCCTCAACTTGAGGATTGTGAGTCCTAGGACCAAATCCAAGTCTGTTGACTGAGAGAATCCTGTGAAAATCTCTGACCAGGCACATGTGTGCCTCAGTCATCACCTTATACCAGTGGTTCTTGCCAGGGTGATTTTGCCCCCATTTGGCAAGACCTAGAGTCATTTTTTATCATCAAAACAGGGAGTGGAGGTGCTGCTGGTATCTAGTGGATAGACACTAATGATGCTGCCAAACATCCCATAATAATAGGACAATCCCACAACAAAGAACTATCCAGTCTAAAATGCTAATAATGCTAATGTAGAGAAACCCAGGTTTCCTTCCTCAGACAACCACAGAATCTCAAGACTCTTAGAGGACATTGGTTCTATTACCCATAAAGAACCTGAGATAGAGGTCACCAGTATCCAAGTCCAAGGGAACATTTTCCTCCAGCATCTGGCACAGCACAGGGAGGGTGCTCATTGACCAGCCTCTGGCTACACAGTGCAGGGTCCTGAGCTTGTCCTCAGCTGCTTCCTCCAATCAGGATGAGGTGAGCTCTGGGTCTTCCTTCCCTGGAAGATCGATCTGAGTCCAGACAGCTTTCCTTTGATGAATTTTACCCTTCCACAAGGGCTCTCATCAAGAATACACATGCATGCACATGTGCACACACTTTCACACACAATCTGGGCTGTGTCCACTTGTCTATTATTACCAGATCATGCATGGTCCAGTGTTAACTTCAAAGAGATCCCCTTGGAAAACACTGCCTTTGTTCTGACAATGCCGCCAGCAGCCTTTGGGGCTTTGCAGAAAACCTTGTCCAGGGCAATCACAGATTCTTTGAGAGGAGATGTGGTTTGGGAATCAGCTCCTGGCCGCTAATTTTTACTCTGCTGTGCTCAGTAGAGAATGGGGTGGATCAGACCCTTTCAGGAGAGTTCTAAGAGGGAGCCATATATCAAGGTGGACATTTGGTGAAGTGGTTCTGGATGTGCCTGATGGGGAGCCAGGATCATCCCTGGCTAGGACCATGGGCAGGAGAGCTCATGCTAGAGATAGGGATAGAGAACTGGGAAGGGGGTGGGGACTTGGTTGAGCAGGGCCATCGCCCTTTGGCTGGAGGCAGAGTAAGCCAAAGGCCAGCCACAAACCACATACTCTAGGGAAAGAAGAAGGCAGATCTGTGGCTCAACCAGTGGCCAAGAGTAGGGCCAGAATATGAAGGATACTTGAAGCTTCAGAGTCCATTCAGCACCCACTCTCCTGCCTTTGGATAGTGACATCAAGATGGTCATTGAGGGAGTCGTGTTAAAATGCAGATCAAAATCCATGGCACACAGGAAGAGTTTTTAACAGAGGGACTGCTTGCAGAAATGCAGTGTTAAGATAAATACCAGCAGGTGAAGCACCCCAAAACTAGCCCTAGTAGGAAGCAGTGACCGTGCTTAGTGCTTAAGGAAGGGCTGAGACTATGGAGAGGGACTGTCCAGCAAGGTACCAATCCCCAGAGGAACAACAGCTACAGCAGGTGCTGCACCAAAGCAAGAAGGGAGTGGGAAAGAAAGATCGCCAACCTCTCTCTCCTTCTACCCTCTGGTCTCTAGCCGGTGTCTCCCATTGGCCAAACCCAAAGAGAAGCCCAAGAGCAAGTGTAGGGCTCTGCCTTATGTGGTTCAGAGAAGGGCAGAGAAAGGAACTAAGAAGAAGGCGAATGGAGAATAACAGCACACCTTTCTTCTTCAACCCTAAATTGTTGTTGTTATTAGGTGCCATGGAGTCAGTATCCAACTCATAGCGACCCTACATACAACAGGCAAAACACTATTGTCAGTGCTTCTCTGCTGTTCATAGGGTTTTCAACGGCTGATTGATTTTTGGGAGTGGGTTTCTGGGTCCATCTCCCAAGCCTACAGCCCCTGTACAGCCTGTTCCCAGGTGGTCTCCCATCCAAGTATTAACCAGGCACCAACCCTGCTTAGCTTCTGAGATCTGATGGGATCGGTTGCCACAGCCATTGAAAATCCTATAAGGGTCGCTATGAGTAAGACACAACTCGACAGCACCTAACAACAACAACTCAACAGCACCTAACAACAACAACATGACTCTTAATCCCAACTAGAAAGACAGAAGAATGGTGTGGGGGGCAGGAGGGGCATTCAATCCCATAGTGGTGCCCATGCTATAATTGTACCCACATACAGAAGGGCCAAGCAAAGGGTATCAGCCCAAAAGCCTTCATATTGCCCCACCATCCTCCACCTTCGGGACCAAGTGGAGCCTGCCAGTGAGCAAAGAATGTCTCTGAACATCTACCACTGATGACTTTATAACGGGGTCACCTGGACACCTTAAATCACACTAATGAACCATGAGAACCCCTGCATGGGGTACTAGCAGCTGACCACAGCGTCGCCATGGCCGGGGTGGGGGGAGACCTTTTCATTTTTTTTCCCCAGAAATGACTCCATAAATGCTTTTAGCATTTTTTTTAAATAAAAAAGAAATGAAATGTAAGGCGCATATTAGCATTGCTCCCGTTTTCAATTAATCCAAATGATCATGTTAAAAGCTATTAATAAACCACCATGAGTGGAGGTCACTCATGGAAGAGTACATCAGGGAGGAATTGGCAGCCCACAGTGGAGTCTTGGGCTGCTGCTGAATTCTCTCCTCCTTCTCCTCCCCCTCCCTTTGCCTCCAAAACCTCTGCCATGGGGACCTATTGCATTCCCACAATGTAGGGAAGGGCAGGATGACAGACTAGAAGCATCTGTAAAGATCTGTGAAAAGGAAAAGCTCACCATATCTGCTCAAAAAAGGAAAGAAACTAGCCCCTCATGAGGCAATAAACAAGTAATTGGCAGGTTCTGAGTTTTATCAAGAGAAATGACCACATGGGTCCAGCCCAGGCCTGTTGGGTGTTCATGCTGAGTCTACGCTAAAAGAACCCTAAAATTTTGTTCTTCATTGGAAAAAGTGGCTTGTGACCTCTGCCAGGGCAGTGACTTTGAGGGTGGTGGGATGCCTGTCCTCTGGCCACCATTCCCTCCCTCTCCCCGTTGGGAGAATGACTGCTCCCTTTGGTACACCCACAGGCTGCAGGTGACTTCTATTTTGACTATGCCCAAGTGAGCCAGACCCCTCCTACCTGCCTCCTTTCATCCTGAGGCCTGCTTTAGGGCAAGGCAAGGCCCCCAGGACAGGGATCTGGCCATGATATTTCTTCTTGGTGCTCGGCACAGCACAAGGGCTTAGTTGTGTTGTTCACAGGCATGCCAGAATTAAGAGGAGAGATGGGGCCTTTCTTTCCTTTCAGAGACTTACAGGCCAGGATTGGGA
Organism: Pedetes capensis; assembly: GCA_007922755.1. Classification (NCBI taxonomy): domain Eukaryota; kingdom Metazoa; phylum Chordata; class Mammalia; order Rodentia; family Pedetidae; genus Pedetes; species Pedetes capensis. Next base: position 80,839 of record VMDO01000540.1, on the reverse strand, counting down.
CTCACCCTTCCCAGTCCCTGCACTTGTTATAGTCTGACCCCTATCCCCTGTGGACTCATTCTATAGCTTCCCCAGTGTGTCCATGCGTCCAGTTTCCCACCTCTGGGAGCTATTCTCATGTTGTCTCAGAATGACCACCCCAAAACGCAGTCCCACCCATGTGCCTCTTCTGCTGAAAATCACTCCATGCCTCCCTGCTTCCCCCCACATAAACTTGCCTCACAGCCTGTCTCAGATCTCTCCCCACCCTCACCATGCCCTCCAGTCACCCTGAATGCTTATGTTCTCTGATAATATCCTGCATGGGACACATCCAGATCCTCTATTTGGAACACACTTTTCCCCTCTGCCCTGCTTATCCTTGAAGGTCAAACTCAGAGGTCATGCTTACCCTAGTGCCCACAGAGATCCTCTAAGTAAAAGTAAACTGCTATCTGAGATTCCCAAGCTCTGTGTACTTGAATCATCAATATCTATTTGCAGGTCTGTCTCTCCTATGTGCCAGTAGACAATGACACAAACCAGCACCCAATGCAAAAAAGGCCCATAAATGCCCTAGCCAGACCCCAGAGACATGGCCTGTGCTAACCTTCATCTTGCCATCTCAGTTTGTATTCTGTAGCCTGGACTTCCACCTACCCAGGCAATGCCCCAACAAGGTGGGCCAACAAAGGAACTGGAATGATCCAAAGAGATGCTGCAGGAATCTTTCTACTAGGACCACAGGAATATTTCACATGTTTTCCTTTTCTTACCCCCTGCAATTTAGACTTGGGCCCTTTAGTCCCCTCACTCATTCCTTATCCCTTACTCTAATCCTCAGGCCATGAAGCAGATTTCAAAGCCTATAGAAGAGCTGGGTATGGGCCAAAGCCTGGGGACCAGTATGTAACTAGATGGCCAAGCAGTGTGACTCTGCAGAGGAACCTAGCCCAGGATGGACAGGAGACCCTCCCAGGTTTCCAGCAACTCCTGTCCGCCCATGATGTTTGGTGAGCAGATGCATCAGGCCCCTCTTTCTTCTCCCACAGAGTTTTTTTTGTTAGGTTTTGCTAAAGCAACCTGCAAATTAATTTAATATCCTCCTTTGGTTAGGAGCTACGAAGCTGGGCTCGAGGCTGATGATGCATGAACCATCGGTGGCAAGTATTTAATCTTTGGACAATGGATAGAGATGTTAGTGCATGCCACACTAAATTCTATTTACGCTGCCTATTAAGGGCAGTCAAGCTGAAGGGAATTGGTGCACATTACAGGCCCTAATGGGAGAGGAAGCTCCACAACAGTACATTAAAGATGGAAAATGAATTAGGAGGGGACGGCAGAGGAGAAAGCAGGCAAGCCGAGGGCCTGTCTGGAGATAACTCTTCCTGACAGCCTAGCACACGTGCCCAGCCTCACTAGCCAAATATGCCAAAGAAGAGAGCACCAAGAGACCTCCCAGAGACCTCAGCTGCGGGTACTACCATGTCCAGGGCCTAGAGATGTGAGAGCTTCTGTCCTGTGGTTGAAGAAGGATAAAGGGCTAGCATTATCTCATGCCACCAACCCTGACTCCTTGCCTACCCCAGGTGGGTCCATCTAAAGGTTTCAAGAATTTTCCATCCCTCCAGGCTCATTGATATTTCAAGTCCTTCCCCAGACAGGTGGAAGTAGGCAAGGGTCATAGAGAGTAGGTATGTGGCTGCTGCTGCTGCTGCTGCTGCTAAAACCTTATTGGACAAACCTTGGGGACAGTGATTGTAGTTCAGGGGAAAAGAGCTACAGGGACTCTGACTAAGTGACATGACTTCTTTAAGCTCCAATTTCCTGAATTATAGAGTCATGTTCATGTTCACCTCCTCCAGGATCATGAGGGTTTAAGTCTTCCTGGGCTCACATGGCCCCTCAATCCCCCTCTTTTCTGTCTCCCCTACAATTATTCCTCCAGACTGCAGAGTACACCTGTACACAGAGATGGCATCAACACCTACTTGCAAAGGGAAGAAGCTGCCCAAGATCACTGAGCAGGTAAACACCTCAGCTGGAATTAGCACCTGATCTGTCTGGCACGCATCACACTTCTCCTCCCAAGACCCTGTTTAGAAGCACGTGGTTCATGGGACACATGGGAAAATCTGAGCAGGTTCTCCTCTCAAAGCCAGATGGCAGAGTCTGGGGTCTGTGGGAGGTCCCCCAGCCTCCTGCTTCTTGCAAAGTAAGAGAAAGTAGAGTGCAATTTAGCAGGCTGAGATGTGGGAACCACAGAAAGAGATGGTGCCAGCAAAGGAGCGATTGTGCTGGGATAATTAGTGTAGAGAGGCAAGGAGGCAGGGCAAGGTGACATAAGCCTCTTCTAACAGAATGAAATGTTAGGGCAGCACCATCATGGGAAAATGTCCACAGCCAGCCACATTGAACCCCTGGGGCACCTGCAAGATTTCCAGAAGGACCTGAGTTTCTGGGGAGAGGAATAACACCAACTTCAGGGAACTGCCCAGACTATCAGAGATGGATGGGTAAGTCATTGCCTTCAGAAACAATCTTAACTCCTTATATATCCACATCCCTTACAGTCAGGCCATCCATACCTCCCACCAACATATTCCTTGACTATATGCTCCAATAACACTGAATTACTCATGGCTTTCAAAACATACCCTGACATTTCACACCATGCCTCTTCAATTGCTATCCTCCCCATCTCAAACATCCTTCCCACATCTCCTAGTCTATTCTGATTTTTCCAACAAGACTCCACCATCTCCTGTAAGAAGTCTCCCATGAACCCCAGAAGCTGAGTTAGGTGCTCATCATATGTTCTCGCATACTAAGCTATACTACCTTCATCATAGCACTTATTGTACTATCTCCTTATAATAAGGGTGCATCTCTATGGTTCATTTTATGTTCCAAGTTCCTAACATGAGAAAGGCACTTTGTAGAGTTCAGCAAATATCTGTTAACCTGAATTGGAATGGCTCATTGGTTCTGTACAGATGTACTATAGCACCTGTCATGAAAATTACATTTATACAACACTATAATAAGATATAAAAACTATGGATTATATAGGCTATTACATACCACTGTCACTAACTGGCTATACTTATCACAAAATGAAAGGATTACATATTAACCATAGTTACTGCAGCAGTGAAACCAAAGCAGTACTTACAGGCAAAGCTGTAGTCTTGGCTACCTCTATTAGAAAACAAGGACAAAAGACAAATATCTCAAAAGATTTGGGGTAAATATATATCCAGCTTCCAAATTTTCATACTTTCACTTTTCCTGTTCTCTCTGTCCTTATAGTTTATCCCTTTTAAGAAAATCCCTTTGCTATTATTTTACTATATGTTTGGGAGGGAATTAGCACACTCAATGTGGCTGTATGACAGCCACAAGAATGTACTGTTTGGATCTTCAACTTCAGGGTAATTGATCAACTGCTCTGCTCTGACTTCCTCATCACATTCACTCCCAGTCTCTGGATGAACAGAAGAGAAATACTAAAGCAGATCCATTCTTGGGAGACAAAAGACTCCCCTGGCAGATGATTTCAGTTTGAGAATGTCCCCTTGACTTTACTGAAAGTTTCTTAGAACTGCATACATTATCATAGTACTTTTTTTTCTATACAACTTTCCCCCTTCTCTCTCTCCTCTGAAGTGGTTAAAAATGCATCATTGTCTGACAACTGCTGCAGCCCCCTCCAGCATCCTCCCCATTTTTCCATCACAGGTGTTTCTCCTAATAAATACTTTGCATGTTTAATCCCATCTTGGTGTCTACTTCTCAGAGGATCCAAACTAACACACCCAAGAAAGCCGGATCCTAATCTAGCAATGAGGAGAGCTGAGAAACAACCTGGCTCACTGGTATTTCCAAGGCTTAGGAATTGAAGGCAGCAAGTCTAAGTAGCAGGTAGAAGATCTCAAATATGGTTATATTAATAATGTAGAAAAATAATTGGCACATAGTACAGTCATCTCTTGGTATCTGACGGGGATTGGTTCTAAGACACCTCCTAAATATCAAAATCCATTGATGCACAAGTCTCTCATACACTTTAAATTATCTCTACACTACTTACAATATTTAATACAAAGCAAATACTCTGTAAGTAGACATTACACTATATTGTTTAGGGAATAATGACCAAGAAAATTTGAACAAGTTCAGTACAGACAAAATTTTTATTTCTGACCATTTTCCATCTGAGTTTGGTTAAATTTGTGAATGGGGAACATGCCTATATGGAGAGCCAACTGTACTAGTTACACAAAGATTTGATGAATAAATGTAAATGAAATAAGTTTTTTTTTTAATATTGGTGCTAGGGATTGAAACCAGGGCCTTATACATGCTAAGCTATACCTTCAGCCCATAAAATATTTTCAAGAAATATACAGATCCTTAGACCATCTCCCCTATCTTTAACAAATAAGTAATTGCCCCTGCCTCATCTCAGCAGAGGAGTGAATATTCTTTTCTCTGGAGTAGAAGACAAAGGATCTCAAGGACACCAGGCACTGGTGAGAGCAAGATTCTTACAGAAAATAGGAAATCAAGTTAATTTATGCACACTGAATCCCATGTTCTTCTCCTACTTACCTCTCAGATCATTAACACTCAAAATTTTGCCTCCAAATAGGAGACTGAAAGAGTCTTGTCTAAGAATATACCCATCCCAGAAAGATAGACTTAGAAATCATGGCCTCAGAGGCTGTTCTACCAAATAAGCTATAAGACACTATCTGAGGAAGTTCAGTCAACAAGCCCCACCCACACCAATCAGCTCACTAATACCTGCTTCCTCTATAAGAGTACACAGCCAAGGATCCATAGACAACTGAAAAAGGCCCTTGACGAGGAAGATAGACAACAAAGCAAAAAATTCTGGTTGGAGAGCAACTAGAAGAAAATAGAAATTGTGCTATTTAAGAAATGAGAATGCATTTATATGAAATGTCTACAATAGGCAAATGGAGAGAGATTGAAAGTAGATTAGTGGTTGTCTATTTCTGGGGTGAAGATGAGGGGACAGAGGGGAGACAGCTAAAGGGCACAGAGTCCCTTTTGAGAGTGATGAAAATATTCTAAATTTCACAGTGGTGATGATTGGACAATTCTGTGAGTATACCGAAAATCATTGAATTATGCCCTAACATGGGTGAATTGCATGTTGTGTGAAGTATATCTCAATAAAATCATTTTATATAAGTATATGTATATACATGAAACTGTTTCATACGCACGTGAAGATATATATCCCCAGAGAAATAATGAAAGAAACTGTATAAAACCAATACTGGATAATATGAAAAGAAGCATTCCAATGCATAAAAAGAAGTCTTAGAAATTTATTAAGTACAGTTAAGTTTAAATAAAAAACTCAAAAGAAGATTCTGAATATAAATATGCTCCCCCAAAAAACAGAGGGGGAAAAACCCAAAGTAGTGGAAAATTTTTTAAAAAATTAGGGAGGTGAAACTATCCCAATGAAGGGAGTTAGAAAGAAAGCAGAGGCAATGGAAGGAGAAAGTCAGCAAATTACCCAAGAGAATTTCCCAGAGTGGAAGAATATAAGCTTCCATGGAAAGAGTTTATAAAGATGAAAATAGTCCCACAGTAGGCATATTATAATGAAGTGTTAGGAAAATGGTTGGACTTTCAATAAAAACAGAAGATCCTAAAGCTTCTAAAAGGAAAAAAAGGAGGGACCAAAGAAAAAAAGAAAAGAAAAGGAAGGAAGGAAGGAAAATCTGAAGTGCTTCACACCTCTTAAAAACTAGAACACAATGGCACAGTATGTGTTAGTTATCTATTGCTACATAACAAATTAACCCAAAACGGTTGCTTAAAACAAAAATAAACATTGACATCTCACACACTCTCTGAGCATCAGGAATTCAGGAGTAAATTAGTGGGGTGGCTTTGGCTCACAGTCTTTTGTGAGGTTATAATCAAATATCAGCCAGAGTGGCAGTCAGCTGAACGCTTAACTGGAACACTGGATCCATTTCCAAGATGCCTTGCTAACATGATTGGAAAGATAATATTGGCTGTTGGCAAGAGGCCTCAGTTCCTCACCATGTAAACTTCTCCAAAAGGCTGCTTAAGTGTCCTTGTGACATGACATCAGGCTTCTCTCAGAAATAGTGATCCTAAGGGAGCAAGTCGGAAGCCACATGTCTTTTATAGCCATTATTTCTGTAGTATCCCATTGGCAACAGAAGTCATCCCTGTTAAATGTGTGAGGGGGCTCTACAAGCATGAATGCCAAGAGACCAGAATTATTGAGGACAAGAAAGCTGATTGCCAAAGCTTAGATTTAAAATTATGAAGAAATATTAATTCTAAACAACAAATCTACTACCAGTCAAGTATTCAAGTGTGAGAATAAAATAAGGATATTTTCAGACATGAGAAGTCTTTTGACTTTTTTTTTTTACCTCTTAGGTAACTTTTCTTAAAACACTGTTATAAAAAGTTCTCCATCAAAATGAGTATGTAAAGGAAGAAAGAAAAAGTCAAGATTCAGAAAACAAGAAATCCAAATCAAGAGTGAGGGACAGGGAATCCCCAAGAAGATCATGGAAGGAGGGCCCAGGAAGATAGCTGTGCATCCAGCTGGGAAGGGAACCAGGCCAGAATGTGTTGGGGTTTTAGCTCTAGCCCGGCTAAGGTTAGGGCCAAACCCTCAACATAATAACATGGACGATGTCGGGAAAGAAGGACCTCAGGAGACCTTCAGATGGTTGGAGAAGGACAGGGAAGGTTTATTGGGGTGCTCCCCTTATGGAGAGCAAGGAGCAAGCAGCCCCTATAGAGCAAGGCTCTATCCCTTTAAGTGCTGGCTCTAGGCCTGCAGCATGGAATGCTGCAAGCTAAGTGCTGGTACAGCTCAGCCTTAAAGGCACAGCCACAGCCACAGATGTTCAAGTTGAGGTCCGATGGTCTTGACTCTCGCGGCTCGCCTTCTTTGCCCCCCTCCTTCCCAAGGATGGGAGGAGTTGGGAGGCTCTTCGTGGCTTGCTAGATGCCTTCGGCTCTTCGGGGCCTCTGGGCTTGAACTCGCCCGCTTGCTAGATGGTCTTGCTGGAGTAGGGAGCGCTGGTCCAGGTGATGAGGTTCAGAAGACGGTCACAGAGGTGAGGATCAAAGGAGTGAGTGGGAGTCCAGGAGCCCTGCTTTTATAGGGTCCTGGAGGGGTCACATGGTGGGGTTCAGCCAATCAGGGCACACAGCTGGCCGGTACAGTGGGCAAACAGACATAACTGCTTAGTAGAGACAGTTATTACCTGCAAGGTGGTGAGGGGAGCCAATCAAAATTATGGTGGTTAAGGCTGGTCAAGCTGGCCGGGGGCCATCTTTGCTCACTTGATGGGAGGGGCTGTTTTGAGTGAGTGAGATGAGCCCTGTCAACTAGGGGTCAGCCCCTCAAGCTGTTATGAGGGACCCTAGCTGGGAAATATAATTTTAAAAATCCCCAACAAGAATGGAGCAACCACAGTCCTGGGCAGGATTTGCCAGGGAGAAGAGATGGATAAGATAGCTGATGTGTTTGAGTGTCTTCGTAGGTCGTTTAGGCAACTAGCAAGGCATTTGGGGTTAAATTAACAATAAACACACAAAAAAACTATACTTCAAAAGCCAAAAGGAGAAAGATTAACTTCAGGGAAATTACAAGTTGTATAGAAAAAGTGATCATTGTCTTCTGCCTGGCTCAGTTGTGAAGCATATCTAGATAGCCACAATAAATATAAGTGTTAAGCACTGATTTTTAACAAAACTATGATATAACTATCTTGGAAGATGGGGTAGATGAGAAAGATGTCTGAGTGAGAGGGAGAGGCAGGTTTGCAAGTAAAGGAAGAAAGCTAAATCCTCATCGACTCAGACATAATGCCTGAGACTAAAAAACCAGCAAGTACTAGTACAAACATATATTATTAAAACACAAAGGTAAGCAGAGTGCAGTGGTACATGCCTGTAGTCCCAACAACACAGGAGGAGGAGGCAGGAAGATTGCAAGTTGGAGGCCACAGGCAGCCTGCACAACTTAGCATGACCCTGTCTCAAGATAAAAAATAAAAAAGGGAGCTGGGGATGCAGCTCAATGGTAGAGTACTTGCAAAATATGTCCAAAGTCCTAAGTTCAACCCCCTAGTAACATACACACACACACACACACACACACACACACACAGAGAGAGAGAGAGAGAGAGAGAGAGAGAAGTAAATACTAAAATCTGCTAAAAGAGGGGAAGGTGATTGCCTCTAAGAAAGGAGAGATAGGAAAGAAACTGCTGAAGGGTTTGTAACAAATCTTATAGAACTTCTGGCCGTTTGAATATGCATATAAGTTGAAGAAGTTTAAAAAAGCTTAAACTAAAGAAAAAACTGAAATTGTCTTCAGAAAAATAACAAAAAGGTATATTACAACAATTTGTAATACAAAAGTAAAATTTGTTCATGGACACCTCCTCTCCCTATCCCCTCTCTGCAAACAAGTTTTCATTCCCTCTATCTTCAACCAGACTTTGGAGTAAGACAGACTGGGATCCATAGCTTGTCTTGGCCCCTAATTACCTGTGTGTTGGTAGGTTTGAGAAGTCCTAACTTTCTGAACTTCAGTTACATTCTATAGTAATATATGGAAAGAAAGATGGGATAGGAGAAAATACAAAGGTGTGCATGGAAAAGAAAAACATGAGATATACATAAACAAAATTGTCTAGCATACAATGTTCTCAATAAATACTGCTTTACTTTTTCTTTTCCTAATGTACTTAGGAGAAATGAGGACAGAGTGCAGAAACAGAAGAAGCAGAAGAAAAAGAAGGAGAAAGAGGAGGAGGACAAAATTCGATAATGGTGATGATGGGGTGATGATGGCAGAAGTGGGGATGGGGGAGATAAAGACAACAAACTAAGGGTTTTCTTACTCTAGTATCTCATTTAATCCTACAGACCCCTGTGAAGCAGGTGCTATTATGATAGCCATTTTACAGATGAGGAAACAAAGGCATAGGGAGGCAAAGTAAGCCATCCAAGGACACAAATGCTAGTGTGAGAAGCCATGACCGAACTTAAACATTTAAACTTTAGGACCAAGGATATAATCACTTTCAAACACCACCAGATTTATGAAAATTGGACAGTTACTTTGTTTGGATGGTTTGGGAAGTTTTCAGGGGTGAGGGGGTTCTTTGCTTGTTTCTAAGACAGGGTCTTGTTAAGTTGCACACACTACTTCTAACCTCAAACTTGGATTCCTCCTGCCTCAGCTTCCTGAGTCATTGGGATTACAGGCACCCACCACAACACCTAGCTATTGCTATGGCACACTGTCCTAGGTACATTTCGCTGTTAGTGTTATCAGCTCCAGAAAACAAATCGTCACCAGGGTAATGATTAAATGATTGGTTGGGCAATAAATTGGTGAAATCAGCTAACATATCCGTAGAAATAGTGGTGCATCAGTTAGGGTGTATCTCAGCAACTATCAGTCATGGAATAAATTGTACCCCCATAGGTGTGGGCACATTGAAAGTGTTCTTCGTGGAAGGAACACCTTGCTCAAAGACCTGAAGGCAACTGAGAGTAGAAAGAGATGGGGCCATGGTGTTGGCAGGGTTTTACAGTATTTAGAAAGGAAGTGTGCCTTTATTTAAAGGGAGTGGAAGCCCCTGGTGAAATTTAAGCAGGGCAGATGTACATTTTGGAAGGATTGCTGTGTGGAAAAAGAAGTACAAGGTCAAGAGGGGCAGCAAGAAGACCTGAGAGATGGTTATGGAGGACTTCTGAGAGAGGGTAGGGGGCTGGAGAGGGCTGGATGGACACCAAAGATGGGTGGCATGGACAAAGTGAAGTAAGAGAATATTTAAACTGTCTGGGCTTAGATAAGAAATTGATGATGGGAGTAAAATCCAGGGGCAGATGAAGCAGAGGCGGGTACAAAAGAATGATGGCCACTTCTGGCTTGGGCCAGAAGAAACTCCCTTCGAGTTATTTGTGGGCATTATCATCTCACCAAGCTGGGATATTCCCATGGGCAGGGCCTGACCGAGAGAGACAGTAAAGGAACAAAGGGAGGAAGAAAGAAAAGGATGCACCTAGGGTGAGGTCACTGCCTTTGAACCTGCTCTCCTCCCTCTCAGCATTCCCACGTCCATCCATGGCCTATTCCTTCAAGGACAGCCCCTGTTGCAGCTGCCAGCTGCTCCGGCCCACCAGCTGCAGCCCCACTGCTGGAAATTAAGCTGTAGTGTTTACCGGACTTAATTAACAAAATCACTCCTCACCTCAGGAACTCACTGACTATCCGAACTTGACACCATTCAAGATAAATTAGTCCAGTGCCCAGTGAGGTCATCCTTATTCTAGTCTGGGGTCCACACATGCCCTAGATCCCCAACGGCCCACAGTGGGGGTTCCCTTTTACCTCTAGCTCCTAGGAGCCCTTGCAATTAATAGCTAATTAATAAACAAAACAAACCTACCAGGTGGAACAACAGGAGGACATTCTCTGCCCACAAATGCAAATCATTATTCAGTGTGGGCAGGTCTGGGAAGAATCATTTATGAGATAAATCAATGGCTCTCCCCCATCTTGAGGAGCTGTGCAGATAGAAAAAGTCTCCTCAGATCAGAAAAATGATTTAAAGGAAAAATTAAGGCTGGCTCATGTCCTCTATAACTAATCAAAAGCTGGGCTATTCCAAAGTCATCATCCCAGCCTTACTGTGTCACACTGAGAGTGGAGGTAAAGTATTTACTTAAAAATTATTTATTATGTACCTACCATGAATTGGATGGGAGAAGGACCTGGCAATCCACTCCCAAGGCAATCCCAAAACAGTCTGCCATTGAAAACCCTATGAGGGTTGCTATGAGTGGAATACCCACTGGACGGCACCTAACAACAACAACCATGAATTGGGGAATAGAGAAGACTCTGGCTCTCATGAGTCTTTATATTCTAGTGTTTTGAAGACAGACAATAAACAAGAAAACAAGACATTGCAGATAGTAATAAGAGCTATGGGGACAACTAATATAGGGTAATGTTTTGAGGAGGATTGAGCTAAGGACTACTTGACAGGGAAAAGGATTTGGGAAGGTTCTCTAAGGGATGGCATTGAAACCCAACCAGCAATGCTAAGAGCTGAGATGGAGATTGTACATAGTGGCAGGGGGTGGGGTTGGCTAGTGCAAAGGTGGGAAAGATATCAGCAATACTAGGGACAGAAAGCATATCAGTGTGGTTGGAACATAGAATGGGAAGAGGAAAATGAGAAGTAAGTGCAGAAGATTGTGTTGGCCTCACGGGCACCCATAACGACTATATTTTTATTAAGTGAACTGGAAACTGTTGGAGGGGTTACTCATAAGTGCCTTGATAAAAATGTAATTGTCAGCAGCAGGTGCACAGGCCCTTCATATCCTTCCATGTGAACTCTTGCCCTCCCCTGATATCTTTGCATACCCCCAGCCAGTGGCCCTTGTGAACAATGGCAGAAGATTCGTTTCCAAAATGCATCACTCTCACCTGTCTACTCAAACTTTACTTACAAGAAAGATGGAGAAACTGAGGTATGACCCCCTTAGTGACCACCCACCCCATATGAATCAGATTATAGGCATGATCTCACAGATGCTTCACAACAGCCAGAAGGGTCAGCAATATTACCCCAATTTAACACATGAGGAAACTGAGGCACAGAGAAGTTAGATAATTTTTCTGAAGTCACCCAGTTAGCAAGTACTACAGCTAGAATTTGTGTGCAGACAGTCTGAGTAGAGTCTATTCTCACCACCACACCTCGCAGGCTTTGTAGGAAATAATCTTATTTCCCCAGGCTTTCAGAGCCCACACAGACCTGGAACGCATCTCTCTTCATGGCCACCTGCGCATGCTTGTGTGAGAGGAGGGTCCCCTGTGCCAAGAATTCACCCCTGAATGTTATAGGTAGACCATAAGGGTAAAATAAGCAAACCATGCAAAGTCACTCACATGTAGTACCTGCCATGATGCCCAGCACTTAGCAGGAACTCAATGGATTATTTTTAAAAAAGGAAAAACACTCTGTTTATGCTAAAGTAAAGCCCATTTGCTCTGAAGTAAGATATGGAGAAGGGAAGGGAAGAAGGAAGCCATTCCCTAGTGAGGACTACAGGAACACACCTACTCCAAGAACTGGACCTTGTTTTTAATATTTTATTTTGTTTTGTTTTATTTTGAGGCAAGAATCTCACTGTGGAGACCAGACTGGCCTCAAAATTGCAATCCTCCTCACTTACCCTCTCAAGTGGTGGGATTGTTAGCCAGCACTACCACAATCTGCTTAAGAAAGTTTTTAATGAATTATTTGACCTGTTTTTAAGCAAATATGCTTAATTTCATCTAAATGTGGGTCAAATGGAAGCTGATATATTTTTTAAGTTTTAAACATGGCTTTTCAGTGTCTTAGAGATCCATGGCTCAAAACCACGGTGCAACCAGGCAGTTGCCCCTGGGGCCAGCCTGGGATGTGTAGAGCAGGACCCCGAAGAGAGAGCTAGTATCCTTCCCATTCCCATTTAAGAGGCGTTGCTGCTCCATAACCTTTGATAGTCAGAGAGCAGTCCTTGGGGAGAAAAGACAGTGCCACTCTGGTCAAAGTGTCCAGGCTGAGAGCCCAATGAAGACTTATATCACCAACTTGGTCCTCTGTGACTAAGAGGCAAAGAGAAAAAGAGGACCCCAGGCCTCCAGAGCACTCCTGAGACCAGGGCAAAGGCCAGGCATGAGATGGGTTCAGAGTGGCTGTATCTCTGGCTTGCAGAAAACCCAAGAATCTTCCCTGCCACCTGGCAATATGAAGAGATCTGCTTCCTCTCATCTGAATGCTCTTCATCCTATCATGAGATACCAGTTAAACTGGCACACCTTCCCTTTCTTCCTCCTTATCTCTGCCTGCTTCTCTTCACCCCTACCTATCTCTGGGCTCCACTCCCTTCCAGATCTTGCCACCCTGCCCCTTCCTCAAGGTCTCCCTGAAAGGTCCTTCATGGGCTGAGCCAAGAGTGCCTGTATCAGTGTCAGAAGGCACAAGAAGCCACCAGTCCACCTCCCTTACCTTGAGGACACTTGGGGACTGTCCCTGTATGCAAAACAGCAGGCGCCTGAATTCATAATTGGACGTTCCAAAATGTAATTATGAAAGATGAAATGCTCCTCTCAATGAGAAGGCTGTAAATAGAATAATTAATTTTGTGTTTGCTTGAACAATTCTGTATTATGGACCTTACAGTGGAACTGAAATTAATTAAGTGCACCAGGATTTATGGAGGAGGTGAAGAGAGAGGGAAAAAAAGAATTAATCCGAAGTAAAAGATAGATGAGTTTGGGAGTGTAATGATGTGCTAGCCTGGGGTATTCTTTAACAAATTTACCAGGCACATTCTGGGTATAAAAGGCATGCGTTGACAGAATTGTCTCAACTAATACAGCTGCTGGTCAAAAAGTAACTGAAAGAGAAGTGAATGGATTAGACCCTGGGAGGCCCCTAAGGGAACCAGAGACAAGGCTAGTTTTGAACTGGCCAAGAGGGGATGAAAAAAGGGGCAGGCAGAGCAGAAGCTTCTACCCCCACAACAAAGCAGGGGACAGGGTAAAGATCCTAGGGGAGGGCAGGAGGTAAATCAAAGGGGCCAAATGTGAGCACTAGCCAAAATGTAAGGGCTGCCCTAGTAGGTTCATTTTTAGCCTCAGCAATACTGTTGTTGTTGTTGTTAAGTGCTGTCGAGTCAGTATCCGACTCATAGCGACCCTCATAGGGTTTTCAATGGCAGATTGTTTTCAGTATTGCCTTGGGAGTGGGTTGCCATGTCCTTCTCCCATTTTTGCAGTGCTGGGAATTGAACTTGGGGCCTCAGAGACTGCAGAGCGGAGCTCTACCAACTGAGCTAAATCCCAGCCCTCAGCAATACTAGTATATGCTTAACCAGTCTACTTCCCTTGCCCTTAAACCTGGATAGGAAGAGACGCTGCATGGTTTCCAGGGGCCAGGACATAAAGAACACTGTGATTTCTGCCTACACTATTGGAATCTGACCACCATGCTACAAGGAAGACCAAACTGACCGATGCAGAAAAACTACATGGGGAGGAACCGAGGCCCCAAACTCACAGCCAACACCAAACACCAGACCTGTGAATCTCAGCCTTCAGATTTCAGCCCCAGCCTTTGAGTCTCCCCACAGACATGGCAAAGCAAAGGCCACCCATTACCACTGTGCCCATGCAATTCCTGGCTCACTGAAGCCATAAACAATCACATGTGAGTTGTGTTTATGCCCCTTCATCTGAGGATGCCATGTTATGCTGTCATAGACAGCAGTAGAACAAGCCCCATTTATCCAGGGGGTCCTCTCTTTCATCCTCTCTTATCTAAGGATCCCACATTGGATTTTTTTTTCCCATTAAGAAGAAGGAGTATTTGTGGCTGAAAAGGTTTGAAAACACTATTCCAGTTTTGGGGAAGTGGGGAGAATAGAACAGGTTTGGAGTCATGAAGACCCAGGTGGGATCTCAGCTCTGAGCTTCCTGGTTGTGTGGCCATGGACTCCTCATGTCACTCAGAGCTTCCTTCTGTTCATGAAGAATGTGGGAGGATTTGGGAATGGTGAAAGCTCATAGGTGACTATGAGTTGTACCTGACTCAACAGCACCTAACAACAGCAAACAAGTGGTCCTAATGCCATGTGTCAGACCACAGCCTCACAAGCAGAGTGGTCTCAGAGGCCAAAGCCAGCCAGACAGAGGAAGCCCCTGGGCTGGACAGGAGCAAGGGTCCAAGCCCACCAGACAGTTTCCTCCATCCTGGCATCCCGGCCCCAGAAGGTCCCTGATGCCGACTCTGCTCCCCAGGGAGGTATGAAGCAGGCATTAGATACCTGGTGCAGAGCAGGTGATGGATGGCTTTATTAACCCACCGAGGCAAAGCTGCTGACAGTGAAGGACTCTCCTGTCAGGGAACCATCCCTTACCCGCAGGCCCCCTCACCAGCCTGCTGACAGTCTGAGTCCCTGACAGATGGGCAGCTCCTGCAGTATGGCAGCACCCTCCAAATGCCAAGCCTCCTTCTGGGCCCAGCCCCATCAGACTGAGTCCCAAGAAGTCACTCCCATCCTTTGTCTTTATTGTGCCGCTCAGAAGGCAGCGTCCACACAGCAGTCCATGTAAAAAGCCACCCCTAGAGTGTCCACACAGCAGCCTACTGGTGTCCTCTGATGGTGTCTGCAGCTCCTCCCCATCTCTGCAAAACGGAAGTACTATTCTGAGGATCCATTTTGCACAGGAGGAAACTCACGCTCAGAGACATGAGACAGCCGGCCCAAGGCCACACAGTGAGACTCAAGCCCTTCTGCTGTCCCAGATGCCAGGCAGAAAGGACCCTCCTTGGGGTCACTGCCATGGTGCTCCACCCACCTCCCCACTCTGGTCCTCCAATCACCTTCTCACTCCCATACTGTCACGAATGACTCGAGGAAATTCATCAGATCCTGCGCCTTCAGCTCTCTGAGGTTGAGGGCAGAGAGGAGAGATCCCCAGCTCTCCAGAGCCCCCTGAGAGCACTTCAAATCTCTACCACCCCCTTTTGTGGCCCCAGACACAGCCTCCCCTCTGGCTTCCTCAGGTCTGAGAGAAGCTACATCCCCTCCCCCCAAGCCCACATCCCACACGTCACTGCTCCTGCCCAGCCTCCTCCACCCTTGTCTGGATCTTGCAGCAGTTCCAGCTTCTCACCCCAACTGCACACCAGAATGGACCTTCCATGAAAGCCAAACTCCAACCCCCAGACCTCACAGACATCGCACCCTCCCACACACCCAGCCTCAGTATCCAACCCAGCCCTCTCAGCTAGCCCCTCCTTCTCAAACCCCACCTGCCCCCTTTCAATCCCACTACTGCCCAGCTGCACTGATTCTGTGGATCATCAGACCCTCCCTGTCCTCTTATTATTCAGCATCTGGCGGCCTTGCTCCTCTTTCTGACCCAGCTTCCCACCCCTGACCCTCTGCAGGACCCCCCACTTGGCACTTGGCTTCATCATCCTCCCCCCTGTGCATGGTCACTTGTTCACATCACCCAGGACTTCCTCACTTTCTGTGAGCCCTTTGAGGACCGGATCCCACTGTTTCACGCTGGTCTCATCATAGGAGTTCAATAATTTAGAGCCCTTATGATTTCCTACATAATTCTTGCTTCAAATAAGTCCTCTGCTCCAGCAGGTCTGGCTCTGGAGCAAGCTCAGGATGGCCTCTGCCCTCTCCCAACCTCATGGCAACCCAAGCCTGTCTCTCCTGCTGCCCTGAATTGAGTTTCTTAATTTTGTCCAGTTCACTCCCACCTCAGAGCTCAGAGAGCACATGCTGTCAGCCTGGAATGTTCTTCCTCTCTTTTCATTTAGTTAACTCCTCCTCATCCTGCATGGCTTGGCCAAAATGTCACATCCTGAGAGGCCTCCTGCAAAACAGGCCGTTTTCAAAGTCAAGTGCCCTGGTACACATGATCAGGGTAGACTGTACTAGAGAGATGCCTTATCCATACCCTTAGTTTTATGACTTTGCCATCCTTCCTACAGAGGAGGTGGAGTCCTTTTCCCCACTACTGAAACCTAGGCTGGCCTCAAGTCTTGCCTCCACCAATAGAATGAAGCAGAAGTGAAGATGTGCTTGTGCCAAGCCTGGGCTCCAGGAGCACTGTGTATGTTCACTTACATCTCACTCATCTTCCTTCACCAGGAGAGCATCCCTGGCATTAGAATGAGACGTGTGAACAGAGATCAGCTGCCTGGTCATCCCAACTGAAGCCATCCTGCTCAGCCATCCCACACCTACCACCAGGCATCTGAGGGACCCAGCCAAGACCAGAAGAACTGCCATGCAAGGCTCAGCCTGAAAGACCAACTAGCAGACTCATGAGTTAATTCATGCTTTGTGTTTTAAGACACTGTTTGGGGCTGGTTTGTTATGCAGCACTTTTTGACCATGGAAGGAAGGATGAAAGGGATGGAAGGAAAGAAGGAAGGAAGGAAGAAAGGAAGGAAGGGAGGAAGGAAGAAAGGAAATCATAAGACAGCAATCATCTGTGGAGAGCTCCCTGTGTGCCAGCCACAAATCATGCAGTTGCATGTATACTTGTTCACTCCATAGTCATCATGCAGAAAAGAGGTGGTAACTAAAGTGATTCCCATCTTGCTGCAGCTCAGAGAGGCATTACTGCAGAACCAGGAAGTAGTGCTGCTGGGATTTCAACCTGTACATGAGTGGCTTTTATTCCCACATCATGCTCCCTCCTCAACCTCTTATGAATTGAGTCAAATAATCAGAATTTAAATCTTCTTTCTTTTACAAAGATGTGAGAACCTAAACCCAAGAAGAATGTGTTGACAATAATAATAGAGGCTATTGCTCTTAAGGATTTAAGGAGCTCTCCATGCCGCTAGCTATCCATTATTCAACTGAAACCTCTCCATGCAGTGTCCGCTCCCCCTACAACATTTAGTGCTAGGGTATGACCAAGTCTAGACCCATTGCCAAGTATCCCCATCAAGGTGCCAAGGTGCGTCTTCTACATGGCACCTACCTGAGTCTCTGAGGCAGCTATTTCTTTCATGCAATATTCTTTCCATAAGGAAAACATGATTAAAACATCTTTTACAAAATGCATTAATTCCTAGACCAAGATAAAAATTCCATTTGACACAAATAGATTTTCCATGGTGAGTTAGCACTGCATTGAGGGTAATGGATGGGGGAGGGGAGGCATCCAGCCCATAAATCAACAGGGGGATGCGAAGGGGGAAAGGAGTTGATGGAGGGGAGGAAGAGCCACTAGTGAAATTTCAACCTGTGAGAATGGTGCCCCCCTTCTTTCCCCCAGTTCTTAATGATCTCATCAGGGGTCCAAGATCAATTCTCAGCCTTGTTCATCTATCCCCTTCTGCATTCATTATTTTAATAGCATCCACATAGGACCATTTGACATTCGCATCAGGCAAGCATTAATGGGAAGTTTGTTTGGGAAGCTTAGAAACGGAGGAGAAGGAGACACCCATGGTTAGGGCCAGGGCAGTCTTAAAGGGAGAAATGCAGGAAATGGGGAAATAGGGGAAGAGGAAAATAACAGACAATGGTTCTGTCCAGATCAGACCAATGTGACTGAGTTTCTCCTTCTCCTTATAGCATCCTCTTCTCCTCACTTCCCTGTGCCCAGATCGCTTAGCAATCCAATGAGTACAAAACTTAGCCATGTTGATTTGAATAAAAGAAATCCATATCTTTGAGCCATATCAAATAGGCTGTCATTCTCATTCACTCCCACAAACATTTCCCAGGTGCTCATCTGAGCCAGGGCTGGGGTTTAGCTCAGTTGGTAGAGGGCTACTCTGCACTCTCGGAGACCCTGGGTTCAATCCCCAGCACTACATAAATGGGAGAAGGACATGGCAGCCCACTCCCAATACAACCCTGAAAGAATCTGCCATTGAAAACCCTATAAATGGCAGAGAAGCACTGACATAGTGCTGGGCATGGCACAGTGTCAGGGAGTGTTTCGTTCTGTTGTACCTAGGGTCACTATGAGTAGGACCTGACTTGACAACACCTAACAACAACAACATCTGGGCCCAGCCTTGTCTTAGACTTGAGGAATGCAGTGTAAATGAGACCAAGGCCTCCCTTAATGAGCTCCAGGCTAGATAAATGAAGAAACAGTTTCAGCTCAGGGCAATAATTATTCTGCTAGATATAAGCAAGGGAGAAAGACATGACCCGTGGATTTCAGAGGCAGGAATGCTTGAAATGAAACTGTAAAGTAAATTTGAATTTCTTAAGTCCGCCAGGTAGATGAGTTTTCCTGGCAGAAGTAACAGCATGTGAAAAGGAATGGAATATCAGAGTCTGGTGTGCTTGAGAACTACAAGAAACTTGGAGCCCTGGAGGGCATAGAATCAGCAAAGAGAATTTTGCAACTGTTGAGGTTTTGGCCCTAGCCCGGCTAAAGTTAGGGCCAAGCCCACAACATAACACGTGACCGGTGTCGGAAAGAAGGACCTCGGGAGACCTTCAGGCGGTTGGGAAAGGACAGGGAAGGTTTATTGGGGTGCTCCCCTTATGGAGAGCAAGGAGCAGGCAGCCCCTATAGAGCAAGGCTCTACCCCTTTAAGTGCTGGCTCTATGCCTGCAGCATAGAATGCTGCAGGCTAAGTGCTGGTACAGCTCAGCCTTAAAGGCACAGGCACAGCCACAGCCGCTGATGTTCAGTTGAGGTCCGATGGTCTTGACTCTCGCGGCTCGCCTTCTTTACCTCCCTCCTTCCCAATGGTGGGAGGAGTTGGGAGGCTCTTCGTGGCTTGCTAGATGGCTTCGGCTCTTCGGGGCCCCTGGGCTTGATCTCGCCGGCTTGCTAGATGGTCTCGCAGAAGTAGGGAGCGCTGGTCCAGGTGATGAGGTTAGGATCGGTGGTGCTACAGGAGGGGCTGAGGGAATGAATAGGGGTCCAGGAGCCCTGCTTTTATAGGGTCCTGGAGGGGTCACATGGTGGGGTTCAGCCAATCGGAGCACACAACTGGCAGGTACAGGGGGCAAACGGACATAACTGCCAAATGGAGACAGTTACTACCTGCACAGTGGTGAGGGGAGCCAATCAAAATTATGGTGGTTGAGGCTGGTCAAGCTGGCCGGGGGCCATCTTTGC
>VMDO01000540.1:0-61004 GCA_007922755.1 Pedetes capensis | reverse complement strand
GCAACTAACTATCAAACAGTTCAGAAAAAAAATATTGTCATATGTGCACATGCACACACACACTGATAAAATAAATATGGTAACCTATCAACTTTGAGGTAAGTTACATCAAGATTATACAGTAATCATTTCAATTATTTTTGTAACTTTCCTATAAATCACAGATCATTTCAAAATTCTAAAAACTTTTTTTAAATTACCTAATCCCAATGGGACTCATCTCCCCATTTTTCAAAATAGGAATAAAAAATTCTTGTCCATTGCAAAGAATGGCAAAGAAAGGGCTGCTATCTGCACAGGAAATGCCTCTACGGAATTTGTTGAAAAAAAGATCTTGGCCCTGAGGGTTTCTAGGGTATTTTCTCCCCCTTGGGATCTTGAATTTCTTTGGTAGCTGAGCCTTGGGAATCAATACCCAATATTATGTCCCTGCAGGAGCAGAAAGCAAAGCTCACAGGCATGGCAGCCTCACTCTGGCCTTGTAGGCATGGCCACTGAAGGGATGTAGCTCTTGCATTCTCATCTCCTGTGTAAGGCCAAATTTGGCTTTAAGATTCCCCAGTCCAAGAGGATACTAACACTGAACACTGGTGGAATGCCAAGGGTTTGGAAAAGGGGCAAGAGGAAGTTCTTGCTGGAGGGCACTAGGGTTAAGATCTGGGTTGTAGTTCTGATTCCATGACTTGGATGATTCTATAAGTCACTTGGCCTCACTGTCCCCATCTCACCTGTGTATACTCATTCACCCACCCAGCCGCATTTTCTGAGGACTCTGTAAAAGCCAGATGCTGGGTGGGTCACTAGGGTGGAAGAGGAATAGAGCAGATCCAGTCACCCCTTCCTGGGACTGGTGCAGGGGACGACAACAAAGGTACAAGCAGACGAGTAAGTGGAGCATCAAGATGGCAGTAGGTGGCAGGCTATGGCACAGAAAGAGGGACAGTGACCTACTGGATGAGGAGTAGGGAAGGTTTCTCTGAAGAGTGACCTCACTGAGACCTGAAGGCTGAGAGGCACCAGCTGGATGAAAAGGCATTCTTGAGATCTTCAGAGATTCCACATAAGTGGCCATGAGATAGATGACAGCTGCACCTTCCCCCTCTTCCTTCCTCTCACTTTTACCCAATACAGGCAGGAGTCACTTTACCAGAAAGGTCAGCAGCCCCTGGACTGGCTGGGCTGGGCTGAACCCTCCCCTGAACCCCTTCATCCCAGCACACCTGACTCCTCCCGGCACACAGGGGCAGTGCCAGAATTCAGAGAGAAGAATGAGACACTCCCCATCCAGATGGCTGTAAGGCGCTGCCAGTTCCCAGGAGTGATGCTAGGAAGGTGCCAAGCCAACTGCCTTTGCCAGAGCCCCTCTCATTCTGCAGCCAGGGTGGTTGAGGTGGCACTCTCTGCAGTGTCCCACAGAGGGACTGTCAGGGGGTATTGGAGAAATACCCCAGTATCCTCAACCCTGGCAGGGGTAACCCTGAGGTGTGTTCCCCACTCTCATGAGGGCCAAGGGGGCCTTGCCTTCCCCATTAACTTCCTTCCCTTCCCTGTCCCGAATTCCCAGTCCCCAGCACTCTTTCCTGGAGTCACCTCCAAAATGAACCATTTATATCCCTGTTCTTGTTTAGAGCCTGCCTAGGGGAAAGCTAACAGATGACAGTGCTCATTGGTTGGTTAGCAGCCCACATGAAATTGTGAGCTCCTTAAAGACTGGGGTGACCTCTCTTCTAGCTCGCTGTGGTACCCAACATCTCTCCCAGAGCCTGGGCAGAGAAGATGCCTTATAAATGTTTGTTGAATGAGAAATTGACCTCACACACAGCTAGGCAAAAACCACAAGGGCAGATACTGGAGCCACTTTCTCAGGCAAGTGTTTGCCCTCCAGGCCTCCAGACCTGGCCTCTGCACTAAGGAAGTCCCAGGGAGGGACCCCAAAAGTGTGCTGCCACCAATCAGGAGAGAGAAGTGGCCGGCAGGCAAGGCTTGCTCCCATGCTCCCATAATTCAGCCTCTATTCTGTTCCGCCCTGTGGAGGAGCCAGCTCTGCCGGGCACTGCTCACCGTGGCAGTGTGCAAACAGTCACGACACAGGGGCCATTTCAGTTAGCTCAGGAAAGGTACAAGAGCATGACAAATATATGTAATTTGTAAATTGGCCAGTCTTTTGCAATAATTTAGAGGCACTAGTTAGGAGCAATAGAAACCCCCCAATTACTGATGTTTAAGGCTGGCACTGTTGCTGGCTGAATATTTCATGCATAAATGAACTTCCACTAGGCCACCCGCTGCTTCTGATGAGGCTCTTGCGGGCTTTATTGCCCAGCACCCAGCAGGGTCCCGCCAATGGGCCCCATGACGGATGATGCATCGTTTTGCAGCTTAAATAATGCAGCGTGGGACAGGCTTAGTGCTGGTGTACTTTATTTACATATCAATTGAGTGGCCACTCTGAATATGAAGAAATATGAGAGGGGGGAGTCGCTGGCATTGAATATTTCATGGCTTTGAGCCCCACAGGAAGTGAGTGAATGTCCCTGGCCCAGAGTGAGGCCTGGCCATATGTGCTAGGGAGAACTGGCATTAATTGTCCAGGGGATGCAGCAGAAACAACCTCTCAAGCCAGGAGGGGAGCCACTAACTGGAATTGATGAGCCCCCTACTACCTGGACACAGCTCGTCGCCACTTTTCCAAGTCAGCAAAATATCTGCTTCCTGCCTCTGGCTTTTGGTTCCCAGAAACTTCTGCAGAAAATGGAGCCTGCTCAAGCAACCACACGGTGACTTTCAAGGCATGTGGAAGGAATAGAAATTAGCAGGAGGCAGAGAATGACATGTTGTCCAACTGAAGACCTCACTAGTTCTGAGGGTGTGCTGGAAGATGAATCGGAAGTCTAAGCCCAACCCCTCCCCGCTGAAATGCCTCTAGAAACTCTAGTCCCTTGAGTCAATCACTTCCAATCATCTTCCCATTCTCTGCCAAGTGCCAGGCTCCTTCCTAAGTGACAAGCACATATCTGTGAAAAAGATACAGACTCTGACCTCATGGAGTTACAGATACAGACAATGATCTCATAGAGTTCACTGTCAAGTACAAGGAAACCAAAAAGAAAATGGGAAATTAAACTAGTTCAATGTATTAGGTGTCTATTACTGCTTAACAAATTACTCTAAAACTTAGTGGCTTCAAACAATAAACATTTTTTATCAAACACAGTTCCTGTCAGTCAGGAATTTAGAACTAGTTGAGCTTGGTGAGTTTGCTCTGGATTTCTCATAAGGCAGCAGTCAAGGTATCAGCCTGGGCTGCAGTAAGAGGAAAGACAGACTGGGGCTAGAGAGTCCAACTCCAAGGCAGCTCACTCATGTGTGGGGAAAGATGGCACTAGCTGTTGGTGGGAGGCCTCAGTCTCTCACCATACTGACCTCTCCATAAAACTGCTTGAGTGTCCTCACAACATGGTGCCTGGCTTTTCCTAAGCAAATGACCTAAGAGAACAAGACAGAGCAGCAATATCTTTTACAACTTACCCACAAAAGTCACAGCCATCACTTTGGTCTATTATATTGGTGACATGAATAAATCCTGATTCAGTACAGACAAGCACCACAAGAAAATGAATACGAGGAAGCAGGTTTCGTCAGGGGCCATCTTGGAGCGTGGTTACCACATGGAGCAAATGGAGGCATAAGAAAGGGCAGCTAGTCTGGTATCAAGAAATCTATTAAGACTTCCTGGGGGAAAGGACATCAACTAGAAACTCAAGGTTATCTCAGCAAAGACAGAGAGGGAGTTGCTCAGCAGAGGGAAGAGCCGGGGCAAATAGCCTAGATGCTGGTGCCTGAAGAAGTCAGGCAATTAAAACTGAGAATTCCACTTGCTAGAACTTAGAGAGGACTCTGGATACCAGGCTTGTTCCCGAGATGCCTGGGGAGCTCTTGACCTGTTGAAGTACACTGCCCTGTAGGTGTGGTGGCCCCATGTCAGCTACATCCCAGCAATAGTGGGTGGGTCTCGATGGGTTGTAGAGGTGGAACCAGGACCTTGAATCAGCCCTGAAATGTGCCATACTCTGTAAGGGATTTGTGAAAGATTTAGGTTAAGTTAGGATGAGAACTGGAGAGAGGTCATCAGAGGCAGCAAAGCCGCCTCAAATGCCAGTCCCCTCCCACACTCTTGCAGTCTGTCTGATCTCACCCACGTCACTCACCTAAGTGGGTCTCGGTTTTCTCATCGGTAAAGTGGGAATGATCATTTGATGTGCCTTATACAAATGTTGAGGCTATTGACTGAGACAAGGGATCTGGCAGATCTTTGCACTAGATAAACTCCTGAGGAGTGAATGAGACCATCACCTATGTGACAGGTCTTCTTTCAGGGATCTAGACGGGCACCTTTCCCACCACAACCTTCATCTCAGCTTTCAGACACCACCTGAGATTCTGTTCCTGGGAGTCTTTCTGCCACCCTGTCTCACCAAACAAGAAGCCCCAGGAGTGGGCAGAGCCAGGCTAATGCTGCCTTTTGGAATAGCCTTCTCTCTGACAGCCTGGGGCTCAGCCAGGTGACTTTTCTGACTCAGTCATTGCCATCCCTACCACACTATCATGTCTATTCACAGCTATGATCATAGCCTGTGCATTCTCAGTTAGCTGTGCACTTGATGGTCTTTGTTGTTTTGTTTTGATTTAGTTTGCTCTTTCTCACATATGTCTGTCAGCTTGTTGGGCAAGAGGTCCTGCCTGTTGCTATGATGCTGAATGATATGCCACCAGCAGATACCAGCAGGGACATCCATGGTGGACAGATTTCAGCCTAGCTTCCAGACTGAGATGGACTAGGGAGAAGGACCCAGCAACCCACTCCCAAAACAATTAGCCACCTAAAACCCTATGAATAGCAGAGATGCATTGTCAAATATAGTGCCAGAAAATGAGCCCCCCAGGCTAGAAGGCATTCAAGAACCTACTGGGGAAGAGTTTCCTCCTCAAAGTAAAGTCTACCTTAATGACAGGAATGGAGGAAAGCACCTGGGACTTCCTTTGGCTGATGTGACACAACTAAAAATGAGAAGAAACATAGTGGCTACAATAAATAGGCTCAAACATAAAAAGATCATGTGTATGGTAGAATGTTATATACTATTTCATTCTGTTGGACATAGGGTTACTATGAGTTGGATCTGGCTTGATGGCACTAAACAATAATGCTGCATAAGGCTAGAAAGATTGTCTGCCTTTTCTCCTTCTACAGACCCAACATAGGCATGGTACTTTATAATACATCCCAGCAGATAAAAATGGAGAGTCTGCCCAAAACTGCCTGGGTTTGAATTTTAGCACTGATGCTCTCTAGCTACATAGCTTTGGACAATATAAGCCCTCAGTTTTCCTCTCTGTAAAATGAAGCCAATAATGGTACCTATTTCTTAGGAAGATTAAATGATATTTATATATAAAGCACTCAAAAATAGCACTGTAACATAGTACAAGCTACAGAGGGTTTGCTTCATATATGGATATAGATAGATACAGCTGCAGAGAAATATAGTAGAACATGTTCAATAATACTTGCTGAATTTATAGTGTGCTGAATCTAATAAAAGGAACAAAGTCCTTACTGAGGCTGAGCCTGAGATAGAAATAAAGACACTCACAAGGGCAAGTTCTGGATCTGAATAAGGAAGGGCCTTGAACTTGGGAATCTTGGAAGCTGGAGGCAGCCACAAAGGACAACTATAAGGAAAGGCCTGGTGAGATGGGGCAGAGGCCCAAAGAAGCCCCTCTGTGGAACCCTCACCTGAGGTTGCCAGCCCATGTACCGCCACACACTGAACAGCGAAATAATACATTATTGATTTGTCAAATGTATTTGCATATAAATAAGCATGATCATTCATGGAGGCCAAAAAGTGCCACCTCCCCTCAGTGCCATGATTGCAGATGGATGGCCCTAGTTAGACATGAACCAGGGATGCTGCCACCCCAGCCACAGAGTCAGAGGCTGATTTAAAAGTACATTTATTGGTGCATGTAAGTGTGACAGCCTAGTGGTGAGTTTGGGATAATTAGTCTAAAAAAACAAGATAAATGACTCCTAAAACTGGTATTGTGACAAAGACTCTACCCTCCCCAAAACCTCACCACCACCACCAGCTCAGCCATGATGCCAGAAATACAGCCAATGATAAGTAACTAAGAAATGTTAACAGACAGAATTATGTTCCAATTGCATTTTCCAAAAGACTTCAGAAATTTTATACCCAAGTTGGTGATGTCCCCTCCCCACTTTGATTAGGCAGGACAAGGGGATTATCAGCTAGAAGCAGAAGCTGGGCAGGAGGTAGGCAGAGAGGCCCAGACAAGGTCTTTAAGACCAGGCAAGCAGGTGGTGTCTCAGCCTTCCCCAAGCTTGAACCGAGGTGGATCTGCAGGGTGAAGCATGCTGACCTGGGGAAATTATATCTGCCATATTAATTCATTCTACCCGGGAGATCAGTCACAAGCTTGGAGGCTGGCATTGGGCCCCTCTGATGGATCCAAAGACCCAGCTGCTCAGCTGCATGCAATGCCAGAGACCCATCATCACAGCAGAAACACACCACTTGCAAACACTTCATTCTGAGTGCCCAAAATTGTACTTGAAGACTTACAGCCCAGCAGGCCAGCAACAAATATCAAATGTTACCTTGAGGATCGGCCTAGAATAGGGGGGCACCATGTGGTCCCAGGGCTGGGGCCTTGGCATTATGCTGATGCAGAAGGAGGGACTCACTGCCTTTACTCTCATCACTCACTCTCTGCTCCCAAGGAAAGGATGAGGGCTCCCCTGGGACCTCCGCAGTACCCAATTAGTAGATTTGAGGCTTTTTTCTCAGAGATTCGAATCTTATAGACCCCTGGGAAGATGATTTTAGGGTTTGCTTGAGATTCTCAAAAAAGAATCCAAAAGGGAGGGAGCAAGTAGAGGAGTCTATGTTAGGCTGAATAATTGTTGTTGTTGTTGTTAGCTGCCATTGAGTCATGTTCAACTCATAGCGACCCTCATAGGGTTTTCAATGGCTGATTGTTTCTTGATTGCCTCAGGAGTGGATTGCCATGTCCTTCTCCCATTTTTGTGGTGCTGGGAATTGAACTGAGGACCTCAGAGACTGCAGAGCAGCGCTCTACCAACTGAGCCAAATCCCAGCCCCAGGCAGAATAATAGTCCCTCCAAAATGTCCACATCCTGACCCTCAAAACCTGACATGACGAAAGGTACTTGGCACATATGGTTAAGGGTGTTGAGATGGGGAGATTATCCTGGATTGTCCAGAGGGTCCAATGCAAGCACAGGTCCTTATAAGAAAAAGGAGATGGGAGCCAGGTGCCATGGTGCATATCTATAACCCCAGTTACTTAGGAGGCTGAGGTAAGAGGATTGCAAGTTCAAGTCTGGAGGCAGCCTGCACAACTTATAAAGACCTTGTCTCAAAATTTAAAAATAAAAAACGTAAAAGGGACTAGGGATGCAGCTGGATGGTAGAGAATCTGACTGGTATGAGCAATGCCCTGGGTTCAACCCCCAGTACTGTGAGAAAAAAGAAGAAGGAAGGGGTGAGGAGGGAGGAAAGGAAGAAGTAGAAAAGATAGTGGGAGTGGGAAAGAGAGAGAAATCCTATTATGTTGTTGGCTTTGAAGATGAAAGAAGAGACATAAGCCAAGGAATGTAGGCAGCCTCTAGGAGCTAGAAAAAGACAGGCAACAGATTCTCCCTTCAAGTGTCAGAAACAGGGCTTCAAACCAGTGAAAAATTGGGTTCAGACTCCAGTGTGGGTTCAATACGTTAAAATTTAGAGGGTTTGGGTTCTAATCAGGTTCAGCTTTAAGTCCTATGTGTAGATAGCAGGGCTTAAAGCCAAACTTGAACCCAAACCCTGAATCCATTCTGGTTCAAATATTTTTAAAATTTTTTCTGGACCCAAACCTGAACCTAAAAAAAAAAAAAAAAAAGTGCGTTCAGGTTCAAATTTTAATGATTTTGTTTTTGTATCATTAGCTATTTTGTTATACATAAAAATTGAAAAGGGGGTAGGAGGAATTTATCTACGTACACATAGGGTTAAAATTTTAAATCTGAACCCTCTACATATTGAACCCACACCTAAACCTAAACCCAATTTTTTGCAAATTTGCAGCCCTATTCAGAAAGAATGCAGCCTTGCTAACACTATAATACAGTAAGACCTGTTTCAGACTCCAGAATTGTCAGACAATAAACTTTCATTATTTTCAGCCACTACGTAATTTGTTACAGCAACAACAACCACCTAAGACTGAGACCCAAGTGTTCTCAGCTTGGTCTTACTGCATCCTGGCTGTGTGACTTTGAGTAAGTGGCTGAACTTCTCTCAGCCTCAATTTTTTCATCTCTAAAATACGGATAATAATAGAACCTACCTCCTGGGTCTATTGTGATTATTAAAGTCACTAATGCTTGAGCATTGCTTTGCTCACTGCCCAGCACAAATAAAATCTCCATACATGGCACTTACAGTTGTGTTTATCATTGTCGTTATCATTTGCTATTCTTGAGACCTTGTCAGTGAGTATAAAATTGATAAGAAGATACCTATCACCACTGGGTGCTGTGGCGCTGGGATTACGCCTGTAATCCCAGTGGTTCGGGAGGCAGAGGGAGGAGAATAGCAAATTCGAGACCAGATGCAGTCTGTGTAATTTAGCGAGACCCTGTCTCAAAAAGTTAAAAAAAAGCCGGGCATGGTGGCACACGCCTGTAATCCCAGCAGCTCGGGAGGCGGAGGCAGGAGGATCGCAAGTTCAAGACCAGAGGCAGTCTGTGTAACTTAGCGAGACCCTGTCTCAAAAAGTAAAAAATGGGCTGGGGGCACAGCTCAGTGGTCCAGCACTTGCAAAGCATGCAGGTGCGAGGCCTTGGGTTCAACGCCCATTACCACAAAAAAAAAAAAAGTAAAAAAAAAAGGGCTGGGGGTGCAACTCAGTGGTCCAGCACTTGTAAAGCATGCAGGCGCGAGGCCCTGGGTTCAACCCCCACTACCGGAAAAAAATAAAAATTTTTTTTAAAAAAGAAGAAAAGGATACCTATCACCCAAGCCCTAAAGTTTTATTTCTTCACCAAGTATTTATGGATTGTGTTTTGTATGCATACTACCATGCCAGGCATTGGGAATAAAATAGTGAAGAAAAAGAGAACCAGCCCCTGTCCTCATAGAATTTATAATACGGTAAGAGAAGTAGATCATATTATATAATTACAATTATATTCATATTTATAATAAATAATCTCCTGGGCAAGTGCTAAGAGTGAGAAGTGCTAAAGATGTACATAATGGAGAGATGTGTCCATCGAGGAACTCAGGGACATCTTCCTGGAGGAAGCTGACCTCAAAAGCTTGAGCAGATTTAATCATTAGGGAACACAGGAGCAGGGATATTTCTGAGCTGTAGGAGGAAGGACTTTCCCTATACTCTGTCATCATGCTTGGGCTTGTTGGGTATCTGAGAGGAACTTGGTCCAGGTGCCAGGCCTGCAGGTGAATCTTGGGAAGACAGAAGGGGCTTTGCCACAGGCCATCCAAATAGGAGTGACACAATCAAATGAGGCCCTGAGCTGTTTGAGATGACTCTATTTTGGGGGTTCTCAGCCCCTATTTGACTCCACATATCAGGCTAGAACTATCCCTCTGTATCTCATCCTTAGGCCCTGGCCTCAATGCAGGAGCCTCCAGTGGAAGAGGTGGAGACCCTACACCATAGACCACCTGAGACTGCTGTCATCATCCTGGGGTGGCTCCACCCTCCAACCCAATCTCTGGGCTCAGCCGGCCTTCCTGGAAGTCATCACAGGGGACTTACCTGGCTTTGGAAAATATCCTCAATCTCCTAACACATTTGCTCTCTGGAAGTGAAAGCCCCTTCCTATTCTATTCATAGAAGCACAGATAAGAAGTATGCTTGATAACTAATTAATTAATTCAAAAATCAACTACCTGGCTGGTGAAGGTGTTCAGAAGATAGTCCTATCTGATAGGAAAGAAGGGCTACATCCCCTTGAGCACGTGTTATCATCTCTAAGCCAGGTAGGGGGATATGATACTTATAGATACAAAAGCAGCAGTAAAAGACCATGGTGTGGCCTTTGACACAGCCCTCTGTGTCTGCTGGTCCTTGTATCATACCACTACTATCTAACAACCTCAAAACCTCACTAGTATACAAAAGGAATCATTTATTTTTCACTTCTTAGCCTGCAGATCATCTGAAATTTGTGCAGTAGGCTGCAAATAGACTGGTCTCCAGGGAAGAGACTGGGTTCTGCTGACTATTCACTTGCCAAAGCTCAAAATCAAGGAGTAAAGGATTCTCGTGAGTTCATAGCAAGGCATGGGGCAAAGTCTAACTCAATGGAGCAGGTAAGTATCCTCCTTCAATGGACATGGAAAGGAGGGAGAGGAAGAAATATTTTCCTGACCACTGTGTGATCCATCACATACCTTAAAACTCTGTCTGAGGATAACGGAGTGCTTCTCTCTCCTTGGGACAGAGGAAGCCTAGGGACGTCCCCTCACTTTGTGCACAAGATTCTGAAAGACTCAGATCTCCACTCTGCGTCTATTTCAGTCTTTCTGCATAGCACCTAATTCCCAGAGTGACCCAGAGTTGTCATGTCCCAAAGCCCTGGTCAGTGTTTACTTCCAGACTGAGTAGTCACCACCTAAAATCCTAAATCTGAGCTGGACTGACAGGCACATAATAGATGTGCAAAAATTGTTTGATAAGGAAGGATGGAAGAGAGGGAGGGAGGAAGGAATGAAGGAAGGGAGAAAGGAAGGAAGGAAAGAAGGAAGGAAGAAGGGAAAGGAGAAAGGAAGGAAGGAAAGGAGGGGAGGGTAGGTCAGCCTCCCTACCCTTTGGACATCATGCATTTACCTCTTAGAAACCCTCTGCCTAAAGCCAACGCCACCTCCATTCCTGCTGTACACATAGGTTGGGCAAGGATATTGTAGCATATTCCAGAACCCACCCACCCAAACAATGATTATATAATTTCCAACCCCTCTCTTTCTCAGCTTTCAAAACACTGGCCATGCTGTTGGCAGAAATTCCAAAACAGCCTACAAAAATGTGGATGTGAGAGACCATATCCTCGGAATGTTTTGCAAAAAGCAAATATTGTGACAAACAATTGGAAATGTGGTGCATTTATCTGCACTTTTGATAGCTGCTCATATGTTCACATTAAAACAGTTGAAAATGTATAATTAAAAATCTGTTTCAAAATGCAGAGAACATGTAAAAATAATTTATCCATTCACAGATGAAAAACAAAAACAAATAAGTGTGAGCCACAGGGGGAAAAATAAAGCAACTCTAACAGGATGCGGGCCCAATGGAAGGCAACTGCAATGAGTATCATAGCACGTGCACACTCCTTACATCCCCTGACATAGGATCTAGGGAGTCTGGGCTAAGCCTGTATCCCTTTTCAACTTGCTCAATGTGATGCTTCAGTTTCTCTGTGGGAGGGAGCTGTGGAAACAAATGTGGGGCTCAAGGCCCAGATGAATAGAAGAAAAATCCAGGCTTCAGTTTTGTCAGTGGAGACAAAATAGCACAATGGAGAACGAAATATGAAATTTTAAATGTCTTCAGCCAATCCACCTCCCAGAATGGTAAGAATAAGCATATCTTTTACTTCTCAGGCCCTCTTTCTCCTTGTCATCCCAGAGAGATTTTGAGTGTGCCCTAGGACCTTTTTTTTATTTATTTACGTTTGAGAAGAAAAGAAAAACCACTTAGAGAAAAGGAGAATTTTATAGAAGAGGAGCCCAAGAAAGTTGAGAGCCATAAGTGTTCTGGCCTTGAGAAAATTTTAGTTCATTATAAGGAGGAAAAGGAGAAGACTCTGAGAAGATCTAGAGGTAGGGGGAAGTTAAAAGCCAGAGGAATGAGAGAGAATTTCAAGAAGCATTGCTGTGAATTATAGTTTGGATCCTCAGACATTCTTTGAGAGGTATCAATAAATGATTTAAATTGCTTTAAATGCCTTTGATTGCTGCATGGGATTCTCTGCATGGGATGCTATGCTGCGACTGGACCACATGGGGCCATGTTTTATGTGGGTTATGTGAGTCAGTATGTACTTACTCTACACCATGAAACATGCCTTGCAGATATGAGGAAGGGGGAATCCCAGATGCCGAGAAGTTTTGCAGAGGAGGTAATGTTTGAGTTGGAGCCACAGGGATATGTTCACCTCACAGGCATGAATTACAAGGGCATTTCTGTAGAAGAAGTAGTATCTGCAAAGACACAGAGTATTGGGAGAAAGGAAATTCTGCTGGAGTGATGAAGTAATCAAAAGGCTTAGGAGGGTAGAGAGGAGGCCCATGGTGAGAGCCTCAAGTGCCATTAGAAGAACTTGGCTTTCAAAATGTGGTCAGCAGAGTCATGGCTCTCAGCATGGCGTGATTTCACATTCATTCCACCCTATAGCCCCCTAGGGCAGTCTGCATCCCAACCCTGGGCAAAGTGGGATTGGGCCCTGAGCTGATGCCAGAGGTTAAAAGGGCACCTCCAAGAAGTTCCCAGGGAAGAGAAGGAGGTGCCTGGAGAAAATATCAAAGCCATTTTTCATCATCTGAATTCATGTGCAGGGAACACATTCGTTTCCAATGAGTGTGTTTCACAAACTTGTTTAAATGGAAATGGACTTGATTTCAATGCCAGTGCAGTCTTGGTAGCAATATGATGTTTTATTTTATTGTTTGCAATTAGTGACAAGTGAGGAAAATATCCAAATCACTCCACATCATGCAGGGTGTGTGCTATCCAAGTGCTTAGCTCTGATGAGAGGAGACGGGGTAGAGGTGCAGCCAGGAAGAACTTGAACCCTGCAGAGGTCACTAAAGCTCATGGAGTCTTTAGGTTTTTAAGGAGAGCAGACGCATTCCTCAAAGTCAGAAAGTACAGCTTCTGCAGAGATACAGAGGAAATCAGTAAAGGGAATTCTCTCCACAGATAGGATAAGCTGGGGATAGAGCCATACCCAAGAGCAACTTTGGGGAAAAATTTCCTGTCAGGTGAAAAAGAGGCCTCAGAATTCTCCACTCACTAGCTATGGGTATAAAAGGGCCAGCAGTAGCCTGGTGCCCCAGAGCACACTAGTAATCCCAGCAACTCAGGAGGCTGAGGCAGGAAGATCACAAGTTTGAGAGTTGCACAGAAGCAGCTTGTGTAACTTAGCAAGATCTTACCTCAATGTAAAAAATTAAAAGGGTCTGGACTGCTGCTCAGTGATGGAGTGCTTGTCTAGCACACACAAGATTCTAGGTTCAACCCCCAAGTACCACAAAAAAATATAGATGAATAAATAAACAGTGTCCACTGCCCAACATTGCCTGGGGAGAGTGTCTCAGATTCAACACCACTGACGTCTGAGGGTTGTTTCTTTGGGGGAGCTGTACTCGGCACTGAAGAGTATTATCAGCATCCGTGCCCTGTACCTACTGGATATTAGTAGCACTACTTTCCAGTTCTAATAGTTAAAAATATTTCCAGACATCACCAAACATTCCCATGGGCACAAGCTGCCCCCAGTTGAAACCCTCTGGCTGCCTTCAGTTATGAGCTCTGAATCTTCATTACATTGGAAGAGGAGTCCTGAGAAAAGTTAGTTCAGCTTAGAAAGGTTCCATTCTAAAGAAGCTGAGGTTCTTCAGCCCACCTCAACACAGCCCACTACTGCCCTCCCATAACGGCTCCTGGGAGCAGAGGGCAGAGTCCCTTGACTTTGACCTGCCTGGAACTTCAAGGATAACTGCAGATGGAATAAAGGCATGGAATGTGCCTAGACCTAGAATCCTGTGGGCCTGCATTTGAGCCCAAGCTCCTCACCTTTGGTCTCACCATGCACACACACACACATACATATAGCTAGCTCACTCACTCTCTCAGCTCATTCCTCAGATCTCAGATTATAGGTTATCTCCTCACCAAAACTTCTCCTGATCCCCTAGACTATTAGGTAGCCATGGTACATAATACAGCACCCTGGACTATTCATAATTAAACACTACTCTTGGGGTAAGGGTTGAGGGAAGTGTGGGGAAAGAGGAGAAGGCAGTAATCCTGAGAGAACATTGTCAAGAAAGAGAGGGAGAGACAAGTAGACAGAGAAAGAGGAAGAGAAAGAGCTCCATGGTAAATTAAAAAAAAAAAAAAAAAAAAAAACCATGGCGATTAAAAATCCGCTCAGTGATAACAGACAGGTTTTCCCTCATCCTCAGACATCTGCGTATGTTCATGACTGCTTTCTTTCTGGTCTGTGGCTAGATCTGCACAACCTTCTAGATAGAACTGATGGGTAACATCTGCATCTTCTTTTGTGCTTATGTCAACCCCATGTGATAGGAGCCATCATATTCCCTATCAAATGGGGAAACTGAGCCTTAGAGAATGTATGTAATCTGCCTGGAGTGGTATCACTAGACAGCCAGAATTGGGAGCCAGGTCCATGAGATAAAAGAGCTCACATTCTGGCCACCAATAATGTGGGTTGAATGAAGTTGGCCACCAGGGGAAGTTGGCCCAGTGATGGGCTGGGGCGCAAAGCTGACTTTTAGCAAACATTTACTGAATGAGCAGGGCTAGAGGTGGGATTCACTTCAGGGAAACTTTCATCCAGCCTCTGTGCAGCGGAGCTCAACCCCACCCACCCCACCCCACCGCTGCTACCCCACCCTTGCTCACTTATCACCATGTAATTGAAATAATGCCTATCGACAGAGACTCACAAACAACTGCTCAATTTTCCTCAAAATTCAATTAAACTTCGTTTATTCTGGGGATCGATCCAATTAAAAGAAGGAAAATTTCAGATGGTCTGAGCAACACCATCCATCTTCAAACACAGTGTCTACCCCAGTGATGTAATAATTCGCCCAATCAATGCTTTAAAAGCATTTAGCAGTCTTGATAATGAACTTTTGTCAAAACAGCCTTGCAGAGCAATAAGTGCCTGCAGATTAATATGAAGTCATAAAGGGCTAATGCCTTGGGGTGGACGGGGGGAGCCAACGTGAATCAGTGGGAGCCATGGGCTAGGATTTCGTCCTTCCTCACCTTCTCAGAACCAGGCCTGGGCAGTATTGGCAGAACTCAGAAAATGCCAAATACACTTGCCCATTTCTACTCATTCTACAGGTTCCTTACCCTTCCAGTCTCTCAGGACCCCCAATTCCACCAGCCAAACCTGAGATGCCACCAACTCACATTACCCTCAGAGTATTTATTGCAGCCTTCCCTGTTGGAGAAAATGTCTAAGGATGAGAAGGTTTTCCTTGAAAGAAGGGCTTCCACTTAGCCGCCTACTCTCTCTGAAGCTCTGCCTCCAGAAATGGCCTTTGAGCTGTAAGAATCTCCTTTTCTTCTGTACCTGTCTCCTTTTCTGGAGGACTCAACTTCCTAGAAGTGTGACCTTTAGCAAGTTACTTAACATCTCTGAGCTTTAGTTTCTTCAAATGTAAGGTGAGGATAACAGCATTTATTGAAGGTAGGGGGAAGTAGTTTGGGCTGGATTTCTGGGTGACAAGGATGCAAATATTAATAAGACCCATGTCCAGGCTTTATCTTTAAAGACCTCGGAGCCACTGGGAGAAACAAGTGCAAAAGAAGCTAATACTGTTAGAGATGTCTAAACCCAGTGCTGGAAACACAGTACCTGGTGGATCAAAGAGAACTTGACCAAAGAGCAGGCATCTTCCAGACAGAGAAGAACAGGCAGTCTGGACTGAGGGGCTGTAAATGTGGGGCACAGAGGCATGACAAAGAACGTGAAGTGCATGGTATGCCTAAAAGAAAGTCAGGGAACAAAGCAGGGCAGGTTGGCCAAACCAGATCTTTAAGGGCCTCCTGTTCTAGTCTGAAGTGCTTGTCTTTTATCCCAAAGGAAACAGATCCTAAGCAAGGGATTGATATGAAGAGAATTGCAAGGCAGGAGAGGGAATGGGTTGGTGGAGATGAAAGAGTTGGAACAATCGAGGTGAGACATGATGGTAGCCAGGATAGTCCAGCCACAGAACACCGCCCCCGGGGCTCTCCCCAACCACCCTCTCTGCACAGTGAAGACATCCACCCCACCCCCTGTTCTCAACAAGAGTCCCTATGCACCCAGGCAGGAAACCTACACTTCTACACACCTCCCTTTTCCATTCCCCACAATTCCTAGGATTCCCTTTGGAAACCTTCTGTCTGAATGCTATATCCTGTGTACCAGAATGTGGTATCCCATTCCAAAAATTTAAGCTCACTTTCAGTCCACCCAGCCCCTCTTGACTCTCAAAGCATCCTTTGAGACCAGGATATCTCCAGAGCTGTCCATGGTACTAGCTGCCTGTCCTGGAAAGGGGAAGAGTTGATGTGCCCTACAAGTCATTTACTGGGGAGCTGGACCTGCCTGAGCTGGGATGGTCAGGATGGGCAGAGTGGGGCAGGTCCCTGGGCAGGTCCCAGATCCATTAGCATCTAGTTCTCCATCTCTCACTCAGTCCCTGTAGGCTGGAGGCCACTGTAAGTGGTCTGTCCTCACCCATGGGAACCAGGCTATGGCCCCAGCTTCAGTACAAGCAAGTGCTTTAGCATCTCCTCTCCAGGTCTGAACTATCTCTTTCAAAGCCAGGAGAAAATCTCTGGGGCTGGATGGTATTTTAAAAGCTATAGGGGTCCTGGAGGTGGTGGGGAGGGGGATGCAGGTGCAAAGAAGTGAAACTCTTGCTCCATTTACTGGAAATCATTACTCCCTAAAGAACACCAGGCCCTAACCTGCCATCACAAAGGCCCAAGATTGGGAAAGAGAAGGATTAAGAATTAAAGGGAGTCCCGGAGGGAGGGGAACTTCTGCTGCAAGCTCCAGGGAGTATCAAACCATCCCAAGCCCTGAAATACCTCTTCAAAGATTTCTGCCATTAGGACTTAGTATTAAATTTACTCCTTCTATGCCTTAAAAAATAGCTAATTTTTTTTCAAAAGGTGGTTTTGATGGCAAAGGTATGGCTTAGGCTGAAAGGCACAGGCACATCAGACATCATCTGGAGGACTTCAAAGGGCTATTCCAGCAGGATCCTGTTCTCTTTGTCCCCCTCCTCGGCTGATGAAGTTTCTGAGCCCCCTGAAGTCGGATCTTGTGTTCTTGGCTATCAAAGGCCCCAGCAACATAGAGTCTGTCTGTCCATCCCAGTGAAACTTTCCCAAAGAAAGCTTCCCTTTTACACAGAGATCTGAGGGGTGAATAAAAAGAATGCTGATTTGCGAGGGAACGGGAGGGAAGCCCTGCTGGGCCGATAGGAATCTTCTGACTTCACTGAGGCCAGATTTGAATACATTTGGGGTTGGGGGTGGCAAAATCCATTACTTTGGAGAAAAGCCTCACAGGGGTTCAAAAGGAAATATGTTAATGTCGGAAGAAATCATTTGTGTGGGTTTGTGTGTGAGTGTTTCAGACGCCCCAAGTTTAACATCTTCCACCAGGAGCAAAAAGCAAAAGCAAGCATTAAGTCACTGCTGCTAGATGGAGGCACTTGGGAGCCCCACACACACCCTCTACAGCCCCCAGGGCCTCCTCTCCCACTTCAGTAGCTGAGCCTGGGGGTGAGACTCAGACCACCAGGGACCCCAACCTGAGGCATAGTGTTTGAAGGGCCTTGCTTGCCTGAAGGCCCTACTCAGGGGTCTTGGGGCTGATGCTCACAGGACCCCAGACAGTTCCCAGTGTCCAGATGGGAACACTGAGGCCTGGGAGAGGCGTGACATTCCCTCTTGACTCAAGTCCCCTGTTTCACATGGCTTCTCCCCGGAGCCTTTACACAGATGAGCACCTGATCTGCTACACCTGGTGACAACCTATACCCCTACCCCTGGCACCCTGAAAACCTTGGCACAGGCATCCCTGTGAACTGGCCTTGTCCCAGGCCCCCTGGGAATGGAATAATTCCAGATAATTAGTCAGAAATCTCCCCGTGCAGTTTTAAGAGGCTGTGTGCCTGGATTCAGGAGCCCTGGGTCCTAGGCTCAATTTAGTCTCTCTCTGGGCCTCACTTTCTTTCCCTGTAAAATTATGACTATTCCATCAGCCCTCTCTCTACTTCACAGGGCCACCGTGAAATTCCCCTTACATCATGAAGAAAAGCTGTGGCAGGGAGTCCACAGAACAGGACCACATCAAGTATTCTCACCTATGCAGAAGTTTCAGGCATGAGCAGGAGAAAGGGAAGAGGTGGTTTTGAAGGCTGTACCCTGTGGTTGTAGCCAGTGCACTTGTGTTGGTGGGAGGTTTGCACCCTCACATCAGCATTGGACTCTTTCACTGCAGATTCAAGCATCTCTTCTTCATTAGGAAAAGGGCTAGTAGAACTTTAAGAAGAAAAGAACCCCGGGGATTTGTGTGTTAGGGTGGAGCAGAGGGACAGAATGGGAATGAGGAGGTGGAGCTGCCTGACTTGGGCTCCTACCCTGAGTTTGTAACCCGAGGAACTGGGGGCCAGCAGAACTTCACACTTGAATCTGAACACTCTCCTCTTGCTGCAAGGGGGAAGAGAGAAAAGGGAGGCAATAGCTCATCATTAATGGACTTGAATTAATATAAATTAGTTGAGCATATCCTGGCTGCTCCCAGGCTGAACACAGAGCACAGGGCTGTTGAGGAGGCGCGTGGTGCTTCCCTTCGCCTCACATTCCCACGACCATCCATAAAGCTGCTGCTGACCATGCACTCTTCGCTCCTTCCCTCCTTTCCTGCCCCCAGCTCTCGCTCCATGTTCCAGAGGTGTAAAATAGGATGGTGATGGGACCACTGGGACAAGCCCCTCTCCCCAGCCTGAAACCTTTGGAAAGACCTTTGGAGCATCGCCATCCAGAGAGTCACTGTCATTAGGAGTTGGGGGGACAATTCTGAACTCAGCTACAGGCCAGACGCCCACTGTTCTCATCCTGCCCTCTCACCCGGGCCAGCAGCAGGCATGTCTGTGCCCAGGGCCAGGTTCAGAAACCAGAGTGATCCCTGGCATCATAGAGTGAAAGCACAGCAGCCCCAGGCAGCCCAGAGCTCCCAGAGTGCTGCTTGGGATCATGGGCTGCCCAGGGTTCTGGCATGTCTGTTGGAACACGCGGGACTATGCATTCTCTCGCTGCAAGCAGCCCAAGTCAGGCTGTGCCCTGCCATGACCCCTGAGTTTAGTTACAATTCAAGGGAGGCAAAACAACCATCAGATAGCACGGAGTCATTTAGTCCCTGCAAAGGGGCACAGAGCTAGGAATCTGTCAGAGACCAGAGGTCTCCTGACCCCAGATGGCCTCCTTAGGCACAGTGGGACATGTTCTCAGGACTGACCCAAAGAGGCACCCTGAGCTCCCTGACTCAGAATTGTCACATGGGGCATACTGGGACTTTCTGACTCAGGCTTAGCCCACAAATCACACTAGGATTGCTTCACTCAGGCACCAGCCCCTGGAGCACACTGAGAGTCCCCAGAACCAAGCAGAACATTGACTGCTTGGTGCAAGATCCAGAGGTCCAAGGACACTCCCAATACCCCTGGGAGACGAGACTTTTAACTCCATTTACAGACAGATAAGAAACTGACACTCAGAGGGGTGACATAGCTTGCCACACAGACAGTCAATGGGGTTCAAATAGTAACAAAAGCTAACTTGTGCCAGTGTGGGAATTAGAGCTGTACACTGCTCATCTAATCCTCACAATTTCCCCAAGACAGGATCAGTATCACCCCAATTTTGCACACACAATAGCAGAAAATCAGAGAGGTTGAGATACATTCCCCTGTCACATGACTGGTAAATGTGGAGCTGGAATCCAACACAAGTCCAGAGCTCCAGCAGCAACATGGTACAGTGGCTGAGAGCGCAGACTTTGGACCCAGCCTTCCTGTCCTGAGTCCCTCCTTTTCCATTACCAGCAGTATGATGAGCCCTTTAGCAGATTCTCAGTTTTGCTATCTATGTTGTTGTTATTGTTAGGTGCCCCTGAGTTGGTCCGACTCATAGCAACCCTATGTACAACAAAACGAAATACTCCTCAACACTATGCCCAGCACTATGTTAGTGCTTCTCTGCTATTCACAGAGTTTTCAATGGTTGATTATTTGGGGATTGCTTTGAGAGTGCATTGCCCATTCTTGTCTCATTTATGCAGGGCTGGGGATCGAACCTAGGGCTTCAGAGGGCACAGAGCAACACTTTACCAACTGAGCTAAACCCCAGCCTTTACTATCTATAAAACAGAAATAATCATCAAAACATAATAGTAGTCAGGACCGTATCATTGAAACACACGGAACACTGACAGCTGGGCCTGGCAGGTCCCAAGCATTGTGAACTTGTTGCATGAATTTTTCTCATGCATACCTAGCATCCCACTAATTTCACAGGCCATGAGGTAGAAGCTAGCAAACTGGAGGACCTTTCTCTCCAGCTGTCCCCTGCCCTCCCAGGCCTGAGGCTAGTGGAGGTACCCTCCTGAAACATGCCCCAGATTCAGCATCCGTAACACTTCTGTCAGACCAAACAAGGCCATTAACTGACGAGCTCCATGATGGAATTGTCCTGTGCAGTATTTATTATAAGGTCCTTTCCCTGACACCTCCCAGGGAGAGAATATTAAATATTTAATGCACATGAGGCCGCTCATTTTTCATTTCCACTTCAACACTCAGGCTGGTTCCGGTCTGGGGGAGAGGCGAAGCCCACCAGCCTGACACCCTGGCCCCTCTCCTCCTCCCTCCCACAACCCCTCTCTCCAGGGCAGGAGGCCAGACATGGCCTGGGATGACCAGGACCCACTCGAGGGACTCAGAGTTGAAGCAAACCCTTCTCTGGAGACCCAAGGACTATCAGGTGGAAGCAGCTCGATTTACCTAAAAAGTTGTGAGTCATTGGCCCCCATTGCCTGGGAGCCTCGCAGCACCCGGCCCACATCTCTGAGCACACTTCTGACTCTTCCACCCACCTGCAGCTTCTCCCTTACCACCTGCACCCCTGCCTAACAGTGACTTCTAGCTGCAGGAGTCCCCTCAGCCAGCATCAGTGACCCAGAAGCAAATGTCCCCAAAGCAAACCTCAAACAATGACAGGCAATGAGCCAGGGCATAACAACCTCAGCTTCTTTGCCCCTCAGGTGGGATAACTCAAGGGTGCCCACTCTCCATCACCGCCCAGGCATCTCTGGGATGATTGTGCTCCACCTGCCCCCAGCCACGAAATGCTCATCAACATACCCTATACTGACTTCCTTTTCCTCTCTGTTCTCATTTTCCTTTCCTGAAAGTTCATCCTGGTGTTACCTCCCAAATAAACCTTTGTACTCAAATCCTTGTCTGCAGGAACCAAAACTAAAGTCCTACCTTGGTCAAGTGGGGACTGATCCGCCATCACAGGAGTCTTGGGTGTCTACTTATTCTGTCCTTGGGCACCTACCCTCTGCTCTCACTTGGCCTCTTGGCAGCATTCAGCCCAACTGGCCACCTGGCCTTGCAGCCTCTTCTTTTCTTGTTTTCCATGACATTGCACTGGCCTGCTTCTCCTCCTATCTCTCCAGCTGCTCTGTCTCATCTTTGCAGCTCCCTCTCTTCCACTACACAACTTCTAAGTGTTGGAGGACCCAGGGTTTCACCAGGGGCTTGCTCTCCTTCTCCCCCTCCCTACATAATCTCATTCATTCCCAGAGCTGAACTATCAGCAATACAGTCATATTCCACATTTTGGTCAACAACGACCACACACATAGCAGTATATACAATATAGCCTGAGTGTGTAGTAGGCTACTCTGCCTAGGTTTGTGTAAGCACACTTTGTCATGTTCACACAATGAAATCACCTAATGTGTTTCTCAGAATTTATCCCTGTCCCAAAGCCGTGCATGACTACATACTGAAAACTTGGAATGCTTTCAACCCCAGTTCCAGTCCCTCCCTTGAACTCCAAGACTCCTTCTTTTGTAGATTTCCCAAAGGCATATCAAACTTAACATAGCCAAAAGAAAACCCTTGATCTCCATGATTCCTATCAGTGAATGGCACTCCCTGTCCACTAACTTGCTATAAACAGACACCAAAGAACCCTCCTCAAGTCCTCTCTCTCCTTGGCTCTCACCCCTCACATCTGCAGGTCCTCTCTGCTCTTGTCCAGTACCTACCTTGAATCTAAGTGCTTTAGCTCCACCACTTCCACCTCAGGCCAGGCCTCCATGCTTGCTTGTCTTCCTGTTTCCCCTTCCCCTGTCTCCAATCTTTCTCCACCCACCAGCCCATACAGTCCTCTAAGACTACAGGCTGAGCCTCTGACAAAAGAAACAGCAACAGCTATGCATGTGCTCAGAGGCCCAGGGCCCTTCAACTAGAAGCCCAATGCAGGGCCTTGCAGAAGAGACCCCTGGCAGCGAACGGGGGCAGGCTGCCTCCTCCACTCTGCATGCCAGATAAAGGAGACATGCTACCCAGAGCCTAGAGCCCCCTAGCTGCTGACTCCCAATGAGTTTCATGTCACTAGTAATAATAACAAAAAAATAACTCTTTGTCTTTGTGGCTCCCTTTGTGGTTCCCAGGGCATTATTACCCCATGAGATCAACGTGATAACCCCTATCACAGACTCCCATGTGGCAGGACAGGGCCTCCATTCCACCTCTTCTGAGTGCAATTAAAACTACAGGTCCCAGATCCGACCCCACCCCCACCCATGGTGTCTATTTGCAATAAGTGTTTCTATCACCCTCATAAAGCTTTACACTCATACCCAGGTGACACCTTCCAGTTAACCCAGGGAACGTAGGCAAAAATCTTTTGTCAGCAACCAGTTCCCACGATGAATTTGGGAAAATCTTTAGTGCCAATTGTTCAGCCCAGAGACTCTACACCCAATCATTTTATTCTGGAAGTTTCTCACCTCAACAAAGGCTTTATTTTAAGTTTACCAGAAGATCCTCAAGTAGATGGATAGACATAGGCATTACAACAATGAGCTTAAACAAAAAAGGCCATGTGCAGGGACAGTGAGAGGGAATGTTTCGTTCGTTCTGTTGTACATAGGGTCTGAATGAATTGGACCCAATTCAATGGTACCTAACAACAAATGGAGCCCCTGTGTCACTCACTCGTTCTTACCATGCTTAACCCTGATTGCACATGAGAACCTCCTGGAAAAACTGTGCCCAGAGACTGTCGGTTTATAGCATGTTGTTGTTGTTGTTGTTGTTGTTGTTGTTGTTGTTGTTGTTGTTAGGTGCCATTGAGTCATAGCAACCCTATGTACAGCATATTGAAACACTTCTCTGCCAGGCACATGATCTTATTTTATTTAAGCCCAGGCTTATAATATAGGAGATTCTTTTGTGTTTTCTAAGTCTCCAGGTAATTTTAAAAGACAGCCATAGTTGAGAACCACCAATAGTCATTCCACAAGCACATATGGAGCACTACTTGAAGACCAGGGACTGGGTGAATGGAGGTACCTTCCAGATGCTTCTACCTAATTTGGGAAATAAGAAGGTAAAGAGATGATTTAAATGAGCTAGTTTCCAGGTATTTGTTTTTGTTATACTTTTAATTGAAAAACATTTCTACCTGTCTTCCTACACTTACCTGTTACAAGGCAATGTTCTAGACCCTTCACAGATTTAACTCATTTAGACCTGAGAGCAACAGAGAAGTGTCATCATCCCCAATCTCCAGATGAAGAGACTGCGACAGCGAGCTTAAGTCACTGGTACAAAGTCACAATATTTGATAAGTAGCTGAGCAAGGATTCAAACCCAGAGAAGTAGACATTACACTTCCACCAACTCTGAAGGCTCCTGTTCCCTAGCCCCAGGCGAATTTGTATGGAAACAAAGATTCTTGGCCCCATTTACTTCCTCTCAGCCCTCACCACTCACAGATTCTGAGGTGAAGCCTAGGAACTTGCATTTTCTACACATCTTGTGTGATCCAGATGCAGTTGTCCTGCAGACTGTCCTCAGAGGAACCAGCTGAATGAGGTTGGTACCTTTAAGCTGTCCACAAATGCTATGACACTTCTCCCTCTGAAAGGCAGAAACTAACTTTCTTCCCTTTGAGAATGGGCTAGACACAGTGATCAGCTTCAGACAAACAGAGAAAAGCAGAAATTACAGCATCACACATAGTCACACAGGATATGTGAGCCACAGACTTCCCAGAAGAAGGGACAGGACAAGGGCCTGCACATTAGCCAAGGGAGATACAAGAAGCACCACCCAGGACATAGAGCACTATAGCCTCCTCCTTGCTCTATTATAGACCACTCATTCAGGGGGAAGCGCCATGCCATGAGGACACTCAAGCAGCCCTAATGAAGAGGCCTGAGGAGCGGAAGTGAGCCCTTTGTCCAACAGCCAGCACCATTTTACCACCCACAGGAGGGTATCATCTTTAAATCAGCTCCTCCAGACCCAGGCAAACCTTCCAATGACCATAGCCCCTGCAAGGATATCTTGACTGCAACCTCCTGAGAGATCCAGACTTATAATCATCCAGTTAAGCTACTCCCAAATTCCTGACCCATGCAAATTTTTGGATAATAAGTGTTATCCTGCATTACTACATTTTGAGGTATTCATTATACACAAAGGGACTGCTTTCATTGTTGCTGGAATCCAGGAAAACCTGCAGAAATGATCACTAATCCAGGGCTTGAAGAACCCTGGCCAAAACAGGAGAGGGCATTCATTCCAGGTGGAGGGAACAGCATATGCTAAGGTATAGGCAAGTGAAGTGAGCCAGCACTGGGGGCTTTGCAAAAGGACGGGAGGCATCATGGTAAGCAGATAGAGATGAGACAAAAGCCAAACCATGGTGGATAGAGTGACCATACATCCCAGTTTTCCGAGAACAGTCCTAGATTGCGTCTATTGAGTAGGCAACCCATGCAATTTACAATTAGTCCTGGATAAAACTGTCCCACATTACATAATGATAAGTTATAGAGTTACCCCTTTGATGAACCCAGTGTGCAGGCTAAGGCATTCGGATGAGGTACTGGGGAGCCAGGGAAGGGTTTTCAGCTTGCCTTGACCCAAATGGTCCTCTAGAAAGATCCACTCGCAGCAGGGTATGGTGGAGCACACCTGTAATCCCAGCGGCTTGGGAGGCAAAGGCAGGGGGATCACAAGTTCAAGACCAGAGGCAGTCTGCATAATTTGGTGAGA
The DNA here is from genome assembly GCA_007922755.1 of Pedetes capensis. Lineage (NCBI taxonomy): Eukaryota > Metazoa > Chordata > Mammalia > Rodentia > Pedetidae > Pedetes > Pedetes capensis. The sequence goes on along the minus strand of VMDO01000540.1, from coordinate 35,757 downwards.
TCCTTTCTCAAAACAGTTTTAAAAAAATGGACTGGGGGTACAGCTCAGTGGTCCAGCACTTGCAAAGCTTACAAGTGTGAAGCCCTAGGTTCAACCCTTAGTACGGTGAAAGAAAGAAAGAAAGAAAGAAAGAAAGAGAGAGAGAGAGAGAGAAGAAGGGAAGGGAAGGGAGGAAGGAAAGAAAGAAAGAAAGAAAGAAAGAAAGAAAGAAAGAAAGAAAGAAAGAAAGAAAGGGAGAAAGAAAAGAGGGAGAAAGAAGAGAGGGAGGGAGGGAGGGAGGAAAGAAGGAAGGAAGGAAGGAAGGAAGGAAAGAAGGAAGGAAGGAAGGAAGGGAGGGAGGGAGAGAGGGAGGAAGAGGAAAGGAAAAGAAAGGAAAGGAAGAGATCGACTTGCAAAGAATGCAGCAGTGTGCAGGTTGAGCTGGTTCAGAGGGAGGAGGACTAGTCTGGAGAATGGTTGTGGAGGCTTGGCCAGGGCTAAACAAGATGAGAAGCCAAAGAGTTGATGAGAACAATCTCTCGGCCAGAGTGGTCAGTGACCATGACAGCCTATTAAAGCCAGAACAGTGAAGATGGGGTCAAGGGAAGTTTAGGAAAAGTTAGGCCATCTTAAACAAACTCGGTTGCAGTAAGAGATGGGGAAACAGCAGCTGGGGTGATTCTGAGGCTATCGAGGGGGTATGGCTCCCACATGTCAGGGACCAGAGCTCCATCTAAAAATAGCTCTCAAAATGAGTCACCTTAGCTGCAGCCAACAATGATTTGGCTGGGTTGTTACTGAATTGCAGGGGACTTGGCCAAGTGGATTGAAACCACGTGTTGTGTTGGCTCGAGAAGGTCCTGTTGGACTCAGTCTCCTGCTAAGGGCAGCTCCACAGCCCTGATGCAAACATAATTTCATTTCCCTCGCACTACAAGTCTGGAAGAATGCTATAATTAGGGGGTTTTGTTTTTGCTTTGTTTTGTTTTGTTTCACTATAGAGTTAAGGAACCAGGCCTGACAGAAGCTGCCAAATGTTTCCAGGACGTAGCCTCCACGGGCAGCCCCAGCAGAATTCAAACCCAGCCCTCACCAGACACTCTCTATCAGCTAGGAGGTTTGGGGTAAAATCCCTGGAAACACTCCCTCGCCTCCTCCCAGCGGGGATACCTTGGCTGAACTTGAGTCACCCTCCTCATAAAAATTCCATGTTCCATCAGCAGAATGTTTCCATCCCAATTAGATCAATTTTCCCTAAGTAGCAATAAATGTGTTTTTCTTCCAGAGGCCAGCTCGACACATTAAGCAGGCTCGGGGCCGCCATTCCCCAGGCCGCTGGCTCCGAGTGCGTGGGGTCAGGGGTCACAGTGCCGCCGCCTCCAGCTCATTAGTGGGACCCATTCATCTTGGCTGGGGACACCAGCACTCAACATGGTGGCAGGGTTCAGGGTGGGGGTGTGCGGGCAATTCATCAGAGACTGGTTTGCCGGAGACAAGAACAGAAAAGCAGGCTTGCTTGCAGTCTGCAGGAGCCTCAGGTCCAGCAGCTAAGGACTGGAGTCGCCTGGTTAAAGGTTAACCCAGACCAGGATGTCTGTCTGTGGGGGCCACAGCCACCATGCAGGGAACAAGGGCCTAAGGAAGGCCCCTTTCCAATGCACCTGGCTCCTGTCTGCCAAGAGAGCTGCCCTTCCACCATCTCCCCAAATAGACCTCTGAAATCTATCCAAGTAAGACCTCCAGGGACCCAGGGAAAGACATTGCTACTCAGGCTCCCCACAGCCTGCAGAGGGACTGGCCAGGAATGGGCCCTTTGATTTACAAATGCAGACTCTAGGAATGGAAGCAAATGACAACCCCACTCTGCCATCCCCTGCCTTGGCCACTCACAGAAGGCTGGCCAAAAACATAAGACCTCTCACTTCCCTGGGGTTTGGAGCTCAGCCTCCACCAACCTGTGAGCATGTAGGTATGCACAGAAATGCACGCACACCCTGAGCTGCCTTGCACTGCCCTGAGCAAGGCAGAGCCACAGACTTGGACAGAAAATGCCCAGAGGAAATGGTGTTAGTCCGCTGGGGATGCTGCGATGAATTACCACAAGCTAAGTGACTTAAACAGTGGCGATTTGTTCTCTCACAGTTCTGAAGGCAGTAAGCTGGACATCAAGGTCCCAGCCAACCACGCTCCTTCCCAAAGTCCAAGGGAAGCAAACATTCCAGGTCTCTCCCTGGCTCCTGATAGGTCATTGGCTTGGGGTAGCATGACTCCCATTTTCACAAGGCTCTGTGTGTTGGGGGTCGTGGGCTGTCTGAGCACATATGCACCCACAAACACCCAAGATTTCTCCTTTTCATAAGGACATCAGTCATAGCGGATCAGTGGCTCTACCAACTTATGTATGACCTCATCTTAGGTAATTACATCTATAACCACTGTTTCCAAATGGTCACATCCTGAGGTACCAGGGGTTGGGACTTCAACACAGGAACTTGAGGAGGCCACAATTCAACCCATGACACCCCTTTGGGCCACTTCAGAGGCAAGCTGCATGGATGGGATTTGTTGACAAATGTATATAGACCACCCACCAGGCCCGGTGCAAGGTTCTAGGGCTGCGAGGATGAGCCAGCATCTGTCCTGTGAGTTCACAGGTGGCAGGAGAGATGGGCATTGGTCAGTCATCTGAGCAAAAGTACAATTATAAGTTGCAGTGGGAGCTTTGAAGCAAAAGTGTGAGCAGCTACACACACATAGAACTAGGTCCCACTCCAGGTAAGATTGCCCCAGGGGCTGGCATATCAATGACATAACCATTTCTAGCCTCCCCAGGCTGTTCAGCCACCCGCAGCCTCACGCCTCCAGTCCTGGCCTTCCAGGCCCTGGCCTCCCCAGCCCCCGCCCAGGCTGATGCCTTTCCCAGAAGCTGGATTAATGACATCTGAGCAACCTGGCCAGGAACCACAGCTTGGGGTAACCTTTCTGCAGAGCCCAGGGGCTTGGCAGAGGTCTTGATTTATATGGCCCCAGGCCCCACTGCCCTCCTCAGCAGGCAGCTCCTCCCTCTGCTTCCCAGCTCCAGCAGCTCCAGTCGCAGCTCAGCCCACCCCTGGGACCTGGGTTCAATTCATGTCCAGACAATGGCCTGCCAGCCCTGGGCCCAAAAGTCACCTCCTTGGGAGCCTTTGCTGGCTTGACTCCCATGCTCCCTGCACCTGCAAACATCTCTTAGCACCCCAACCACAACTGAAATTAAACAATGGTTAACCAGATTAGCCATTCTGTATCTGTCTCCTCTAGAGGCTGTGAGCGTTACAAAAACAAATTTTCTTATTCTCCTCTTACACCAAAACCTACCCTATGCCCATGACCTAGTTGTGTTCTATAAACAGCATGGGATGGGCAAATAAACAAAACAATTGATCATTTAATTAATCTCTTCTACCAGAACCACAAACTGAGCAGCAAGCTTGCTGCAACTCTGTGCAACTCCTGAGGACACCAGGAGAATGAAGATGTGAAAACGAGGGTGGTGTTCGGAGGGGAGAGAACAGTTTAGGCTAAAACTAGAGAGGGAGGAAATCCAAGGTGGCTCTGTGGAAAGAGCAGTGAACACGTAGGTTTGACCAGAGCAAGGCCCAGGTCCAGCCTTGCAGGGCCTAAGTGCTGAGCTTAGGTTGGTACCACATGGTGCCACCAAGGATTTTGAGTGGTGGCATGATTGGAGCAGGGCTGTGCTGATAAGGGTTACAGGGAGGGCCACAAGACAAGGCAAGATGTGGGACCAGAGCTCCAGAAAGAATTTGGGGCCAAAGCAAATGTTCCAGAGCCATCCCACAGGGAGGGCAACTGAGGTCACTGAGGGAGAACAGAAGGAGGGAGACATTGCACTTACATTCTGGGGACAACTGTAGGAAACAGGGCTTCAGGGGAGGCACCATGATCAGGATGGCAGAGAGGAGTGATCAGAGAGAGAGGAGAGATGTCCAGCATGCCCAGCATACTTGTAGGGAGCTGCCACCATTGCTCATGTTTTCTTCTATTTATCCACTGTATGAGTCAGAAAGACCTGATTCCCATATCTGACCCTGTCAGGAACCAGCTGTAACACCTGGGCAAGGGACTGCATCTCCTGATTTCTCATCTACAAGCTGGAGCTGGAGGAACTCAGCTTACGAACAATATGGAATGCGCTTCACCAAGATATTTAATGGCAGGCCCAGCACCCAGCGGCCTCCTGGAACTTCCAACCACTCAGTCCTGTTATAAGCCAGCATTTCACAACCTCTGCACTGTGGACATTTCCAGCTATGTGCACCTGTCATCCCCACATGCAGGGCATGATATTTAGCAGCATCCCTAGGAAGAAAACATGCCTCTAGTCATTGCCAAATGTCTGTCTCTTAAGGGAAAAATGACTCTCAGTTGAGAACTGTTAGTGTAACCTGGGCAGATCTGTGACCTACTCCTTGAAGAAAGCTGTGTGCTCCTATTCTGTACCAGGAGTGGTCCTGTGTGCTTGTGCCCTCTTGCATTTGATCATTCTTTGAATACTTCTGCACCAGTCTGCAATGGGTTCTAAAGAGACCACTGAATATACCAGTGACTCAGTCTCGAGAATTTCAAGTTGGTAGAGAAAACAATTTTGATACAATGAGATCACACAGTACTGTAGGCAGGAAAATGGCCCCCAATATGTCCATGTCTTTAGCCCCAGGACCTGTGACTATGTTACCTAACATGGCAAAAGGAACTTTGCAGATGTGATTAATTTAAGGATCTTGAGATGGGGAGATTATTTCAGATTACCTGGGTGGGTCCAAGATATAGCAAGGGTCCTTCTAAGTAAAAGAGGAGGCAGGAGACTCAGAAGATGTGGTCATGGATGCAGCTGTCATGGATGCAGAATCAGAAAGATGGTGATGCTCCCCTGCTGGCTTTCCAGATGGAGGAAGGGACAGGAGCCAAGGCATGCAAGTAGCTTCTAGAAGCTGGGGAAAGCAAGAAAACCGATTTTCCCCTAGGTCCTCCAGAGGGAACGCAGCCCTTGATTTCATCCTGGTGAGATGCATTTCAAAATTCTGACCTCCAGAACTGTAAGATAATAAACTTGGGTTGTTTGAAGCCACCTGGCTTGTGGCACTTTGTTCCAGAAGCTACAGGAAACTGATACAGACAGTGGCATAGTTAAGCACAGGTAGGATCTCAGAGAAAGAGCATGGCTGCACACTACCCAAAAGTAGTCAGACAAGGAGGTCAATGGGGCTGAAATTTAGCCCACACTCTGGCTGCCAAGACTTGAGCCCTCATGAGCACTGTGTTTTGGAGGGAGCACCTTTTTCTAATATACACAGAGGCACTTTCCATTTGCCAAAAGATGTGACCATGCAAGTTGAGGAATGGGGCTTTTCTTAATTTGCACAAAGGGGTTACCCAGGTAACTGTGGTAGGAGACTTTGATTCTTCCTAGAGAAATCAAGGAGGCCTTCCCAGAGGGGGTGATGACTGAGCCAGTTATTAAACAACAAACATGAAAGGAAAGGAAAGCTGTTCCTAGGAGGATGGTGCACAAGTCTGAAAGGACCTAGTGCACTGGGGAAGAGAAAGGAGCTCCACCTGCCCAGGCCCCAGGTGTTGGTGAGATGATGCCAGATGCAGAGCTCAGCTGCAGGATGCAGAGTTGGAGGAGCCTGTTGGACACTCATGGAGAGCTGTCCAGCCGGTGGCAAAGTGCTCATGTCTAGAGCTCTGGCATGAAGGCTGACCTGTTCCGGTGGCCTCCTAATGCTACTCCAGGGACTCCTGTTAGACTAGGCTCAAGGCTCCCTGAAGCCCAGCCCGAGATTTCTTCCCGCTGGCTCTAAGGGGCACCTGGCTTTTCCATGACTTGCTTTTAGGGTCGAGCAGTAAGTCTGTCCCTGTAGTTGCTCCACTCCCCAGCACTTAAGTCCAAGACAGGTATTGATGATGCCTTGACCTTCCCTAATATATTGCCACAAGGTGACCCTAGGCCAGTGTGCAGTCCCAGGCAGGCCATAGCCCCTCCCTGGGCCTGAGCAAAGAACAAGAAAAAACCATCAAGCCAGGCTGGAGGGTTTGCAATGCAAATGTTAGTAAGCTGTTGCCAGGAGCCAAGAGTCGAAATGGGCCCCCAGACTAATGGCAGCCACTGCAGCTCCCCTCCTTCCCCCAGAGCCGGTCCAGCTGGAATGCTCCAGTTGCTCCAGCCACCCCTGCCCAGCTCTTTTGCTGACAGTATAACCTTCAGGAACCTGAAATTCCTGAGTGGTCCCAAGAGCTCAATGCATCTTGAAAGAAAATTTGTGTAATGTCATTTCAGCCTGTCCCTAATCCAGAATTATTGGGGGGGGGGGGCGCTGGGACCTGGGAATTGCCTCTGACACTTGACAAATACTTGGCTTTGTGTAAATGGACAGGCTCCTGAAATAACTGCCTTTGGATGTCACATGAAGAGAAATTAATTCTTTATTAACTTCCGCAATGATAATCTAATAAACCCATCGGGCCTCCAGGCCCCAGCATTTAAAGAGCTTGGCGGTTTGGATGCAAATGTCTCCCGACCCCATTTTGTCAGGAATATGCTCCTGGAGAGGAGGAATAATTAGCTCTAGAGGTCAGATGTCAGATCAAGGTCACATGGGTGACTTTCGTGGCTCCACACAGACCTGATTCACAAGCCTCAGCCTTCTCTGGGGCCAACAGCTGTTCTGGATTTTCTGGGATGGTTCTTAATTTCAGATATTCTGTCTCTTTGTTCCCCACAAGAACATTTTTTCTGGGCAGATGACTGTCTCTGGTGTTTACTCAGATTATGAGGTTACGGTAGCCCTCAGCCACAAGTCCCCCGCTTTCTTCCACACTTTGATGCACACCATGTGCCTGACAGGGGTACAAGTCCTCTGTCCCTGGTGCTCACTGTTTAGTGAGAGGCAAATGGCAAAATGAGTTGTCCTTATAAGTTCAAAGAAAGGCTTTAATGACAGACTATCTGGAGAAGTGGACACCGTGCAGGTGCCCGTGCAGGCAGGCGGGCAAAGAGGCCTCTGGGTCCGGCAGCCTCACCCTCTCTGGAGAGCGCCAGGCTCTACTTCCAACCATCAACACAAATAGAAACAGCAGTCTGAACATCCATCCATCCTGGAGGCAGGAATAGCAAGAAAAGGAGGTGACAGAAGCCACAGACGCCTTCCACAGCAGAGAAATCAAAATCCTCCTGTATGCCAGTGGCCATAGATCCCAGCCTAATCTGATGCCTGACTATTCCCTGCTTGCTCACCTCCCACAACAGAGTGCTCACTGCCACCCAAGGAGGCCCCCCGAAAACAGTGATTGTGCAAGTTCTTCCTGAACAAACCAGTGTGTATGTGTGTGCACATATGTGTATGTATACACACACATACACCATATGTAATTAAAGCATGATAATAGGCTGGGATTTAGCTCAGTTGGTAGAGCACTGCTCTGCAGTCTCTGAGGTCCTGAGTTCAATTCTCAGCACTGCAAAACTGGGAGAAGGACGTGGCAATCCACTCCCAAGGCAATCCCAAAACAATCAGCCTTTGAAAACCCTGTGAGGGTCGCTATCAGTTGGAAATGACTCGACAGCACCTAACAACAACAAAGACATATCACAGACTAGTGAAGAGATAAGCAATTATTCAGTCCACAATACAAGATCAATGAATGGTCTGGCCACATGGAATCCCATCTGTATTTTAAATCTTAGTAAAAAATCAAACAACAGAAATAGAAAAAAAATCAAATGGCACTCAAGGGTGGGGAAAGAATTTTCTAAGCATAAAAACAATGGAAAAATTCATGAAGGAAAAGATAATGAATGTGATCACATCATTTTTAATTTTGCCATGTTATAGACTCAGGCATGATAATCAATACCACTTTTTAAAAGGGGCCAAAGATCAAACCAGGTAATTCACAAAAGAAGAAATACAAACAGCTAATATGCATATGGAAAAAATGTTCAATCATGCTTAGCATCATAGAATAGGAAGTTAAAGCAGCAATAAGATGCCATTGTTCCCCTGTCAAATTGATTTTTAAAACTTGTAATGATATTCAGGGCTAAGGACAGACAAGAAGTATGCTCTCTCATGTTGCCGGCAGAGGCACAAATTGTTTCAACCCTCCTGGAAATTGGCTTTCTAGCCTGTATCAAGAACTACAGAAGTCTTCATGCTTCCCCTCCTCACCCAAACCACATGGTTCTAAAGGAGGGAGAAGTGATACAGATGAAGAGAGATGTATAAGGCACATCAATTAATTGAAAAATGTAGACTTTCATTTGGACCTCCATTCAAACAAGTTGGCTCCAAGAAGATATTTTTTGAACACAGCCAGATAGTAGATGGTGTTAAGGAATTATTGTTCATTTTTGTAGGAATGCTAATGGCACTCTGGGGATGTTTTGGAGGAGTTATTTTACCCATTTGAGAAATAAAACAACTTTCATAGGGAAAAGGATACAACCCCTGGGATTTGAGAGTCCAGCAGAATTGAGGGGAGAGGCTAGCTGAAACACAATTGTCAGAATGGTAGTAGTTGGTAAAGCTGAGTAATCACATGTGGGTCCATTATACTGTTCTCTTTTGTGCATGTTCAGTTTTTCTGTAAGTAAAAGATGTTTTTTAATATATCAGTTGACTCAGTCATGCTTTCGGATCCTATCTTGAGGAAATTATCAAAAAATGTACACAAAGATGCATACAGATATCAACAAGAAAAGTAGCCATAAAAGCAAAAGGAAAAAAATCAGGTATAAGCAAAATATCCCACACAAGTTATGATACAGCCAAAGGACTGAATATTAGGCCACTATAAAAAGAGCCTGCAGCCGTACCACTGTGGTGACTGATCCCATCAGATCTCAGAAGCTAAGCAGGGTCAGACCTGGTTAGTACTTGGATGGGAGACCACCTGGAAATATCAGATGCTATAAGCTTGGGAGAAGGACCCGGCAACTCACTCTCCCCCCAAAAAATTAGCCACTGAAAATCTTATGAATAGCAGAGAAGCACGACAATGGTGTTTTGCCTATTGTACATAGGGCTGCTTTGAGTCTGACATAGACTCAATGGCATATACAACAACAATTATAAAAAGATATTTTTAAAAACACATATTGGCACCTGGTGCTGTGCCACATGCCTCTAATCCTAGCTACTTGGGAGGAGAAGGCAGGAAGATCAAAAATTCAAGGCCAGAGGCATCCAACTTCACCAGACTCTGTCTCAAGGCACACAATTTTTTTAAAAAGGGAGCTGGTTGTGGGGCAGCTCAGTGGTAAAGCACTTGCAAAGTATGCACAAGGCCCTGGATTCAGCCCTGGAGTACAGCAAAACAAAACAACAATAACAACAAAAACCATATTGGCCTTTGAAAGATGCTCATGTGTTAAGCCAGGAGGAGAAAAGCAAGAAACAAAATTGTATATTTATTATGATCCCAATTATCTTAAGAATGAATATATTTGAATGGAAAAGAAAGGCCAAAATGTTAACTGTGGTCACCTCTGGAAGGTATAATTACAAATGATTTTTGTTTGCTTCTTTAAACTTTTCTGTATGCAAGAAGGTGGAAAAAAATCTAATTATCTTAACAGCTTATGCCAAAATTCCTCTTAGGAAAGACTCTAGCTCTGGAGAAATGCCTAGAAGATCACATGAGCTACAAGCAGAATCCTTGGGGACTTGGCCCGGGAGGAAACCAACAAGAGGCCAACCTTCCCCGCAGGACAATGTGACCAGGGGACTAGGAGGACAGAGGCTTGGAGAACAAACACCACCAGAGATGCCCAGGCCTCCTGGAGAAGGCTGTGAACACCCTGCACTTACATCATAGGAGCACATGTCACCCGGAACTTGGACAACAGGTTTCCTTCCCTGCACCCTCAGCTGAGACTTCAGTTATCTGTGTGTTCTACGGTATCACTTCTATAATCAGAAGAAAGAAATGTTTTATTGCCATTTTTTAAGGAAAATAAAAGAGGCTTCTTTATCCCAAGCGGATCCTGCCATCCTGGAGTCCTTTTTCTCCTATTGTTACCCACCCACACCCACCCATGCCATATCATCTCCACTTCTCACTTGTAGTTGCAGTCGTTTGAAAATGATATTCACTTCCTCTGCCTGCCCTAGTTCCCCTCATCTTATGTCCCTGATATTGCCATGGTGCTCAACCTCCTCCCCAGGAGAAGCTACTTTCTCTAGGTGGCCTCCAGGAACCTAGGTCTTGTTTAGACTATAGTGCACACACCTGAACATGAGAGAGCTGACCGGTTTAAGGGTAACTATCACCTCCTTCAAACTAGGCTCTATTCTTCTAATAATGCAGCCTAGAACTACATTGTTTTCTGACTTATATGGCATCATTATGAAGCTGTTGTCTACCCTCTATACCCTGTTTTTTGACGCTGGAGCTGGGCTCTGCAAACTGCATTTCTTCCTGGCCCAAAGGCTCCATGTTAGGCTTTGCTGATAGGGGTTTTAGAGGGAGGATAGGAGGCTGGAGGAGGAAGGAGGGACTTGCACCTTCACATTTCCTCTCCATTCCTGTTTTAGTTCTTATTCCAAGTAGAATCAGTGCAGCATACTACTTCACCTTGGTAGGAGCATCTCTACCCAGGAGCAGAAACTGAATCCAGTCTGCAGTATTTTCAACACTCACAAAACCAGCCTTGTCACCTCCCCTCAGAGACACCAGCCCTTGCCAGCTGGCATCCCACACACACACACCGGTCTGAGTCCCAGTTCACTAGGGCCCGTAATCCCATGTTGGAACTTTTAATAATCCCAATCTCTTCCACACTTTCTCTCAGCCCCAGATGGCCGCTTCCTACAGCAGCCACCTCTCCATGACACCCAGGTGATCACTGCTTGTCTTTCCAGTTTTCTAATAACTAACTCTTTTTTAGGCTAGGATTTAGCTCAGTTGGTAGAGCACAGCTCTGCAGTCTCTGAGGTCCTGAGTTTGATTCCCAGCACCACAAAAATGGGAGAAGGATGTGGCAATCCACTCCCAAGGCAATCCTGAAACAATCAGCCATTGAAAACACTGTAAGGGTCACTATGAGTTAGACACAATTCTCTTTTTTATGCAAAATCCTTCCTGTTAAAATACCTGGTGTGGTTTCTGTCTCCTGATTGGGCCCTGGCAGATACACTGCTGTCAAGTTGCATCTTCCCCCACTGGGCACCCAATGGGCCCTTTTTTAGATGTAACTTAAATTTCCTGTTCAGTTTGAACCCAGCTCCAACATGCTAAGAGATTGGCAGGCACTCCTTTGTCTTCCAGCATGCTTCCCACCCCTTCCACTCTTGTGGCTTCTATCAGCCTAGGCTGGGGGCCTCATGCAAGCCATCGACTGAGGCACCACAAAGCACAGAGGCATCTGTGAGTCACTGAAGACCTCCCTCCCTTGCCCCTAGTGCATTGCCCAAAGAGGTCCTCCTCACACCTGAGCACTCATGAATCACACCAGAGCTGGGACATGCAGACAGCCATCCATGAACCATCCTGAAACGCAATCAGAGCAAGGGGGCCCTGGCTGGCATCAGCTGGCACTGCCAGAGCTGCTCTGGGGAGAATGGACCTCCACAGTGAGGACCTGGGGTATCACTTGAAGAGCTGCAGTCACCAGGCCTCCTTCCCTTGGAGCACACTTACCCAGGGCCAGCGTTCCTGCTATTTATTAATTCCTCAGCAAAGCACCAGCACAAATAATATCAGAGGTCTATTTTGTAAATTGCATGTCAATTACATAATTTTCCCCGGAATGACTTTTACATCTAATTAGCGTAAATTGTCTTACCAAAAAAAAGTGGGAGAGGTTACATCCAAAAATAACACATGGATTTTGGATACCTTAATTAGAAACACTTCCTTTAATACGGAAATAAGCAAACTTGCAACTCAAAGACACTCCAAGATCAGGCTCAGGGACCCCAGCTTCTCTTGGGGAGTCCAGGAAGTCCTTGGAGGACAGATCTCAGAGGGAAGAGGTTATTTAGGAAAGAAAGGATCGATCACCATGGGTGGTTTGACCTCTGGGGTTGCAGAGTGGGACCCCAGAACAAAAGGTCATAAGTAGTGGACAAGCATGGCCTTTCTACCAAGCACCTGCCCCAGACTGGGCCCCTCCACATGGCTTATGGGGTCCTCACAAAGACTGCATGCTTTAAGAAGGAGGCAGCTGCCCTCCATAAGGTTGCTGCGTTTGCCTAACACCACAGATCAGGAAGGGTCAGGGCCCAGAGTAAGGCCCAGCTTGCCCCACCCCTTCCTCTGCCCCAGAGGTCACAGTGGCTTAGCACTGTGGCTGCTGCTTCTCCCTCAGCAACAGGCTCACAGGAGTATAGATGGCTGAGCAGCTCTCCAGGTCAGCTGTCCCCATGTGAGGACCCCAGGACCCAGGTGCCTTTGATGTCAAGGTTCCCCCTCCCCCAAGTCCCCTGCATTCAGGGTGGGTGAGGAATGAGAGGGCACTTCCTTCTTAACCATCTGGCCCAGTGGTGGCTCCCCTACCTCTCCCTACATTCCACCAGCAAGGAGTCAGGTGCGAGGGGCCCTGGAGCAATGCTAGACCACACTCCCCGAATCTCCTGGGTCTCAGCAGGGTCATAGGACTAGTTCTTGCCAATGGCTCTCTGCTCACAAGCTCATTGTTGTACCCAGGTCTTACAGGTCCCCTCCCTCACACACTAGAATCTGCTCCCTTTGCTCCCTCACCTCTCAGTCCCCAGCTGGCGACCTGGTCTACACCTAAGATAACTCAGGCCTAGGAAGGCATGCCATCACCACTCAGGGACTCTGGCTGCCCCAAGTCCCCTTTCACCCATTGGCAAAGACAGGTGCCAGCTTGGCCCAGACCAGGCCTGCCACCACCTTTGGGCTCCTGTTCCCTGTGCAATAGCTCTCTACTGCCTCTGCCCTGCCTCCATCCCACCCTAGAGTTCTAGATTAGTGTTCTGAGGCTGCTGGAACAAAGTCCCACATGCTGAGTGACTTAACAACAGAAATGTATCATCTCACAGTGCTGAAGGCAACAAGTCCTTGACCAAGAAGTCAGCAGGCCTGGTTCCTTCTGAGGGGAGAGACAGGGGATCTGTCCCATGCCCCTCCCCTAATTTCTGGCTGTTGGCTGACAACCTTTAGCATACCTTGGCTTGCAGATGCCTCACCTCATCTGTGCCTTCAGCTTCCCCCGACCCTTCTGTCTGTCTCTTCCCAAAGCCTCCCCTCTGTGCATGTCTGTCTCTCTGCAGTCTCCCCTGTTTATATGGACAGCAGTCATATGTGACTAGGGCCACCTAATGACCTCATTTTAACCTGATTGTCTGCAAAAAACCTATGTCCAAATAAAGTCACATTCATAGGTACTCAGGCATAACTTCATCTTCTGGGAGGTAAAACTCCACCCACAAGTCCCAGTGTGTTCTGGGATCAACACCACCCACCCCCTTAATAACCAGAGAGCAAGGAGAAGGACCTCTTGGACAGCAACTCCACCAACTCCAGCCCACAGCCTCAGGCCTGGAATGTGCGAGCCGTGGGCAGCAGGCATGTGAGAAGAGGAATGGGAACAGCCAGACCCAGAGCCCTGCAACATCAGTAGCTTCATGATGATTAATAATTATTAATAAGTGATTACTAAAGATTAATTGGGGCCGTTCCCAAGAGCTGCCAAAGAGGCTGGCTAATAATACAAAACAAATCAGGAAAAACAACTAGAGAAAACCTGGTCAGCCACCTGGGACCAAGTGGCTCCCTGTTACCTCCTGGACTCAGAAGCAGATCCAGTGAGAATTCCACTCAGGGGCTTTTTGGCCGAAACATCTTGGTCCAGTCCTTCCCCTCCTCCTAAGATGGGGAGAGTATCACATAAAAGGCCTTGAGAAAGTGCCTACCCAAAATACATGTGCCCAGCATTTCTGCAGTTTTGCAAGGAAAGCTAAAGGCTGGAGTCTGGCTGAGGCCTGCACCCCAAATCACAGCCACCCCTGGGGCCTAACCAGCTGAGCAGAGGTAGTGACAGCCAGAGCAGGAGGGAGGCCTCATGGGCTCCTAGCCCGTACAGAACCTCATGCAAGGATAGATCCAAATGGTTAGCTGATAGCAGGAACAGTGAGGCCTCAGCACCTCCTCTTCCAAGAGCCTCCTGTGTGCCAGGCAACGCAGGAGGCAACGGCTGCAATACCCTACTTCACAGATAGGTTCAGAGAGGCTACAAGGCTTCTCCTAGAGCACACAGCTGGGGACTGGGGAGTCTTAGTCTTCCACTTGGCACAGAGGCTGGACGAGTCTTCCTTTTGCTCACATGGCTGCCAGGGCCTGAGACAATGACTCCTAAAGCAGACCCAGTATGGCAGCAGGCTTGAGGGATGGAGGAAAGAAGGGAGGAAGGGAGGGAGGGAGGAAGAAAGGAAGAAAAGAAGAGAGGAATGGGAGGAGGGAGGGAGAGAAGGAAAGAAGGAAGGGAAGGAGAGAGAAAGGGAGGGAGGAAGAGAGGGAGGAAGGGAAAGAAGGTGAGAAGGAAGAAGGGGAGGAGGAAAGGCAGGGGAAGGAAAGAGGGATGGAGGAAAGGAAGGAGGAATAGAGGGAAGGAAGGAGGAATAGAGGGAAGGAAGGAGAGCAGACACAGAGGCAGAGGTAGAGGCATGCACGCACACATACGTGCACACACACACACACACACACACACACACACACACACACAGAGTCCAGCTCAGAATGCCTTTAGGGTCCAGGAGGGTCCCTCCCCCTGTGCCCATTTGGCTTTTCTCCTGACATTCCCAGAACCTCCCCTTTGGAGGTTCGCAGCAAGTTCGTATTTGGGAATAATTGTAAGGTAATTTGATACATAATTAGGGCAGAATAGAGGACTGCGTCTTTAACTACTCATACATCCCCATCTCATTTAAATAATTCCTAATATACCCGCGCAGGCTGCCTCAGGCCGCACTGGTGCGTATTGAACTGAGGATAATGAAATAAGGGATGGGAGAGAGAAAATGCTATTTCAGAGCCTGAAGATCACCAATTAATGACATGAAAAACAGAGAGGGACCCTGTTCACTTAATGTCCCCTGTGCAGGGCACAAATGCAGGCGCCTCTCGGGCTCCCTGTCTAGCCCCCCAAGGCAATTAGGACAAGCCAGGAGGAGGATATATAGTGCCTGACACATGGGAAGTACTAAGTAGTATTTTTTAAAAATTGATTTGGATGTCAATGACATCACTTGACAAAATATGGCCCCACTTGCTCTATCCCAAGCCCTGGCAGGCTCATGAGATTGATTTGAGGACAGGCTCCTAGTCCAGTGCCTAGAGCAGACCTTTCCCAGCCCCCCATGTGAGGGAGACCCCAACCCCCACGGGCCTGGGATACCTGGAGGGGTCCCCACATCCTGGACACATCCTGTCCCTTGCCCACCCCCCTGGGGCCAAAGTCTTTCTGCTCCAACAGATGGGCCCCCAGGGGCTGCCCTGGCAGCCTCAGAAGGAAGTGCCGCTGCTTGGTGGCGCCCAGCCCTTTCACACGCAGGTAAAACTTTAACCAGAACCCTTTGGCAGGCGCTGGACCCTGTGCTCCCATTCAGGGCGTGATAAATGACTGCTGTCAGTGCGACATGAATGCTCATATTGAAAAACCCTGCTTTCTGTCTCCTTCCCTTTCAAGCCGCCAACTTCTTCTCTCTTAAGTCACCCAGTGTCACTCACATGTCACCCCATCCTGAATGCCCCCCAGTCAAGGACCCCTGCTCCCTCTGCATCCTGCCCCCGCCTCCCACCTGCCCTACCCGTTCCCTCCTCCCCTCTTACATCCTCCTCTTCCTCCTCCCCAAATCCTCTCCTCTTCCCTCCTCCTCCAACCCTGATGTGCCCCACAGCAGGACCAGGGAGACTCATAGTTCTGTCCCCCTCCCCCCATACTGTGGCTCCACCATTACTGGTCACAGAAACATGATCCATCGTCCCTGTGACCTGCCATCGCTATTCATCCCGGGCTGGCATTGGCTCTGACACCACAAAGCCCATCCCTAAGTGCAGGAAGGTAACACTAAATGAGGACCCCAAAAGGCAAATGAAAGAAGAAAAGATCCACAGCACCCTAATAGGGGAATCCTCGGCCCAGACACCTGGGCACTTCATGTTGGGTTCTGCTGGGCAGAGGAACCAAAGATTCCATCTGATCTTTTGAAACAGACCAAGAATTGCTAATTAATGTCTCTGCTTATGCCAAGGCCTAGGGAATTCCTGGGCTGGGATTTAGCCCAGTTGGTAGAGTGCTGCTCTGCAGTCTCTGAGGTCCTGAGTTCGATTCCCAGCACCACAAAATGGGAGAAGGACCTGGCAATCCACTCCCAAGGCAATCCCGAAACAGCCATTGAAAACCCTATGAGAGTCACTATGAGTCAGACTTGACTCGACAGCACCTAACAACAACAACAAGGGAAGTCCCAGCCCCACTAGAAATCCCAAGCCAACTCTACACTGTGGAGATCAAAGCAGTACTGTTGGGAGCGATGCCCCCCACATCTAAAGCCTCAGCCCAGGTGGCTACCTTCCCTCACTGACAGGCTTATCTGTTGTAAGAAGAGCCGCATGGGGACAGCCAAAGACATGGGGGCCAAACCCACCACAGGCAGGAACATGGCATCACACCCCAGAAAGCAGAAAACTGCTATTTTCTTTGAGGGGAGAACTGGAATTTGGGAGTAGGGAATGGCTGTGTGCAGACCTACCCTTGCCATAAATCCAGCTGCCTAGGAAGATAAAGGAGGCTGGGCACGGCAGGGCCTGCTCTCTAAGCTACCTCTTTGGGTACATTAAATAGGAAGATGTCTCTTTTTCAGAAAATTGCTGCTCCTTTAGTCATGGAGGTGACTTTCAAGTAGCTTTCATTTTGGTGGAAAATGGAACTGCAAGGCACTAAGTATAAAAAGAGCATGGTATATGATGTGCCAAGGCCCCTTGGGACCTGCCAGGTGCATTTCCACACCCACCCTGAAGACTGAATGCCCAGAGCTGTCTTGTGACTATTCACATGTTATAAATCCCTGTGCAATGTGGGAACTGAGCGAGGGCACACAGGATGCATGTCAAAGTCTTCTGTTTCCTGGAGGTCACTCAATGCAGGAAGAAAGGAGGGGGCCGCTCACTGTCTTCCCTCTACCTCAAATAGGATCTTCCCTCTACCTCAAATAGAAGAGCCCCCTAAGGTTAAGGAAGTATCAGATGTGCGCACCCACACAGGATCTAGGTGACTACAGCTGGCTTCCTAAATACATAACTGAGGCAAGGGACATAGTCCAATGAGATACCTTCCAAACTAGGATTCTGTGATCATAGGCATTAAGGAAACACATCCTACTAATGTCACAATCAAGAGAAGGACCTGGCAACCTACTCCCAAAAAACAATCCACCATTGAAAACACTATGAATAGCAGAGGAGCACTGACAATAGTGTTTTGCCTGTTGTACATAGGGTCGCTATGAGTCAGACACCGACTCAATGGCACCTAACAACAAAAACAAGCTGGTCACCTGGCCATCTGATTCTTGAGGCATGTGAGGAGGAACTTAGGACAAGAAGACACTAGCCTAAATTAGAAGCAAGGAAAGGAAGCAGCATGTTCTCAACTAAGGAAGCATTTTTTCAACCAGGTAGTCTCTACAGTATAAAACAGCCATAGAACATGCTCAGTATCACATAAGGAGAGAAGGTAAAAGATGAGGAACTCTCATTGGTGGATCCTGAATGCTACCTTATGTCTCCCCAAAATTTTAATTGTCTCTATCACAGTTTCTGCTTCCAAGCTTCCTCTCAGTTTGGTGGAACCTGGAGGTTTACCTGGACTGTGATTTATTTCATGCACTGGTTTATTTCACTTCCTGGTCAGCACTGAGGTCATCCAGATAAAGAGCAACCTCCCTTGCCTAGTCCAAAAGAAACACAGAAGAAACGTGAGGAGGTCATAACCAAGGGGTAGCATCACCAGAGGGCAGCAGGGTTGAAGTAGACACTCTCTAAGACACTAAGCACTCAGCTTTCATGTGTTGATCAGCACATGGCAGTCCATCCCCTTTGATGGCATTACTCAGTCTTGAAGATAGAATCTAGCTCCTTAAGCCTGTTTGTTCCTTAACATAATTAATTTCTCCATTGAATAAGCCAGGTTGAATGTGACTATTTGTTACTTGAAACTGAAGGCATTCTGACAGATACAGATTTTTAAACACATTGTTATGACACACTGCACCATAACATGATCATTACGGCAAGTGCTATCATCAAAATATTCACAGAGATTTCTGCTAAGACAACAGAAGAGAAAATTAGCCAAGTCGGCTTAGAGATGACCAAGAAAGTTGGTCTCTGAACAGAAATCTTCAAAAAAGCTTGTATACCAGGCAACAAAGCAGAAAGGTGGATGAAGGGACCAAAGCGTTGTTATGTTCATACTACATGAAAACTTCAGGTACATTCTCCCACTGAAGAGACACAGAGGTCAAGTTCCTTGCTCGAGGGGGCATTACTATAAATTGGCTCTAACAAAATTTGAACCCAAATCTGCTTGATCTTGAAGCCTCAAATTCCTACCCCACAGCACTGCCACCTACCACAAAACTCACTGCTTCTATGAACAGAAGCCCCTTTCCATGCCCCAAAGTGAATGACTTTTCCTGGTCATTTGTTGTTGTTAGGTTCTGTCAAGTCGGGTCTGACTCATAGCGACCCTATGTACAACAGAATGAAATACTCCCATACGTTGTGCCATGCTCTGCACTAGGTCAGTGTTTCCCTGATATTCATAGAGTTTTCAATGGCAGATTGTTTTCAGGATTGTTTAGGGAGTGCATTGCCAAGTCATTCTCCAATTTTTGTGGTGCTTGGGATAGAATCCAGAGCCTCAGAGAGTGCAGAGCAGCACTCTACCAACTAAGCTAAACCCCAACACATTTAGTAAGAGAATCCCCAGGTCATTTAATAAGAGGACTCTAACTCCACATCACTGTGATCTGAGTACAGAGCAAAGAGCTGGAAGGTGGGCTCAGCTCTCAGTCACCAGGGAGGGAGTGTTCGTGGGACAGACAAGAACTTTTCTTTCTTCTACCTGAAATGGCTCTCCTTGGTTGGTGACTCAGTGCTGAAGGATGAGTCAATGCCAAGACCCACCCACGGGTGGGTGATTTTATAAGGTACATTCCCCCACTGAAGAGACACAGAGGTCAAGTTCCTTGCTCCAGGGGGCATTACTATAATTTGCGAGACTGCTCCCAACCAAAAACATGATTGCTATACTGTTACTGCTGATTTTATTTTATTTTATTTTACAAGAATTGACTTCTATTTCTGGACTATGGTCTTAAAATGAAAAACCCAGGCAACTCTCTTTATGAGTAGTTCTAGATTTCTATTACAAAAACAAATCTTGCATCATCTTTTAAAAAGTTGATAGTTCTACTGTGCACTTTCAATGCCACTCTTCTACACAATCAGAATCTCAACTTTTAGGAAAATCAAATGCAAAAAGAGAAGAAACAGTAAGCTTGGATCTAAAATGAGAATTGCTTCATTATTATTAGTGAATAATCACCTTTACATTAGTGAATTAACTTTAAAATATCAGGCTTAACTACTAATTAACCTCCAGTTGATGCTTTAAATAAATTTTATTATAGTTACTTTCCAAAGTAAAAATATCATTAATAACATATATTCAGTATCATATATCTTCCATATACAATAATTAATAGAAAGTATTTTTTGAATTTCCCATACTTGCTGTTTTTAAATGGTGGTCAAGGAGAAGGCTGGGATGGAGGATGAGCGGGCATCAGATCATGAATGTCTGGCCAGGGTACCATGAGTCAGGGCAACAATCTGAGAGCTGAGCCTGGTGAATACACTGAAGTACCCTGTCCCACAGGAAAAAGCAAATCTAGTTGTGACATGTTATGTTTAGAGCTAAGCATCCCCAAGATCTGCCTTTTCCCAGACCTAATTGGCCATATGGAAAGACCAAGAACCCCAAATTCAGATCAAATGGAACAAGGCATTCTGCTCATGACCTGTGTGCAGAGACACCTGAGAAGTTTACACTTCTTTCTTGTCTAGAGCCTTCTCCAAGGATAGAGAGGGGCTTATCCCACACAATCCCATCCCAGCCACTTAGTATGTCCCAGAGGCCTGGAGAGCTATGGGTGTTATATCTTTATAAAGTGTTGCCAAACACCAGGCCATCTGAGAAACACTTCCGATACATTATTTTATTGCATCCTCATGATAACTCTGAGGTCGGTATGGCAGGGACTGTCAGTGTAGCCCAAACTCTCCTGCTCCTCTACATTTCCAAGCCTCCCTTGCAATGAGTTTGGGGTCACTCAACTGGGTTGTGGCCAGTGGACTGCAGGTAGAAGCAATGGATACCACTTCTGAGCCTAACCCTTCAATAAATGGTCAGTAAGCATGTTCTATAAAGAGCCAGGTAGTGAATACTTGAGGCTCTGAAGGCCACATAGGCTCTGTCACAACTACTCAACTCTGCCACTGTGGTACACAAGCAGCCATACACAATAAGAAAGCAAATAGGTGTGTCTGTGTACCAATAAAACTTTATTTACAGAAACAAACTGGTGACTGCATTTAGCCCAGAAGTGTAGTTTACCAACCCATGCCCTTACAGAAAATAGAGCAGAGCATACTAGGAAGGATTTGTTAAGACAGAGCCACAAAATAGAAGCACCTGGCTCCATAAATCACAGCTATAAAGGAGCCACCTAGCCTACATTTACTGTGATGGAAGAAAGAAATAACCTGTATTATGATAAGCCATGGAGATTTGGGGACTGTTTCTTATAGCAGCTTGTGTTAATTAATCTGACTAACACAGTAGGTTTCATTGTTCTTGCTGACAGCTGTGGAAAATGAAGACCAGCAAGGGAAGGGGTGAGGTTTACCTCAGGTGGTAGAGTGCTGCTCTGCACTTTCTGAGGACCCAGGTTCAATCCCAAGCACCACAAAAATGGGAGGAGGACATGGCAATCCACTCCTGAAACAATGAGCCATCAAAAACCCTATGACAGTCACTATGAGTCGGACATAATTCAATGGCACTAACAACAATGACACAGTAGGTTTCATTGTTCTTGCTGACAGCTGTGGAAAATGAGGACCAGAGAGGGAAGGGACCCAGCCAAGTTTATGAAACCAAGAAATAGTGCCAGGGCTTAAGATGACCAACCCATCCTCCCATATTTTTCTGGTTTTAGCACTGGAAATCCACATCCTGGGCAAACAGGCACCATTGGTGACCTAGCCAGAACTTGAACCCAGTACATCTGGCTTGGAAGCCCATACTCACAGCTTGTTAGGAGGGCTGCTTCCTGAAGAAAAACTCAGTCTGATCCCTGCTGGGAGGGCTCACACCCTGGTGTCCATTCTAGAGCCACTGGACCTGGGAGGTAAGCATGGGGCCTGTCACCCCCTCCTCCCAGGTCTCAGACCTTCTCCCCAAAGGCCACAAGTCAGGCATGAATTTTAAATATACACCAGCTTCAGTGTCGAAGTCAGCCCTGACATCTATAAAATGGCACTAAATCCTGCTTTTATGAGCTCTTGCTGCATTCCGCAGGGTGTTTTATCACACTCGTTGGAAGTTTACTGAAGGGAGTTAATAACCAACAAGGCTGGGGTCTGCCTGGCTCAGGATTGAGAAGTGGAACCCAGCCGAAGACTGTGGCAATGTGAGCATGTAGTAAAGACGCCAGCACCTGCAAATGCCCCAGTACTCACTATATGTATTGAGTCTCTGCAGATGCCCCTCCACCCAGTCCTCCCACTTGGCTCATCCACCATTCCTGCCAGCTGCCAGGGTGCAAGCCCAGACTGGATGCTCAGGAAGTTGGGGAAGGACTCTCCAAGTGGGTGACCTTTGAGCTAAAACCCAAAGGTTAAGAAAAAAGCTAGTTGGGCTAGAAGTGAGGCCCTCACCAGAGCCTAACTGATGCCAACATCATGCCTTTGAATCCCCCGGACTGTAAGCTACATCAACCTCTCTATTTTATAAAGTTAGCCTGCGTCTGGTGTATTGTAATGCCAATGAAACATGGACTAATATAGAAATTGAGACCAGTCAGAGAGGTGGGAGGAAAACCAGGCAGGAGGCAATCACAGATGCTAAGAGAGGAACACGCCAAGAAGAAAGAGTTCAATGGCATCAGATGCTACAGAGGGGCCAAGAAACCAAAGAAATGAGTCCCTTGGTTTGGGCAATGTCAAAGTCACAAATATATATTGAGTACCTAATGTGAGCCAGACTCTGCATCAAGTTCTAGGCAGAAAAAATAAAATAAAACACAGGAGATTAAGGGCAAGGAGGGAGGGACACAGAAATATAGAAATAATCACAGTGGCTGGAGGATCTCAGAAGAATGGCAGGGTAACTCTACCTGAGAGTTAAGGACACTTCAGAGAGGAGTGTACATCTGAGCTGGGTCATGCAAAGTGAATAGGAGTTTACTAGATAGGTAAGGAGACAGAAGAAACATCATGGGCAAAAGAATCAGGGTGATATGTCTACAAAGTGCAAGGATGTCCCTTTGCCTGGGAGAGAAGGGGAGATGAGGCTGAGGCAGAGAAG
The DNA here is from genome assembly GCA_007922755.1 of Pedetes capensis. Taxonomy (NCBI): domain Eukaryota; kingdom Metazoa; phylum Chordata; class Mammalia; order Rodentia; family Pedetidae; genus Pedetes; species Pedetes capensis. The sequence continues at coordinate 13,094 of VMDO01000540.1, read as the reverse complement.
GAGGATAAATGACCTCCCAGCTGTGCCTAGGCATTAAGGCTTACTCTCCAGACAGTAAGAAGGTTTGGAAGGAGATAGCATCAGATTTGCACTTTAGAAAATACCAGTAGTCTCTGAAGCCAGGCATAGTGGTACACACCCATAATCCCAGCAACTCAGGAGACTGAGCAGCATGAGGATTGTGAGTTCAAGGCCAGAGGCAGCCTGTGCAATTTAGTGAGACCCTGTCTCCAAATAAAAAATAAAAAGGGGCCAGAGGGGGTGGCTCAGGAATAAAGGACTTGCTTAGCATGCATGAGACCCTGTGTTTTACCCCTTAGTACTCAAGAAAAAGAAAAATAGTCTCTGTCTTTGAGACTCTCACCTGTAGTTCTGACACTAATCTGTGGAGTGGCCTTACAGAGGTCCCTTCCAGCCTCTTTTACCTTCTTGAAGTGAACAAATGAGACACTTTTCTCCAGTTCCTACAACCTGAGGGTTCTGTGGCTTGTATGAGTCAGTGCTGTTCTGAGGGCAGCTTATTTGTACACATCTGATCAAATAAATCCACCGACTATTTTCTGATTTTCAGAGTCAGAATTTGCCTTGAGTTTTTCCAAAGAGCTAAAAGACCTCTGGGGTCAACCACGCCACCAGCACGTAAGAGGCTTTTTCCCAACTCTCTAGTGAAGATGAGAAGCGAGGACTCCACCGTGGCCCAAGGGAAGGGCTGACATTTGGTAAGATGTCTGTATTTAACTCCCACCACCTCACATCTGTTTCCAATTAATTTGCCTGTGTTAAGAGGGATGCAGCCCGGAGCGCACAATTCTAACTCAGTTCTAGAGAGACAAAGAGATGCAGCCACAGAGGGTTAAGCTGATCCTCATCCACCCACTTTCCCCAACCCATACCCCAGGGGCTCGCTTGACCTGGGGACCACATGGCCTGCCAGGCATCTCAGGAGCTCTTCCATGCCCTCCTTTGCAATTCACACCTTAGCAATACCAGGGGTGGTATGTTTGAAGAACTGAAAAGTAAACCAAGATTGCTAGATATGTTGAATAGAAAGAATAGAAGACATGAGGTGGGGGAGTGAGGTGGGCAGCAGCTAGATTACACAAGGCCTTATAGACTATAAAAGGAAGGTCCTATTTTTATCCTAGGTCTTGTGGGAAGTGACATGGTCCCATTTGCATATTCAAGATCTCTCTCTGGCTGCTCATGAAGGAGTTAATGGGAAGCAAGACTTAGAATGGGGGTCATTTTGAACTACATTGCCTAACACTGCTTCCCTAGCCGTAGGGAAACCCTTGAAATGTGGCTCCTGTGACTGAGGAACGGAGTATCTTCTGCTCTTTAAATTAATTAACATTAAAATTGGCCGGTCGTGGTGGCACACGCCTATAATCCCAGCGGCTTGGGAGGCGGAGGCGGGAGGATCGCAGGTTCGAGACTAGAGGCAGTAACTTAGCGAGACCCTGTTTCCAAAAGTAAAAAAAAAAAAAAAAATGGGCTGAGGTGCAGCTCAGTGGTCCAGCACTTGCAGAGCATGCAGGTGCGAGGCCCTGGGTTCAACCCCCAGTACCAAAAAAAAAAAAAAAAAAAAAAACGTTAAAATTGAATGCTACTTGATTCAGCTACTTAAAAACTTTTAAGCACATTTGGAACAATTTAGGAATGTGGCTCTACTTTTTCCAACAGTAAATTTTATAAAAACTTAAATGCCAATCAAGGGTTTTCGATGAAAACTTAGCATGCACATTGAAATGTGCTGTAAGTAGATCTGGAAGACCCGGGACAAAAATAAAGAAGAATGTCAAGTATCTTGGTAATAGTTTATACTGATTATGTTAAAATGATAATAGTTTGAATACAGTGAGTTAAATAAAACAGAGCACTAAATTTAAAGTCACCTATTTTGGTTAGCCTTGTTTTGTTTTACTTTTTCAGTAAGCAAATGTAGACTTTCAGGTATGTCCCTCCTTAAGTTTCCATGGGACAGCACTGAGTTGGAAGATGTGATGGTTATTTAAACCAAGGTAATGATGGAGGACACAAAATGGAGATGACAAATCTTAGCATGAGTTTCGGAAGTAGCTATGGCACATCTTGCTGATAAATTGGCTGTCAGGAATGAGTGAAGGGAAGGGAAATAGCACAGATGATGGTTGTGATTCGGGCTTAACATTCAGATCAACGACGGTGTCATTTCTTTGAGTGGAGAAGACTTGGGGAAGGCAAACATTGGCAAGGACTTTGGGTTCTTGTGGAACAAGCTGAGTTTGAGAAGCCTGAAAGATTCAACTGTCAGGTGACAGCTGAATAGAAGAACCTCATATTCAAAAGCAAGGTTTGTAAAGAAGATCTCAATCTGGGAGCAATCACCTGGAAAAACCAGATCCCTTCTCTGGGGGTGCATCTCATGGCCAGACAGACAGACAGACAGACAGACAGGGATGTTAATATACTCCTCTGCTCTCTTGGTTATAGCAAATCCTTCTGAATATGCAAATGTTCTCTCCACCATTGAGTCTTCTTCTGTGTATCACCAGCGCTCCTCTCTTCTTTATCCCCCAACCCCCTGAGAGAAGCCCCTTCCTTGACTCTCCCACCCCCCGCAAACTTGCTGGGCAAAACACTGGTGCAAGCACCCACAGCCGCCTTCAGCAGTGAGCTGTGGGGTCAAGATGTTTGCACAAATGCTCCTCACAGCATCATTTATCTTGAGGGATGTCAACTCAAAAAATGTTAGTTCATGTCACTGTCAGGGTAAATGCCAAAAATTAGCTTTCTTTCATCAGAAAACAGAATAATTAACTTTGCAACTGTTTCCAAAACTGCTAATTAATGGGTTTTACTCACTTGATTTGTCAGGCTATATTGCAAGCTGAACAGCAGCCTAGGCCCCTAGAGGATTCCCATCCCCACCACCCCCTCCTCCACTCTGCTCCCGGCAGAAGTTGGAAGAAGTTTCAGGTAAACAAGAGAAGAAGAGCAAGGCTGGATGCAAATGCTGCTGTTTTAGAGTGGACAGTTTCCCTTTTTCTCTCAGAATAAGTCTTCTGTCATCTTTCTGCCTACCCCACATTGCTGGATCTCAAAAGGGAAATGCTCAGTCTTAGTAGAGGGGCCACTGTCAACCTGTCCCCAATCATGGAGGTCAGATCAAATTCCTGTCTCCTTACCTCCCCCAAGGTGGGAGGGTGGGGTAGGGGCAGTGTTTGAAGGCCAGCTTTGGTTCTTCCCAGCTGCGTGGCCTTCAGCAAGATACTCCCCTTTTGCAAAACATAGTGTACTCATCTATAAAATGGGGATCATGGTGGGTTTGTGTCACTAGGCTCCCAAAAGCTTAAAAGAGAATACTAAAGCCTTGGGCATGGTATTTTCAAAACAGTAAGTCCTCCATGGCTGGGATTTAGCTCAGTTGGTAGAGCGCTGCACTGCAGTCTCTGAGGTGCCGAGTTTGCTTCCCAGCACGGCAAAACTGGGAAAAGGACCTGGCAATCCACTCCCAAGGCAATCCCGAAACAGTCTGCCATTGAAAACCCTATAAGGGTCACTATGAGTCAGATACCCACTTGACAGCACCTAACAACAACAACAAGTCCTCCATGAACATGGTTCTTAGTCCACCTTTTACTCTCCTCCATCTAGGCTGCTGGCCTGGCTCGGGGTGCTCCTCTCACCTGGACAGTCCCTCTTCCCTGAGAGCCAACTTGGACTCCACAGGGATTGCCAGAGAAATTGTCCCAATATGGAAACTTGAGCATGCACAAAATGGTATTATTGGTCCCAAATCTAACGCCACCATACCAGGATTGTATTTCCACAACTTTGGCCTTAAAACTTTGCAGGGCTTCCCATTGTAGGTGGAGTGTACCTCCACACCCACTGATTTTTTTTAGTCATAGTAAGACAAAAATAATATAAAATTTACCATCTTCTCTTTCACCTGGCTGAATACTGGCTGCTAATAACTTTCCCTTCTATGGAGAATCACCATTGGCTCACATACCTCTCAGTTTTGGACTGGTGATGGATTAACAAAGGAAGGGTATATCCCAGGACCTTTAGATGGGTCGAATTCTGGGGTGCAATCTTTGTTCCAGATTTCTCCTTGGAACCAACCTGAAGCTTATGTCAATTTTCATCTGTTACTCTATTGTGTTTCCTTAACTTCCCTCCTCCTGAGAGCAGTCATCCAGGAAAACTTTGTCACAATGATTCCCATGAATGATAATAAATGACTGTTGTCTAAAGTCTCTGAGCTTTGAGGTATTCTGTTACAAGCATTATGAACTGATACAATTAGAATGCCCAAACCATGGAATACTATCCAGCCATTAAAAATGGTGAGAGTTCCATATATTGACTCCTAAACATGACAACAAAGCAATTTTGCTTGAAAAAAAAAAAAAATTGGCCACAAAGGACCATGTATACCAGTGTTCTTTCTGTTAAAGCAAGTTGACATCTGCTCCCATTTGGATATTCAACTATACAGAAATGTTTGACAGATTCTTCAAAGAATTAACAGTGTTTGTCCCTGTGTGCTGGAATGATAGGCAATATGTTAATTTGTCTTTGTACTTAGTTTATACCATTTGGTTTTAAATGGGATTTCTTTTTTAAATTAAACTTCTTTAAACAACAAAAGACCCTTATCATCTTAACCATTTTTAATCATACCTTTCAGTAGTGTACCTTTCAGTACCTTTCAGTAGTACCTTTCAGTACTTTCAGTACTTTCAATCATACCTTTCAGTAGTACCGTTCAGTAACACATTCCACTGCTGTATAATACTTCTTCAGAACTCTTTTCATCTTATAAAACTGAAACTCTATGCCCATTAAACAACAATTTCTCATTCTTTCCTCCCCACAGCCCTGGAAACCACCATTCTTCTTCCCATCTCTGTGAATTTGACTATTATAGATAATTCATATAAATGGAATCACAGAGTATGTCTTTTTGTAACTGGTTTATTTCACTTAGCATTATGTCCTCAAGGTTCATCCTTTGTTGAAGCCTGTGTCATTATCTGCTTTCTTTTCAAGGCTGAATAATATTCCCATTGATGTTGGACATGGCCATATGATTTGCTTTGGCCAATGAAATGTCATCAGAAGGATGTGATGTGTGCAGAGGCCTTGTGTGTGCTTACATAGCTTGGCCTGCCCTCCTATGCTCCAATGAAATGCCCTGAGGAGCCCCAGAGAGCTGCTGAGTATTCAGCCTGAAGGCCCAAATGAAGACACAGGGAGCAGACTTGTGTCCAGCTGGAAGCCCAGAGCCCATTCTGGCCCAGCCAAGGTAAATGGATACTGAAGTGGCCTATAAGATTTTTTTTTTAATTGGAGATTGTTTATTAGGTTGCAAAAAATAATGCAAACCATATTACTCCCTCTTTGTACCTCACTCTATTCACACTGTCCAAGAAGCCCCCACCTCCAAGCTCATGGTCATTTCATCATACCTTGGATCTGTGTTCAAGAACAACCTCTGAGGATAGAGGGTGGGCTGTAGGTGGCAGGCCATGGGCAGGAGGCTGAGACAATGGTCTAAACAAGAGTAGAGAAGGCACTAGCTAAGGAGGTTCTGGCTAGCATGCACTGATCTTAGACTTGTTTCAGGATGTTAGAGGCCGAAAGAGCTGAGGCTGGGGCCCTTGATGAGCACTTCCATACAACCCCAGTGCCTTCCCTGAGTATATCAAGTATGTACTTCTCAAATAGAGATGTTGGCTCTTCACTCATGGGTGCTCTTGATAACTCACCTGTTCCTGCCCAAGGACAGCTTTCCCCATCCAGCCTATCTGCAGGCTACAGTGACCAGACTGAGACTAGGACAAAGCTGGGCTCAGCGGCAGACACCTCTAATCCCAGTGACTCAGGAGGCAGAGGCAGGAGAATCACAAGTTTCAGGCCAGAGGCAACCTGCGTAACTTAGTGAGACTCTGATTCAAGGTAAAAGAGTAAAAAGTGGGATAGAAGTGTGGCCCAGTGGTAGGGCACTTCCAAATCATGCATGAAGCCTGGGTTCACCCCACCAATGCCATTAAAAAAAAAATGAGTAAGATCAGAGGAGACACACATGCACTGGTGTCCTGCATCACATCAGAACTCTTCCAGCAAGAAGGGCACCACCAAATGACTTTTGAGCCTCCAAAACTGCGAGCTGAATGATCCTTTTTTTCTTATAATTTACCCAGTGCGTATTATTGTGTTTTTAGCAACAGAAAAGAGACTGACACATCACACACACGCATTCTATTGAGAGACAGAGGCCAGTACAGACTCCTGACCACTGCTGCAGCCTGGCCACTGGCCTGTCCTACAGCCATAGGCTCTATCTGCATTTGTTGAATGGAACCTCTATGGGGCCAGAGTGAGCCCAGGCTTGGTGACACCAGTGAGTGGCCTATTAGGGATGACCTATCTGTCAGACCAGAAGTGACATAATCATGACACAGACTTTCCACTCATTTGTGTTCACAACACTGTTGTTTGCCTCCCTATACAAGGTGTCTAATCTATTTATGATTAGCAAGCCACTAACATTCTTACTATCTGTACTTGACACATCTTAATGAATTCTGCCCATGTTTCTCACACGTCCTCATTATGTATACTTAACACATCCTCTAAATTTGGCCTCTGCTTTGTAAGCTGCCAGCTTATGCACCATCTATGCCATGCACTTCTTGGGAGGGTCACCCATCTATTTGTGTTTCTTGTCCTTTGGAGCAGAATTACATATTTTCAAGTAACACAGTGAACACACTCTGCATTCTCCAATCCACCCACATCCCTGCAATTCTACCACCTCCACCCCATTGCCACCCCTTCCTAGATCAGCCACTGGTCTCCTGCTCCCATATTGACCACCCTCACAACATTCAGAGGTGGCCTCTGAAGGGGAAAGCCTGGCTCTAAAGTCTGAATTCCTGAGTGGCACCAAGGCCCCAACTCCCTCTGCAATCTCTTCAAGTCCCACCTTTCCCCTCCCCACACCATGCACTCTCCACACCAGCCCTGCTTTGCACATGCCCTGTCTGGAATGAGCTCTTTCCTGTGTTTTTGCTCAGTTTCTACACTCCATCAAGACCCAATTCACCTCTTCTTGGAACCATTCTCTGATTCTCTCCCCATGCCAGAAGGAAAGAGAGAGGCAAGGGGAAGGGAGAATATAGGGAGGAAAAGAAAAGGGGTGGGGGAGGAGACCCATAACCATGCCACTAAAGAAGGAAATATCTCCAAAGGTGATAATTGCCCTGTTATCTAGATATGCATATAAGCAAATGATTGAATGATGTTTTGGAAGAATAATCCCAGAAACGATTCAAACACAGAATGTGCTGTTGGACCAGATACAATTGGTGATTTTTCCTTGTGCTCTGATTGTTTCAATAAGCTTTTGGTGTAAAATAAACTTTTCCCAATTCTTAGTAATTCAGAACAATCATTTCATTGCATCTTGTGTTTCTAGGGCACAGTTTACCTGGACCACTTTTCCGACTCTATGTGGGACTCACTATGCTCACTTGGCATACAGCCAGCAGCTAGGATGGGCTGGAGGGTCCAAGATGGTGCCCCTCATTAGTGTAGGTCTCAGCAGAAACTGGAAGGCTGGGCTTAGTCTGGTGCTCCCATTGTCCCTGTGGACACAGGGTCTGTCTGCTGTGTTCTCCACCAGTGTGATCAGACTTCTGGCTCAGCAGCTCAGGACCCAAGAAACCAAAGTGAGAGCTGCCAGTCCTTTAAAATACCAGGTCTGAAACTGGCCTGGCATCATTTCCTCCATATTCTATTGTTCAAATAGTCACAGCCCATATTCAAGGAGAGAAGAGACAGACTCCACCTGTGTAACATGGACAGTTCTGCTTTGTAACTGGAAAGGTTTACCCCAAGGCAGATCCTGCCAGATGAGGATGGGCCGCTGCCCTTAAATTATCCATAGCCCCTGTCCTAAGGCCATCCTGCATCCTATTCCTCATTCTCCTCCATGGTTTCTGACCCTGGGGTTCATTTCCTGCTGTCAACCCTTTGCCTGTGGCTTGCCTCTGACAGCTGGCTTCCCTCAGGAGCCACATTCCTGTTTGCTCCTGAGTTCCAAACCGGATGCCAGTGTTGACCCAAGAACTAGAAGCCAGAACCGGAAGTCCATGGCACCAGCCCGGAAGTTGTTCAGGGCTGTCTTTCGTGTGCTTCCACTGTCCGTTTCCCCCTCAACTGAGCACTGATCCCCAGCCCGGCTGCCTCCCTGCTTCCCCTCAGATGGGGAGCCATTGTCCCCAGCCAGCGAGGCGCATCTCAGAAGCACCATCTCCTCGGGCTCTTTTCCTGCTCTGTCTGGATTGGGCTCATTTACTAAAAATTAGTTGGGAATGAAAAAAGCCCGTAGTTTATTAACGTGCTATTATTCCCTCCCGCCATCCCCCTGCAGCATGATGGATTGCCTGGGGAGGGGATGCAGCCCCAGCCGGGAGCAAGCAGGCTCTGCGCGGCCCCTAGCGCAGACAGATGGGGAGGCCGAGTCCTGACCATGATTGATTAGCTCCGCAAAGCCTGTTGAGCGGAGTTCCATCAAGATTGATGCTTTCTCCTCATAACAGCATTTCCAAAAAGTTTCTATTACATTTTGATTATGTTTATAGAATCTCGCTGGTCTGGGGGAAGATGCAATCTCGTTCCTTCCCAGTGTGTGTCTGCGTGGGCCGCCACAGTGCCTCTGCGGAGTGAGCCTCACTCTCAAGGCAGCGGAAAGGACCTTCCTTGCCTCCCAAGATCAAGTTGGAGGAAGCTAATGTCCATCGTCCTGGTGCTCCAAGTCCAGCATGGCAGCTCTGGTTTTCAAGGGGCAAAAGCCTCTCAGGTCCTGAGATCTGGAACTGAAAGTGGAAGAAACCCAGAGGGCAAAAGGGATAGCCTGAGGTCAGCAGGTGGCCAGGGAAGGGGCTGTGTGGCCCGTTCTTCTACCTGATTGCCGAGGACATGGTCAAATGTATGTTAAAATACATGTTTTAAGTATTTACACGAATGCATCTCTGTGTGTGTCCTACCTTATCTCACAAAGGATTTGAGTGATATACAGGAAATGGTGAAAAATAAAGGATAATTAGGACCAGAGAAATGCACCTCAGGCAAGAACATCTAGACCAAAAAGAAGGAAATAAATACATATTTGCAGCATGTAAGATCCTACACAGTCTTTATTGTTGGGTCTGAGATTCCTGAGAGTCAAAGTGAAAAAGGAAATAAAATCAGCTAGTTCATGCTTTTCTTGCTGTCATTAATAAAAGAATTCTTTTAAAAAGCCAGTTTCTTGGGAGACTCTTAGGATTTCTTCAAATTTTATTCTAAAAGAAATTTTATACTAGAAAGTTCTTAACTGGAAACTGTGAGGAAAACATTAAACCAGAATTTCTCAACCTTAACACTATTGACATATAGTGAGAGAATTCCTAGTTTCAGAGCTGTCCCATGAAAGGTAGTATGTTTTCCATCATCCCTGGTCTCTACCCACTAGATGCCCATAGCAAACTATCCTCAAGTTGTGACAACCAAAACTTTCTGCAGACACTGTCACATGTCCTGGGGTAGAGGTGCCCAGCTGAATTTGAATTTCAGACTTAAAAACTGAATACTACTTTAGTATGGGTATAGCCCCATGCAATATTTACTATATGACATGCTTATGCTAAAATAGCATTCTTTGTTGTCTGAAATTCCAATGTAACTGGCCAACCAATGTTATATCGAGTAACCCCACCTGATAAGCAACATCCTCTAATGAGATTCTTTCAAACATAATGCAGTGCAAAGTACCCATTCCCACTCCCCGTGTATATTTTTTAGTTGTTATAATAGTGAAAATGTGATTTTCCTCAGTGCTGCTTTTTATTTTTAGATAACTGATAGTTTGTCCTGTATCTTTTCTTCTGTAAAATTTCATCCATTGTGAGCTATCTTGAAAATAAATGGTACATTTTTCTTTTTTCAGAACCTAATAAAGGGCTGGCCTGCAGCCATACTACTGTGGCATCTGATCCTATCAGATCTTAGAAACTAAGCAGGGTAGGACATGGTTAATACTTTGATGGGAGACCACCTGGGAACACCAGGTGCTATAATCTTGGGAGAAGGACCTGGCAACCCACTCCCAAACAACAATCAGCCATTAAAAACCCTATGAATAGCAGAGAAGCACCAGTAGTATTTCGCCTGTTGTACATAGGGTCACTATGAGTCAAGATACCAACTTCATGGCACCTAACAACAATAAAGGGCTGGGGGTGTGGCTGAGTGGTAGAGCACTTGCCTAACATTCATAAGGCCCTGGATTCATCCCCAGCACCACAAATAAGTAAATAAATAAATATTCAAAACTCTAGTTGAGAACTACTGAGTTAAATAATGCTCTCAAAACAGTTCTTCAGGTAACCCAGCCAAGGGGTTCCAAAAGTCTGTTTCTTATAGCATCCAAGGAAGGAATTGAGGACATAACTCTCAAAGAGCATAATTTTCAAAGAGCAATTCTGCAGAGTTCTAAACAATATCATCCTCCCACACTGTTTTCTGATAGCCCTGCTTACCAAGAGTTAAAAAACAGAGACACTTTTCTGCAAACTACCCCTAGCCTAACTATACAGAATCTCTCTGCATGACACTAGAATGTAAAAGTTTGTGAGTAAACAAGCTGTCCACCAGTCCAAAACTTCTTAATTCTAGTGAATAAGTTTAAATATAGAATGCCTGTAGAATACATGTTGCTGCTGTTATTGTTGTTGTTAGGTGTCGTCGAGTTGGTATCCAACTCATAGAGACCCTATGTACAACAGATGAAACACTATTGTTAGTGCTTCTCTGCTATTCATAAGGTTTTCAATGGCAGATTATTTTTGGGGATTGGGTTGCTGGGTCCTTCTCCCACAGAATACATAGTAACAAATAATTGCTGGGCGCAGTGGTGCACACCTATAATCCCAGCAACTTGAGAGGCAGAGGGCCGAGACAGGAGGATCGCAAATTTGAGACCAGAGGCAGTCTGTGTAATTTAGCAAGACCCTGTCTAAAAAAAAAAAAAAAAAAAAAAAAAAAAAAAAAAATTATCTCCAAGATGCATTAAGTGAAAAAAGAAGGTGCTAATGATATGTAAAGGATACTAAGAATAAAGGAGATAGAGGTAAAAGTCCACTTTTCATATTTATGTCTACCTACGTATGGAGTGATTTACAAGAAATTAGCTACAATATGCTGGGGAATGAACATAGGAAACTACAATGAAGGATGAAAACAAGGTTTGCTTTTTAGTGAGTAGTCTTTTGAGCCGTTTGGGTTTTTTTTTTTTTAAACCATGTGTATATATTAGCTTTTCCAAATGAAACCAAATGATCTTTTACAAGTATACCAAGAATTCACAGTGGGCTGCCAGGAGAGCACTAGCCTAGCATGAGTAAAGTCCTGGGTTCAGTCCTCAGTGCTGCAAACAGGAAAAGAATACACAATGAGAAAAAGTCTCTTCAACAAATGGTGCTAGAGAAACTGGATATCCACATGGAAAAGAGTGAAATTGGACTTGGACTTCTATGTTATAGCACACACAAAACTCAACTCAAAATGGACTAAAACTTAAACATAAAACATGAAACTATAAAACTCCTGGAAAAAAACATAGGGGAAAACTTCATGGCATTGATCTTGGCAATGATATCACGGATTGTTGTTGTGGTTGTTGTTAGGTGCCGTCAAGTCGGTATCTGACTCATAGTGACCCTCATAGGGTTTTCAATGGCTGACTGTTTCGGGATTGCCTTGGGAGTGGATTGCCAGGTCCTTCTCCCATTTGTGCGGTGCTGGGAATTGAACTCGGGACCTCAGAGACTGCAACGCAGTGCTCTACCAACTGAGCTAAATCCCAGCCCCGATATCATGGATAGGACATCAAAAATACAGGTAACGAAAGCAAAATTACACAAATAGAATTACATCAAACTCAAAAGCTTCTGTACAACAAAGGAACCAATCAATGAAAAGGCAATCTATAGAATGGAAGAATATATTTTCAAACTAAATATCTGATAAGAGGTTAATATCCAAAATACATAAAGAACTTCTACAACTCAATAGCAAAATAACCCAAAAAACACAAACAAAATAAAATATAGTCTGATTAAAGATGGGCAAAGAGCTTGAAAAGACATTTCTCTTAAAATACATGGTCAAAAATGTATGGAAAGGTGCACAACATCACCAATTATCAGGAAAATGCAAACCAAAACCACAATGATATATCACTTAACATCTATTAGGATGGATATTACTTTTAAAAAATTAAAACTATAACAAGTGTTAGCAAGGTAGCAGAGAAATTGGGATTCTTGTACACTGTTTGTGGTAATGTAAAAGAAAATAATTTTTAAATTTAAAAATGCCCAGTTTCATCTAAAGGAGCTTGTTTTATGGAATTAACCATAGATAGATGGTAAAATTTATGCTGTAAATATTTATTATAATATTACTATACTTGGAAACTACTTCAATGTCCAATTATATAAAACTGGCTTACATGAATTATGGTATATCCATATATGAGTTATGGTATATCCATATAGAATACTATTCTGGAAATCATTAAAATTCACATTCATAAAGAATGACCTAGGATATGAGAAAATGACTGTGATTTATTATTAAGTAAAAAAAATAAGATACAATACAGCATTTTCAGTGTGGTCCTCGTGTTTTTCAAGGTGTCCCACCTGTCCTGATTACATAACCCCACATGAGTCTTTCAAGCTCATTACCAGGACTTTGAGTTTCAAGTGGCTGATAGAAGAATGGAAAGAACAGAATCCCCTTGATCCAATGGGTTATTAGTTCCTGATTAACTAGAATCTATCTCCATTCCCACGGGGCTGGGATTTGGCTCAGTGGGTAGAGTGCTGCGCTGCAGTCTCTGAGGCCCAAGTTCAATTCCCAGCATCGCAAAAATGGGAGAAGGGCCTGGCAATCCACTCCCAAGGCAATCCCGAAGCACTCAGCCATTGAAAACCCTATGAGGGGTCGCTATGAGTCGGATACCGACTCGACGGCACCTAACAACAACAACA
>VMDO01000539.1:100000-288700 GCA_007922755.1 Pedetes capensis | reverse complement strand
TTTTTTTTTGCGGTACTAGGGGTTGAACCCAGGGCCTGGACCACTGAGCTGCACCCCCAGCCCATTTTGTAGATTTTATTATTTTCTGAGACAGGGTCTCGCTAAATTACACTGACTGTCTCTGGTCTTGAACTTGCGATCCTCCTGCCTCCTCCTCCCCAGCCGCTGGGATTACAGGCGTGCGCCACCACGCCCGGCTGAGACCCTATCTTGATTCAAAAAATAAAAAAGGGGCTGGAAGTGCAGCTCAGTGGCAGAGCACTTAGAAAGTATGCTAAGGCCCTGGGTTCAGCCCCCCAATACTAAAAAAAAAAAAAAAAAAAAAAAAAAAAAAAAAAAAAAAAAAAAAAAAAAAAGCTAAATAAAATACTAATAACAACAAATCTCTTTCTCAAGGTCTTCAAAAATAACCAAACCAGAATTTGAGAGGCTCAGATTCCTGCAAGAAGGGAAACAATACTGTGGAAATAAATATGGAGGTATCTTAAAAAACTGAAAATAGATCTACCGTATGACCCAGCTATAACACTATTGGGAATTTACCCAAAGAGATATGGGTCATCATACCACAGAGACACCCGCATCTCCATGTTCAATGGGGCACTTTTCACAATAGCAAGGATATGGAATCAACCAAAGTGCCCTGCAACAGAAGAATGGATAAAAAAACTATGGTACATATACACAATGGACTACTACTCAGCAATCAAAAAAATGAAATAAGGACATTCACAGCAAAATGGATAGAATTAGAAAAAATTATTTTAAGTGAACAAACACAAGCTCAGAAAAAGAAACACCATATGTTCTCACTCATATGTGGGAGCTGAATCAAAATTATAAGAAGGAAAAAATCCTATACAAAGGTTGGATCATAATAAAAAAAAAGCTAAGAATGGTGTTACAGATGGTCTACAAAATGCATGCAATAGTTCTGACAAGGTAAAAAGAAAGTTCACTGCAGGAAAAGTTTCTACCTTAAACAGAACTGGAACCCAAGGATATATAGAAAAATATTACCATAAAAAGACAAGTAAATGGTAGAGAAGTCTTTGATGGGGGGGTAGGATGGGGGGGAAACGTAAAAGAGGGCAAGGGGGAACCTATATGAATAATGTACAACAAAATGCATATATGGAAATGTCATAATGAAAAGAATGTCAGAATGAATCACACTAAGGTGTACATTAAAAATTTCCAATAAAAAAAAATTATGGTGCATACATCAATCCTCCAGAATAGCATGTAGCCGTTAAAAAGAATGAAATAGATGTACCTGTATTAAAGTGAAAAGATCTCCACTTTTCAAACAAGTTACAAACCAAAATTCAGAACAGTAGATATAATACCATCCCACTTACTACAAAAGGAGGACATAGATTATGTATTTATGAAAATGAATTATATCTGTAAATGCATAGACAGGTAGTAAAGTCTGAAGTCCATGATTCTTCACAAGACGAGTTGGAAGCTGCAGGGTTCTGGGATTAGTTAGTGGTGAAGGGAAGTTTTTTCTTTGTATACTTCTACAGTGTTGGGAATTTTATGAAGATTGTATAGTGTTGTTTCTTTTGTATCAAAAAATTAAAAATTAAGTAATATTTCTAAGTAAAAATTCTGAATTCCCATGACTGGAGGGAAAAAAAAAAAGGGAAACAATACTCAGGTGAGTGTGACATTTGCCCCAGTGCATCTCCCAAGTTACAGGTAGCACCATGCTGAGAGGCTGAGAAGTAAAACAGAAAGTGGTTGTCAAAAGCTGAGAGGCTGGGCAGCATCTGTGGCCACTTCATGCAGAGAGGGATACAAAAATTGGAATTCAGAAGTATGGAGGCAGACGTAGCACTTGAAATGTCAAGAAAAGTGCTTTAAGCTGAGCAAAGCTTTATGGCAATCTTCAGGTGTATGAGAGAGAAACTGGAGCTCAGGTTCTGCCATGTAGCAGGGCGTGATAAATACCAACGGCTCTCAGTGAGACTCCCTGAAGGATGCACACCAGGATAAAGGGCAAACTAGAAACAGAAAACAGCTGTCACAAAAAACCTAGCTCTGAATCACCTTAATCCCACTTGGATTAAATTGATCTGGCCTGACTCTAATTACCCACAAAAGCAAAATTAAATCCTTTCTGGTAGAGCAAAAAAATCATCCCAAGCCCCAAATTATCTCTAGAGTTTTTATATTCAGTGTCTAACCTCAAATAAAAATTACCAAGCACACAAGGAAACAGGACTAAATGACTGCACATCAAAAGAACAAATATAAAAATAGACCTATAGGGGATACAGATATGAGTTATTGGATAAGGGCTTTAAAATAACTGTGAATATATACAAGAATGTATGTACAAGACAAGATGAATGTCATCAGGGAATGAGAATTTATGAAAGTATCAAATGAAAAAACCTACAACTAAAAAATACGGTAACTAAAGTTAAGAATACAACAGAAGGGTTTAACAGATTCATAGCTGAACTGTAAGATAATCTAGTAGGAAATATGCAGAGTCCTAAGGGAAAGGAAAGAAAAATAAACAAGATATGGCAGTCTAACATTTGTGATTAGAGTCTCTTCTGAAACTAGTGAACGATATTAAAATCTAAGATTCAAGAAGCCCTGTGAACATCAAGGAGGGGAAATACAAAGAAAATCACATCTCAGTATCACAGAAAAACTGGTAAGACACAAACACATTTTAAGCAGACAGTGGGTGTGGGGGGGAATACAGCATATCAATCTTCAAAAGAGTATAAGGAAGATTGACAGCTTCCTTCTCAATAAGAAAGCTGAAGCCCCAACACAGGCAAAGACATCTTTATAAAGCACTGAAAGATTGGAGGAGGCTTGGTAGTACCCGCCTATAATCTCAGAACTTGGGAAAATGAGGCAGGAGGATCTCAAGTTCTAGACCAGCCTAGGCTACATACTGAGTTTGAGGCTAAGACTCTGTCTCAAAAATGAGCTGGGTGCTGTGGTGCACACCTGCAATCCCAGTGACTCGAGAAGCTGAGGCAGGAGGATTGTGAGTTTGAGGCCAGAGGCAGCCTGCACAATTTAGTGAGACTCTGTCTCAAAATTAAAGAAAAAACAAATTTTCAAAGGGGCTGAGGCTATAGTTTGGAGGTGGAACACCCTGGGTTTAATTCTCTAGTAGTGGTGGGATGGGGGTGGGGACCAAGAAAACAAAAACAAAACAAAAAACAATGCACATGCACCTACACAAAGAAGATCAATGCCAACCTAAAATTCTTTTTTTGTTTGGTTTTTTGAGACAAGGTCTTGCTGGTCTTGAGGCTGGCCTTGAACTGATGTTGATCCTCTTGCCTCAGGCTCCTAAGTGCTGGGATTACATGCTCAGCTCCAAACTAGATTTCTATACCTTGCAAAAATACCATTAAAGCTGGGTGCACATCTGTAATCCTAGCAACTTAGACAGAAGAAGTAGGATGGGGTACAAACTTTGTAAACTTGTATTTTGGTTTGATTTAAGCTGGACATGGTGGCTCAAGGGTGTAATCCAAACACTCAGGTAGCTGAGGCAGGTGTGGACTGTGCAGCAAGACCCTATCTCCAAAACCCAAAAAGCAAAAAAGGTACAAAATGTATGCAATTCCTATTTTGTTTGTTTATTTTTAAGAGAATGTCTCACTGTGTTGCCCAGTATGGTCTCAAACTCCTGGGCTTACATGATCCTCCTTTCTCAACTTCCCAGTAGAGGGATAGTTGAGTAGAATATGAAATATGCACAGAGAGTAGCGGAATGCACTACCACTCAAGCTAAGAAACAATCTAAATTCAATTGAAATACATTTTAAAAGACTTAAATAAACAGAGAGACAGGATAACCTCAATTCATAAAGATGTCAACTTTCCCTTAAATTCATACATAGATTGAATACAATTCCAAACAAAATCTTAACTCAAAAAGCTGATTCCAAAGTTTATATGGAACCAGGTGTGGTGGCAGGCCTGTACTCCTAGCTACTTGGGAGGCTGAGGCAGAAGGATCATTCCAAGGAGTTTGAAGCTAGCCTGGGCAACACAGAAAGAATCTATCTCAAGTACAAATAAATGAGCTGAGTGCCGTGGCATATGCCTATAATCCCAGTGACTCAGGAGGGTGAGGTAGGAGGACCTTGAATTTGAGGCCAGAAACAGCTTGCACAATTTAACAAGACCTTGCCTCAAAATTAAAAAAATAAAAAAGAGGCCAAAGCTGCAGCTGCAACTCAGTGCCAGAGCACTTGGTTAGCATGCATGAGCCTCTGGGTTTAACTCTCCAGAACTGCAATCAATCAACAAACCAGTCAATAAAATAAAATAATGATTTATAAGGCAGAGGGGGAAAAAAAAAAGACTTTTTTTTTTTTTTTGGTGGTGGTACTGGGGGTTGAACCCAGGGCCTCGCGCCAGCATGCTCTACAAGTGCTGGACCACTGAGCTGTGCCCTCAGCCTATTTTTTTACTTTTTGAGACAGGGTCTCACTAAGTTACACAGACTGCCTCTGGTCTCAAATTTGTGATCCTCCTGCCTCTGCCTCCCAAGCTGCTGAGATTACAGGCGTGTGCCACTATGCCCAACAAAACAAGACATTCTTGAAGAGTAATCAATTTAGGGTAACTTTTCCTTGGAATTATCAAGACTTGTCTTGCAGTTATAAAGAATGATTTTGGCCTGGGTGCTATGGTGCATGCCTGTAATCCCAGCATTTTGGGAGGCTGAGGTAGGAGGATACTGAGTTCAAGGCCAGAGGCAGTCTGTGCAATTTAGTGAAGCCCTGTCTCATAATAAAAACTAAAAAAGGAGCTAGGGTGAAGCTCAATGGTAGCACACTTGCCTAGCATGCTAGAGGCCCTGGGTTAAACCTTCTAGTACTGGGCAGAAAAAAAGGAATAAAATACCTAGGAATAAATTTAACAAGTGTAAGACTCATACACTGAAAACTACAAAACATTATGGAAAGGTTTTTTTGTCCTGTTTTGGTTTGGGTTTTGATGCTACTGGTGATCAAACCTAGTGCCTGAGGCAAGCTTATTCTACCACTGAACTACATCTGCAGTCCAAGGAGCAAAAAATTTAAAAACCTAAATAAACTCAAAGATACCCCATGCTCATGGACTGAAGAGTTTATATTGTTAAGATGGCAGCCCTCTCCAAAATGATTCACAAATTTAACACCAATCCCTATCAAAATAAAATCCCTGGGCTAGGGCTATGGCTCAGTGCCAGTGCGCTTGCCTGGTATATGCAAGGCCCTGGGTTTAGTCTTTAGCACTGAAAAAAAAATCCCAATTGCCTTTTATTCATAAATTGAAAAGCTGATCCTAAAATTCATATGGAAATGCAAGTATATTCTTTAGAACTTTCTTTAGTAAAGATGTGACACTTGACTATGAACTTTTTTCTTTTTTCATTTTCATGGTACTTGGGGATTGAACCCAGGCCTGGCACATAATTACAAGTACTCTACTACTAAGCTGCACCCCAGCCCATTTTTTATTTTTTGAGTCAGGATCTCACTAAGTCACACAGGCTGCTTCTGGCCTTGAACTTGTGATCCTCCTCTAGCGTTGCTGGGACTACTCTAGAGGCATGCGCCACAGTGCCCAGCCAAAAATTTTTTTGATGCAGGGTCTTGCTATGTTGCACAGCCTGGTCTCAAAGTCCTAGACTCAAGTTATCCTCCCGTTTCGGCTTCCCCAGTAGCTGGGACTACAGATGTACACACCACATGCAGCTTGGGCTACAAACTTCTTAAATTTCTATTTTTGTTTGAAGAACAAAAGTGGAGGACTCACAATCTTAATTTCACAATTTACCACAAAGCTATGGCAAATGTGAAAGAGTGGTACTAGTGTAAGTATATACATACATATCCATGCCATGAAATCGAAGTCAGAGTCCAGAAATAAACCCTTAACATTTATCATCAATTATTTTGACAAGGGTGCCAAGACCACTCAGTGTGGAAAGAATACTGTCTAACAAATGGTGCTGGACATCCAGATATGAAAGAATGAAACTGGACTCATCCTTCATACTATATAGAAACACTAATTCAAAATGACTTAAATGTAACAGGTAAAATGATAAAACTCTTAGAAGCAAACAGAAGTAAATCTTCACAACTTTGGATTAGGCAAGTTTCTTTAGACTTGACACCAAAGCACAAGTGACAAAAGAAAATTCCCTATAGCTGGGTGCTGTGGCACAAACCTGTAATCCCAGCAACTCAGGGTGATAAAAGTTTGAGGTCAGAGGTAGTCTGTGCAACTTAGACTCTTGTCTCAACATTAAAAAAATTAAAAAGGGCTAGAGGTGAAGCTCAGTCACAGAGCACACGTAGCACACATGAGAGCCTGGGTTCAAAGCCATAGTACTGCATAGGTAAATAAAAAATAAAAATAAATAGGACTTGATTAAAACAAATGGCTGGGGATATAGTTCAGTGGCAGAGCATGTGTTTAAGCACGCATGAGGCCCTGGGTTCAATGTTCAGCACCACAAAATAAGTAAATAAATAAAATAAAAACTTACTCAAAATGTGGAGCAACCCACACCAGGTGCAGTGGTGCACGCCTGCAATCCCAGCAATTTGGGAGGCAGAGGCAGGAGGAGTGCAAGTTCAAGATCAGAGGCAATCTGCATAATTTAGGGAGACTCTCTCTCAAAATAAAAAGTAAAAACATCAGCTGGAGGTACACCTCAGTGTTACAGCATTTGCAAAGCAGGCAAGCTTGAGGCCTGGGGTTCGACCCTCCAGTACAGAAAAAAAAAAAAAAAAAACTGGGCGGGGGGGAGAAGCAACCCAACTGTCCATCAACTGATGGATGGATAAGGAAAATGTGACCTACTCCTACAATGGAATATTATTCAACAATGTAAAGGAACAACATTCTGATATGTATTACAACATGGATAAACCTCAGAATCATTATTGCTAAGTGAAGAAGCTAAATAAAAAAGATCACACTAAACCAGGTGCGGTGGCACACGCCTGTAATCCCAGCGGCTCAGGAGGCAGAGGCAGGAGGATTGCAAGTTTGGGACCAGAGGCAGTCTGTGTAATTTAGTGAGACCCTGTCTCAAAAAGTAAAAAAAAAAAAAAAAAAAAAAAAAAAAAAAAAAAAAAAGGGCGGGGGGTGCAGCTCAGTGGTCCAGCACTTGCCAAGTATGCAAACACGAGGCCCTGGGTTCAACCCCCAGTACCACAAAAAAAAAAAAAAAAGTAAAAAAAATGGGCTAAGGGTGCAGCTCAGTGGTCCAGCACTTGCAGAGCATGCAAGCACAAGGCCCTGGCTTCAACCCTTAGTACCACAAAAAAAGAGAGGGAGGGGGGGAGAGAGAGAGAGAGAGAGAGAGAGAGAGATCACACTTTGTATGATTACATATGTAGAAAATGTCCAGAAATATGCAATTCTACAGAGAAAAAGTTCCTGCTGTTCCAACAACAATAAACAAAAAGTAGATTAGTGCTTGTCTAAGACTGGAGGACTCTGAGGAAGGGATGGGTTATAATGGCCAAATGGGTAAAGGGCTCCTTTTGGGGGATGATGAAAATGTTCTATTATTAGGGAGTAGCAACGGCTATACAATTCTGTGAATATACTAAAACGCAACTGAATTGTACACTTTTTTAATTAGTCATTTTTTTCTTTTTCTTTTTATTTATTTATTTATTTTTGTGGTACTGGGGGTTGAACCCAGAGCCTTGTGCTTGCATGCTCTGCAAGTGCTATACCACTGAGCTGCACCCCCAGCCCATTTTTTCACTTTTTGAGACAGGATCTTGCTAAATTATGCAGACTGCCTCTGGTCTCAAACTTTCGATCCTCCTGCCTCTGCCTCCCGAGCTGCTGGGATTACAGGCATGCTCCACTGCGCCTGGCTTATTTAGTAATTTTTAAGTTAATGAAGCCCATTAATTTGTACACTATGACATTCCATACATGCATATCATCGTACTTTGCTCATGTTCACCCACCCATTACCCTCTCATGTCCCTCTTCCCACTTCTGCTGATCTCCTTCCTCCCTGTAAATGGTCCCCCTTCTGCCTGAATGCTTATATATATATATCTTTTCTGCCTACAGAGAGAAAGCATGTGATGTCTTTCATTTCCCCTCACTGCTCTTTCTTATTGCCCTCTCCCCTTCTCTTTAGTCTCCCTTTTCCCCCCAAATAGTCCCCCTTTTACTTTCATGACATATATATTCAAATCTAGCATCCACATATAAGAGAAAACATATGATATTTGTCTTTCTGAGTCTGTCTTATTTCACTTAAAACAGTGGTTTCTACTTCTATCCATTTTCCTGCAAAGGACTTAATTTCATTTTTCTTTATGGCTGAGTAAAACTCCACTGTGTATATGTATCACATTTTCTTTATCCATTCATCTGTTGATGGATTGCTAGATTGATTCCATATCTTGGTTATTGTGAATAGTATCTCAATAAACATGGATGAACAGGTATCTTTGTTGTATGCTGACTTAGATTCCTTAGGGTATATACCTAGGAATGGTATAGCTGGGTCATATGGTAGTTCTATTTTTAGCTTTTTGAGGACCCTCCATATGATTTTCAAGTGGTCACACTAACTTACATTTCCACCAGCAGTGTATGAGGGGTCCTTTATCCCCACATCCACATCCTTGCCAGCATTTTTGTTTGAGTTTCTGGAGGGCTGAACCTAGGGCCTCACACATTTTTGCAAGTGCTCTATCACTGATCTGGGCTGGGATTTAGCTCAGTGGGTAGAGCACTGCGCTGCAGTCTCTGAGAACCCGAGTTCAATTCCCAGCACCACAAAAATGGGAGAAGGGCCTGGCAATCCACTCCCAAGGCAATCCCGAAGCACTCAGCCATTGAAAACCCTATGAGGGTCGCTATGAGTCGGATACCGACTCGACGGCACCTAACAACAACAATCACTGATCTAGGCCTCTAGCCTCTTTCTAAATTTTTCATCTCAAGACAAGGTCTTGCTAAGTTACGCAGGCTGCCTCTGGCCTCAAACCTGGGATCCTCCTGCCTCTGCCTCCTGAGTTGCTAGGATTACAGGCATGTGCCACCACACCTGTCTTAGTTGTTTGTTTTCTTGAGGATGGCCATCTGACTAGGGTGAGATAGAATTTCAATGTAGTTTTGATTTGTGAATTGTACATTTTATGAGGGTGAATTTTATAGTATATAAATTATATCTCAGGGCTAAGGGTGTGGTTCAGTGTGTGTGCTTACTTAGCATGCTTGAGGTCTGTGTTCAATCAGCAGCAGCCCCCCAATTATATCTCAAGAATGCTGTTATAAAAAATGTTCAGAACTGAAAACTAGAAAATACTCCACTGTTCAGCAGTGGCTTCATATCAACAAAAAGAATGGACTATAGGTACAGGCGTTAACGTGGATATGTCTCAAAGACAATGTTGAATAAAAAAGGCAAGCCTCAGAAAAATACACACACTTGCTCCTATTACTATGAATCTCACAAGCAAGCCAAATGAATATATGAATTTTACAAGTAAGTCAAATGAATATATTTTATATATATACACACACACACATACACACATAATATATATGTATATTCATTCCTTAAGGATATATACATATGTGGTAAAGATATAAAGAAAGGCAAGGGTATATTAACACAAATTCAGGACAGCACTTACTGCTGTGGTAGAGAAGGTGACATTACCAGACTTCAAAGGTACAGGTAGGCATAAACTCAAGTATATAGAAGCCACACAAAGGGACTACCTGTCTAATTTCAAAATAGAAATCAACAAACTTGATGAAACCCCAAACCCATGTGCTGATAAGATGTGCTCAATAAAGACAAGTTGAAAGTAAAAGGCTGTAAAGAGACACAGCAGTCACACACTAAGCAAAGGAAGCCTGCTACAACCAACATTTAATAAAGAATGAGATACTCGGGCAAAACACAAATATGCATTCCAGGAAATAGAGTGGTTCACTAAGCATTCACCAGGAATATTTGAATTCTAAACTTGTTGCATTTGAATTCTAAACTTGCTGTATGTTCAAAATGATGTTGTTGTTGTTAGGTGCTGTCAAGTCGGGTCTAACTCATAGCGACTCTATGTGCAACAGAGCAAAACCCTCCCTGACACTGTGCCATGCCCTGCCACTTTGTCAGTGCTTCTCTGCTATTCATATGGTTTTCAGTGGGACTGTTTTCGGTATTGTTTTGGGAGGGGGCTGCCAGGTCCTGGCAGGTTCTCCCATTTTTGCAGTGCTGGAGGTGGAACCCAGGGCCTCAGAGAACACAGAGAATAGCACTCCACCAAATAAATAAAGCAAAATTTGGCAGCATTTTAAGGAGAAGTGACAAACTCACAATTTTACAGAAAGTGGTATGATATACACACATCCTCAGAACACAGTGCAATTACACTGAAAATGAAATTATGAACAAGTTACTCTTGGATTAACAAGGCTCTTCCTGCTACTCTCAGCAGCCCTTGGGCCTGACTGTCCTCCCACCCACCTAGGTGGCTGCTCCATATCTGCTCCCTGCAAATGCCACAGCCCCTCCTCCTCATCCAGGCTGAAGGTCCTGCTTCCACCTCCACACCTCTCCTAGACACTGCCTGCCTCCAGTTGTGCAGAGGCGCTGTGTGCTCTCTTTTAGGCGCCTTTGAGTCATATCCGCCCCAGTGACTCTCACAGGTGTTATGGGTGTTATGGTGTTATAGTGTTATGGGTGTTATGGGACTGCCTTGAGAGTGGATTGCCACGTCCTTCTCCCACTTTTGTGGTCTGGGGATCAAACTTGGGACCTCAGAGACTACAGAGCAGCACTCTACCAACTAAGCTAAATCCCAGCCCCATGTGCTCTGTTGTTGTTAGGTGCTGTCAAGTTGGTATCCAACTCATAGTGACCCTACGTATAACAAGGGAAACACTATCGTCAGTGCTTCTCTGCTGTTCATAGGGTTTTAAATGGCGTATTGATTTTTGGGAGTGGGTTGCCGGTCCATCTCCCAAGCCTACAGCACCTGGTATTCCCAGGCAGTCTCCCATCCAAGTACTAACCAGGTGCTTAGCTTCCAATATTTGACGGGATCGGATGCCACAGGGCTAAGGCTGCAGGCTGTGTGCTCTCTACTGGGTACTAATTCCAGGCTTTCTCACCTACCTAAGGACGGCTGCTGCTTTTCTTTCCTGTACAATGACTTTCCCTTCTCTTAACAAGGGCATTCTCAACAACATATAAACATGCTAATATTGCTATTTGTAAAAACCACTCATCAGTGGGGTGTGGTGGCGCATGCCTATAATCCTAGCACTTGAGAGGCTTAAGCAGGAAGATCAATGAGAGTTTGTGGCCAGCCAGGCTACACAGTGACGCCTGAATCAAAACAAAACAAAACAGATAAAACACCCACTTTCTCCTTTAACCCTATATCCTTCCACCTCTCTGCTCCCTTATAAAAGAAAATTTATCAGTGGAGCTGTCTATACTTGTCTCCAATTACCCTTCTGTTTTCCCTTACTCTGACAGGCTGCCTGGCCTCACCACCCTCCCACCAAAATGGCTCTGCAGTTCTCATATTAGCAGAACTGGTGACTGTCATCAACAGGAACCACAGATAATTTTACATCAGATTACAATAGTCTCCGTCACACTGTAACATTGTTTTTGGTCATCACTACTTTGAAATGATAGTAACCAGACTTGCTGATTGATCTTGTGGTTTAACACATTAAAGAAGTACATATGGCTGGGGACTTAGCTCAGTGGTAGAGCACTTGCTTCACATGCATAAGGGCCCTGGGTTCCATCTCCAGCAACACACACACACACACACACACACATGAAGTACATATATTACTCTATAACAAATTTAATATTTTAATTACTACATATCAATGTAATTCATTCCCTTCATAATCGTGATATAATTTTTTAAAACTGTTCTGAGACAATGTCCACAAGAATCCTAATTTCAACAACCCCTGTCCACTCAGAACTAGTCGGCTTTTCTGTGCCTCAATCATTTTGATTTTTTTCAAATTAATCATGTTCATAATTTTTAAAAGTGGAAGCAAAAATAACAGAAAAAACAGATAAATTAGATTTCATTAAAATTAAAAACTTCTTCATCAAAGGACATTACCAAGAAAATGAAAAGATAACCCACAGAATGAGGGAAAATATTTGCAAATCACATATATGACAAAGGTCTAGTATCTAGAATATATAAAGAACTCTGATAACTCCACTATAAAGAGACAAAATCATCCAATTTAAGAATAGGCAGAGAAGCTGAGTGTGGTAGTGGTTGTTGTTGTTGTTAGGTGCCGTTGAGTCAGTATCCAACTCATAGCGACCCTCATAGGGTTTTCAATGGCTGTTTCGGGATTGCCTTGGGAGTGGATTGCCAGGTCCTTCTTCCATTTTTATGGTGCTGGGAATTGAACTCGGGACCTCAGAGACTGCAGCACAGCAGCGCTCTACCAACTGAGCTAAATCCCAGCCCCGAGTGTGGTGGTACACACCTGTAATCCCAGAACTAGGGATGTTGATGCAGGAGGATCATGAGTGCAGGGCCAGCCTGGGCTACACAGTGAGGCCCTGTCCAAAACAAAAAATGAACAAAAACAAAACAAAACAAAACAAAACAAAGGCTATAAATGACCAAAAAGCTCAAGAAAGGTGCTCATTTTAGCAAAAGCAAAAATATATTTAAAAAGAAAACAAAATCATAATAATATATTATTAGGCTCTGCAGGAAGCATTATTTACATACTCATGGTAAATGCGGCAGGGGAAGTGGAGGTTGTGTGACAAGGCTAAATGCTCATCTAGCATAAGATGGAATCAATACACAATGATGATTAGTTCTAGAGAGGAAGCAGAAGGTAATCATATGGCAAAGAGAATTCTGAAGGTGAATATCAGAACAGACAGCTGATCAGAGTTGACAGTGAGGAAGGTCGTGATGGAGCAATGACTAGATGTTTCCTATCAGACACTTTTGGTGCTCTCTGATCCTTGCCACCAGGTTTGTTTGTTTTTTTTTTCCCTGTTCTGAGGGGTTGAATACAGGGCCTTGCACATGCCTTTTTTTTTTTTTTTTTTTTCAAGTGCTCTACCACTGAGCCACAACCTCAGCCCATTTTTTACTTTGTAATTTGAGTCAAGGTCTCGCTAAGTTATACAGGTTGCCTCTGGCCTTGAACTAGCGGTTCTCCTGCCTCAGCCTCCAGAGTCATGGGGATTACAGGTATGAGCCACTGCACCCAGCTGATTTTTTTTTTTTTTTTCAGTACTGGGGGTTGAACCCAGGGCCTCGAGCTTGCATGCTTTGCAAGTGCTGGACCACTGAGCTGCACCCCCAGCCCTTCTTTTTACATTTTTGAGACAGAGTCTCACTAAGTTACGCAGACTGCCTCTGATTTTGAACTTGCAATCCTCCTGCCTCTGTCTCCCGAACTGCTGGGATTACAGGCATGCGCCACCGCACCCGGCCAGCTGATTTTTTAATAATTATAAAAAGTTATTAGGCACACATCCCATAATTCCCCCCACATCAGTGGGTATGACATCAAAGCTGAGAGCTGGCCTGGAGGACAGTGAAAACAATGGCTCTGAAGAGTGTCCTCCCTAGGCCACCCTTTTAGGGGTCACTGGGACATGGCCCTATCCTATTTGGATACTGTGAAGATCTGTCCTTCCTGAACCTTCTCTGAAGAAGGAATTGGGAAGCAGAGCCCTGGTTGCACCAGGTCAGTGCAGGGTGCTGGCTAGCTCTCCTTACCTCCCTCCTTTTCTTTTTCATGATGCTGGGGATAGAACCCAGGGCCTCACAAATGCTAGGCAAGCACTCTACCACTGAGCTAGTTCTTTCCTGGAGTAATTGCTTAGTTTTTTTTGTGTGTGTGTTTTGTTGATTTTTTGAAATAGGCCTAGTATAGACAGAAACATAAGTGGAGAAGCAGAAACTTCTGTCTAACTATTTGTTCCTTCCTACTGAGGCCCAGTCAGATTCCAGTACTTGACATGCAGGAAGCACTCATAAGGCATAACTAGGCTACCAACTTTCTCTGTGTCCAGCACTTCACCAGGGCCTTTACACTGATTACTACATTCAATCCTTACAACATGCTTATGCAGTTAGAAGAGGATCAGAAATGGAGGCTCAGAGTAATTGACCAAGGGCACATCATGAATAAGGGAAGAGCCAGGATCCAAACCTAGGTGAGGCTGGGCCCACAGCCTGTGCAACGGGCAGCTGTTTCCATAAATCCTACCTACAAACATGTGTGGATCGGCAAGTGGATAGATGGTGAAGTGGAAAGAATGATTGTAAGAGGTGAGCTCGCCAAACTGGCCCAAGGAGAGAACCTAAGAGACCCTCCCCACTGAGAGGCTCTGAGGCTGGTGGCCAAGAGCCTAAGAAAGCTGGGCACCCTTTGTCCCCTTGCCCAAAGGGGTCACCTCTGCAGCACCCACCTTCTTCGGAGAGGTTGTTCTCTTTGGTCTCCTTGTCCATCTGGCAGCACCAGCCTTCCAGCCTCTCTGTTTCTGCCTGAAGGAGCTTCAGGAACCAGTAGCCATCTCGGCGGCAGGCCCCAGGCTGTGCTGGCTCTGCTGGGGAGCTGGAGGAGGTCTCGAGCCAGGGGTCAGGTGGGGGCAGCGAGGACGCCTCAAGGGCAGGGTCGCTGTTGTCTCCATAGGAGAGGTTACGCTTGATCTGGGCAATCTTAGGGGCCTGTCGGGGGCCGGCATCAATGCTGATGGAGTTAGGGTGTGGGGTACAGTCCGGGAGGCTCCTTTCCGATGACTTACAACTTGAGTCATTGGCATCCTGGGTATCTGAGTCAGTGTCCCGTCGGGAGGACATACTGTGAGAGGGAGCGCTGCTTCTGTGGAAGGGAGGTGGGTGGGGTGGGGACAGAAGGAATGAGTCACCAAGGCAGCCAGAAACCAGAGGCACCCGACCCGGACACACGGGAGACAGAGAAACGGATGCATCATCTGCTCACCATGCGCCTGAAGCGGGTCCCAAGCCCCTGTCTCATTCTCGGCTCAGCCCTTGCCCCATCCCGCCCGTGCCCACACGCACACACACACAAGGACAAGGTCATAAGGTTGCCTGTTTACTGCAGTGGGGCAAGACCACCAACATCAGGGTAGCTGGGGCCACGTCCCCGCCCAGCCGTGGCCCCCATGGGCTGACTGCTCTCACAGAGCATGAGCTCCTGTGTCCACCCACCTGGCCCTGCCCAGCCTCCCACACCTGGGCCACCGCCCGCACCCAAACCCAGCTTGGTTATTAGAAATCCAGCAAGGAGAAATGGGTTAGGGAGAGCAGGAGAGGTGAGGGCGGAGGGAGGGAGAGGAGAGGGGAGAAGCAGCCGCCACCTCTGTCCAACTTACCGCCAGTCGTCCTCTACCTGAACCCCGATGGACTGGAATTTGGTAGCGGGACTGGGCTCCTCTTTTGGCACTGGCTGAATGCAGTCAACCTTATTGAAGGACAACGACAGCAACGGCACGGAGACAAAGACAAAAATAAAAAACAAACACCACACTTGCTGCTGAAATTCACATTAGTGGGACGACGCAAATGGACGTGTGGACAGACGGATACAAGGCATGCGGACACTGCACGTGGGCCCGAGGCGGACCAGGTTAAGCCGGGCACTGCTCATTCAGCAGAGGCGGGAGGGGGGGCGGAGATGACTGGCTTTCCCTACTCTGAGGAGGGTGCCATCACATCGAGCGCTCTGGGTCCGTTGTCCTCCGAGAGGTGGGAACCGTTCCTTCTAGTCCTCTCCTTTACACGCATCAGAGAGAAGAGAAAAAGGACGACGGAAGAGAAAGAGAACACACACACACAAAGCCACAGCCGTTATCTGGTGTAGTAAAAGCCGGGGGCTGTCTTGAGGCAAAGATCACTCCCCCAACCCTGTGGCTGAAGCCCAAAAGGGCAGCTGGAGATGCGCGGACTAAGGGCAAACCATGGACAGCAGTTCTGAGTTTGAGAAATGCCACCAAGGGAAGAGCCAGTGAAGTCCCTGGACACTACAGGATGCCATCCTTGGACCTTGATCACGCTTGGCTGAGGCTACCTTCAGCACTGAGTGGCCCTGGGGAGGGCCAGGGCCAACTCCAAAGCTAATACTTGCTCTGTAAAAGGAAAGAAACATACCAATAGCCATGCCGTAGGCCCATCCATCTCTTCTGGGACAAAGGAACAGCCAGGCCAGCCCTCCCATCATGGCTCAAGAATGAGGAAGAACCCATGTTTGACATAGGGCTTGAGGCACCCATAGGTAGGGTGAGGGTTCAAGGTAGCCTCAGAAACAGGAACTCTCCAGTCTCTTGGCATCATGGAGAGCAGCAGGGGCCAGAGAGGCTTTGTGGGACAGAGATGCTGCCGCACCTCCTCTCAGTGAGAGCCAGCCTGGGAAGCATAGCATTACCGTATCCCCATGGAGCTGCAGGGAGAGCCTGGAGGGAACAGGGGTGAAGCTAGCGAAAGAGGCTCTCTCCCGGTGTCCTGTTCTGGGTCAAAGGCATCAAGGATGGTCCTACCTCCCTCTCAGGCCTTCTGTGAGGACAAGAGCATCTGGTGTGGGCAATATGAGGGTGGGCTGCCCAAATAAAGACTTGGGAGGTCAGGAGCAGGGGTGAGAGACTGTGTTCCTAAGAATCCCACGTGGAGAGGCTGTATGGGACAGGGGTTGGACCTCAAGGAAGCAGCCCAGAAAGCAAACAGGAGAGTCTCCTGGCCAATCTCTTTCTTGTTACGCATGCAGGGAACCTGGAGGCCAGAACTGCCTCTTGCAGAAAACAAATCCAGGCAAATGCAAGGAATTGCTCAGTGAGGCTTTTCACTTCCATTCAGTTTCCCCTTCATGTCCCACATTCCTTCAGCCTTCTAGTGGCTTCTCGTCAACTTGGCCCTGTTATGTACTCAGGGGTGGCTGGGAAAATGGAGATCCCTGCAGCCCTAGACCACAGTGTGCACCACCCTGCCCTTCTTGACCCTCCGTTAGGCTGGCAAGGGCGCCGCCTCCCTGAGCCCCCCTCCCCCGCACACTGTGCCTGGCCCACCCTTGCTCCCAAGTGTGCTCTATTTTCTACTTTAGTCTGAAGGCCCAGCAGGAAGGGAGAAGCCTCTCTGCATTTAGAGCAACTCTTGAAAACTACAAGGCAGGCTCCACTATGCCTTGCTTAGCTAACAGGAGACAGGCTCCTGATGCCGGGTGTGTGCAGGAGGTACAGGCAGTGGAGGGGAAACTGGCACGCTGCCCTGCCAGGTGCCAGGGATGTGAGTGTGTAGTGGATTTGGCTTCAGGAAGGGCCTGCTGGCTTGGGCCACATGGCCCTAGGGAACCATCTGCCTGGACCCTTTCCCGTGGAGGGAGGCAGTGGGACTGATATCTTACTTCTCAGTTTGCCATGGGCCTGCCACCTCAATCTACCTACCTGTCCCCAAGGCCCGAGAAGACTCGGCAAATTTCCCCTTGAACAACCCCCAAGGCTCCAGGGCCCTGGGTCCTGGGCCCCTGGCCCACTGGTGTCTATGCTCCACGCTGCTCCCACTGCCAAGCGGGGCTATGGCTTCCGCATCAAAGCTGACCTTGGATTAGAGAACCGTTAGGCCAGACCACGTCCCATGGATTGGTTGGCAGGGCAAAGGGTGGAGTAGACAGACAGACGATTGACAGCAAACAGTGGACAGGAGATGGCTGGCTGAGTGTAACTACATTCACTGGACAACCCACCCACGGAGGGACATGTGCCCCTTGCCGCTGACTCCGCAGCACAGGTGGGAGGAGGAGGGGAAGGTGTGGCTACGAATGGAATTTGGTTGGGTCACGTGGGGAGGACCCCCCAGAACAGACAGACAAACCACCTTTTCCCAGGAGACCTACTGGGCCTCCACGAGATGGAATTACACGCAGGCAGGTGCACGGAGTGGACCAAGGACACAGTACAAAAGGGGCCCCTACTTGTATTCCTATAGATGACAGTTTCCTTTTGGGGATGGCCTCGGAGTGGGACTCGGAGCTGGTTAGCGTCCCTTGTTCGCTCTTCAGAGCTGCATGTTTTGGGGGTGGCTCTGGAGCTTCGGGGCCTGGGGCGACTCCACCCCGTGTCACACTGGGCGGCCGGGTACTGCTGTCCAGGCTGTCTGACGAGTTGCTCAGGCCTGACTGGCTCGTCACCTCACTCTTGTGGTCTTGGCTGTCCAGGTAGGTGTCCTGGGCGGACTCGGTGCTGCTCTGGACTGTGACGGAGATGAATGGCTTTGATGTGGTACGTGGAGGGACCGGTGGCGGGGTCTTCTTATATGCCACTAGGCATGATGAGCCTGCAGATGGGTGAGAGAAGGGCAGGGGTGAAGGTGAAGCCTCCAATCCTCAGGCTCCTTCCAGGCTGAGGCCCTGCCTGACCCGGCTCTATCCCTGGCCTCAGCCATTCCCTCAGTGAGGACTTGTGGGGCAAGAGAATGAGAGTCACAAACAGCGATGACCAAGACACATATACAGGGGCCCTCCCCTGTGATGTCAGGTCTAGGGGGGATGCAACATTAACCAAAGACACCTCCCACTTCACAGTCACACACAAAGGTGTTATCCAGCTGGGCCAGGTGCATGGTACCACAAAGGAGTGACGGAGCCTGACCCATGCCAGGAGGAGGTGGTGACAACAGCAGAGCTCAGGACAGCTCAGGAATGGCTAACCTTGCCTTCCTCAAGGCCACTGAGAAATCCTCTGGTCCCTTGGTCTTTGCCATCTCTCTCCTCCCACTCCCTCTGCAGGGATGCCCCTCCCCATCTAGTCTCCTCCCACTCCCTCTGCAGGGATGCCCCTCCCCATCTAGTCATTCTCATGCCACTTACTCCATATACTAGTCTGTCACCCCTAAGACTCCATCATGCCTGGTCCAACCCCCCGTTCTCTGCTAAGATTCGGGAAACCAGGAGCTGCCCGGCACTGGCACTTAGCAGGGTGCAGGACACCATGGGCTTGCTGCCTGGTCCCAGGGGCAGCAGTGTCCGGAAGGGAAGGTACTCTTCCGTCAGCACTGGATCTATAAAGGCTGACCAGTGGCCTTTCTCATACCCAAAACTGCATGTGCCCTGTTCCCTTGGAGGACCCAAGCAAGCCCCTACCCTGGTCCTGGAGCAGGAGCCAGGTGAACCCTGCCTTCAAGAGCTACCAATCGCACTGACGCATGCCTGTAATCCTAGCGAGTGGGGAGGCAGAGGCAGGAGGATTGTGAGCTCAAGGACGGAGGCAGCCTGCATAACTTAAGAGTCTGTCTCAAAGTAAAAAAATTTAAAAAGGACTGGGGTACAGCTCAGTGGTAGAGCACTTGCAAAGTATGTGTGAGGCCTTGGGTTCAGCCCCCTAGTACTGAGGGGGGAAAAAAGAGAATTACCAATCATGGAGATGACAGCCCAATAGCAACCCACAAAACAAGGCCCAGTGCCACAGGAGACACAGGACAGCAGCAGTCCTCAATCTGCCAGAATGAGATGTCACTATACAAACCTATCAGAACGGCTAGAGGCAGTGATAACATCAAATGCTATCAAGAATGTGAAGAAACTGGATAATGCAACCACCCTGGGAGATAGACTGTCATTTTCTTGTAAGACTAAATGTGCAATTTCATACAACCCAGACATTGCAGTCAGGCATTCATCCCACAGAAATGATGACATGAATGTTCAGGGAAGCTCTATTTGTAATAGCCGAGAACTAGAAATAACCCAGATGTCGTTCAGTGGGTGAGCAGTTAAATGAATTGTGGTACATCCATACCATGGAGTATTACTCAGTAGTAAGAAGGCATGAACTATTGACATACACAACTTAGATGACTCTCCAGTGAATTATGCTGAGTGGAAAAAGCAGTCCGAGAAAGTCCCATATTGTATGATTCTATTTTTATAACATTCTTGAAATGACCTAATTTTAGAGATGGAGAACAGATCAGTGGTTGTCAGGGCTGGAAGACCACTCAAGGGAGAAGGCAATGGGAGGAGAAGACGGAGTGGGTAGGGGTTAATGAAAATAGGTTAATCTGAGTAGGAAGGATGGGATATACATCTCTAGGTCAGTATCCTGGATGTGGTCCCCCATACTACAGTTCTGCAAGTTTCTCGTGGAGGGAAACTGGGTAAAGGGTAATAAAAATGGACCCCTTCATATTATTTCTTATACTGTATGTAAATCTGCAATTACCTAAAAATACAAAAATTAGTTAAACCCCACATCTGTCCATTCATCCATGAGACATCTATGAAGCCAGGCTCTGTGCCTGATTCCAGGAAAGCCAGAAGCCCTCATAAGCAGACAAACAGCTGTGAAATCAGTGGTTCTAAAGTAGCAGAGGCCACAGTGTAAAAGCCCAGGGAGCTAGAAACTAGGCCTTGTGCCCAGTGTAGCCTGAAGGTGACAGACTGGGCGCTTTGAGCCAACAGCACATACTTCCCACTCTGTAAAACCTCCCAGGCCTGCTCAGGCCTTGAGGAAACTCAGGGCTCCCCGAGACCTAAGTCTCTGGTTACCAACCAAAGACGACAACCACACCTTTGGGCCAGGAGAAGTAAGGCTGCAGGGGAAGCAGGAGTGGGGCTCCAACACACCCCACTCCCTGAGAAGGGGCAAGTTTGCTCCAAGAAGAGCTGTGTGTTTGGCTCGCTTTACTGCATGGGCAGACAGCCCAAAGCTTGGTCATTTACTCAGCCATGCTCACCAGCTCTGTGGCTTTGTAACTGAAGCTTCATGGTGACTCTGTGAGGTGGGGATCATGTCCACTTTACAGATGGGACACATGTGGCTCTGAAAGGCCAGATGATATGCCTAGAGTTGCCAGCGGTCAGTGGCAACCCCATCTGCTGGACTGCACAGCTCACCACTGCTCCTTTGGCTTTGGGCCCCTGCCAGCTGGGCAGCTGCAGGGGCATGTCCCAAGATCTGAATCACACTGCTGGGGTAGGAGGGGTCTAGACTGGTTCTAAGCAGGTGAGAGAACACCATGTTTACACCGCCTTGGCAAACTCTGAGCATTCTCCCCTTCAGGTTCTTACCCAAGGACAGGTGCATCACTGTGACCTGGGGCAAGATCCCTGCTCTGGATCCCTTCTCCTCACTTGCCTGAAGTTGTCATTTGAGTAACTCCTTTGGTGGTAAGGATCCAGAAGCCAGGGAGCAACGGGAACCAGACAAGCCTGAGTCTGAACCTCAGCTCTGCCATTTACCAGCAGTGTGGCCCTGTCTGCTGGTGGAAAGGAAGCGATGCCGTGAACTGCGTCACAGAAGCAAGGCTCAGCCTGGCCTGGGGCTCGCGTGGTCCTACTGGCCAGATTTGTATACTCCATGGCCACTGGTTCTCTGACCAGTGTTTAGGGGGGGTGTTGAAACCAACTCCACCAGCACCCAGCAGAGAGGACTGACTCACCGGAATTTCAGGAATAGATATGCTGGCCTAAAAGTTTCAGAGGAAGCAGGTTTCAGTATGTGTGTATGTGTGTAGGGAGGTGTTCTGCCCTAGATCCAGACAATGAAGCCAGCATTTGCTGAAAATGTTTTTCTGTTGTGGTTTTTTTTTTTTTTTTAATAGAGTCTTGCTACATAGCTCAGGCTGGTTTTGAACTATGATCTCTGGTCTCAGCCCCCTGAATCTAGAGTTATAAGTGTGCACCACCACGCCTGGCTTACTGTTTAAAATGTTTGCTTGTGTTGTACAATTGAACCCAGGCCCTCATGCATGCTTTGCAAGTGCTCTATCACTGAGGTGTACCCCTAGCCCATCTTTTACTTTTTATCTTCAATCAGGGCCTCACTAAGTTACACAGGCTGCCTCTGGCCTGACATTTGTGATCCCCCATCTCTGCCTCCCAAGTCACTGGGATTACAGGCATGCCTAGCTTATTGCTTAAAATGTTTAAGGTGGAATTTGACCTTTAATTGGGGAGCTATTAGTATGGGGGAGTCAGAGCCTGGCTGAGGGTGCATGACTCCATTCAGGGTCTTTGTCCCCACATGTATGGGATAGGGCTGACACTGGCTATAAGCAGTATGTGTGATGGTCACCAGGACGTGGCCAG
Source organism: Pedetes capensis (assembly GCA_007922755.1). Classification (NCBI taxonomy): domain Eukaryota; kingdom Metazoa; phylum Chordata; class Mammalia; order Rodentia; family Pedetidae; genus Pedetes; species Pedetes capensis. The sequence goes on along the minus strand of VMDO01000539.1, from coordinate 266,590 downwards.
GAAGATGCACCCCTTCTCCCAGCACACAGGAGACTGCCCACAGCCAGGGATCCAGACAAGAGGAAGGAGCTTCGGTCTCCCTCTCAGGGCTGATGAGGCCCAGGGTTCTGCTGAAGCAGGCAGAGGCCTGAGGCCCAGTGGAGGTCGCCTGTTATTAGAGAGAAAGTGAACAGGCGAGAGGCCAAGCCGCACGAGGTAAGGGCTGCATGTGATAAGAGGAAAAGTGAACTAACCCTGGATTCTCTGTCTCCTGGGGTACAGGACACAGCCAGATAAGTGGTGTTTCCAGCAGAGAGGATGCGGGGGGCTTTGTGGTTCTCTAGGGGGTAGGCATCCTGCTCTGGGCCCTGTGTCCTAGGGAGGGGGGATGGGCCCAGCATATAGACTGCTCTCATTTCCCAAGTGAGAATGTAGGAAATTCAGGTCAACACCTCACCCTGGTCCCTGCTAGCATCTGGCTCCAGCCACCTCTCTCCCTGCAGCTCCTCACATGTTCTGAGTGTCACTTCCTCCAAGTGGCCTCCCCTGACTGCCCATTTCTCTTCCATCCCCTGGAACCTTCTTCAGAGCACCTTTCCCATCTGATGACACTCTCTGAAAGACTGACTTGTCATTTGTTATAGGCTGGGGGCAGGAGAGGGAACTCTCTTTCTAGCTATGGGCCAAGGGTAATAACTCAAGCACAGAAAGCTGTCAATAATTGTTCAGTGAGAAAACGAACCTCGTAATGGCTACCAAAAAACCATACACTGCCAGAAATCAAGGTTGTTTTTAGCCATAGTGAAGGCTTCTAACACTTTAGAATCCAAAGTTCCAGGACCCTCCCCAGATTCTTGCTGGTTCCTGCTTACCCTTCTCTGCAGCTTTATCTCCCACCCCTCAGCATGCTCCTCCCAGATTCAGAAAGCCAACAACAACAATGTTCCCACACCTTTACACAGGCACTTGCTCCTGCTGGGACCCTTCCCCTGTCCTTAAGCTTCTTGTCCTGCCAGCTGTTCCATCCAGTTCTTTCTGGCCTAGGCAGTCAGCCCCTCTCCTTTCTCTGTGTATCAGCTGGAGCACTCAACTGTGGGGTCATGCCCCTGACCGAGAATGTCCCTTGTAGTTGGTGGACTGGTGCCTACCCCAGAGAGTGAACATCCATCATCTGCCAACTAAACTTTAGAGGGCCAGCAGCCGTAGTACCACTGTGGCGTCAGATCCCATCAGATCTCACAAGCTAAGTAGGGTTGGGCCTGGTTAGTACTTGGATGGGAGACTGCCTGGGAACACTGGGTGCTGTAGGCTTGGGAGAAGGACCTGGCAACCCACTCCCCCAAAACAATCAGCCATTGAAAACCTATTGGACACTGACTCGATGGCACCTAACAACAACAAACTTTAGAGGGGGGCTGGAGTTTAGCCCAGTTGGTAGAACTCTGCTCCGTACTTTCTGAGGACCTGAGCTCAATCCCTAGCACCGCAAAAACAGGAGAAGGATATGGCAGTTCACTTCCAAAACAATCCCCAAACTATCAGCCATTGAAAACCCTATGAGAGTCGCTGGGAGTTGAACATGACTTGATGGCACCTAACAACAAACTTTGGAAGGAAGGAAATGCCCCAGAGACCCAAAATGCTGCCGCTGTGCAGCCCTGCGTTCTCCAGCACAGGATGCCGTCTCACTGTGCTGGGAGACGTTCTAAGTGTCACCATTTATAACATGGCATGTTGGTCCAACTCTGTCTGTAGTCTGGAAAACTACTGGCTTTGCCTGAAAAGCCTGGGTATGAGGACCCTGCAGGGTAACTGTCTGTTCCAACTGGTCCTGGCACTTAATTTCAAAGATCCTGGGTGACATACCTGCTAAGCCACCAGACGTTGAGCCACTGGTCCTACAGGTTGCATGCTTGCCCATCCCCCAACTCAGCCATGCAGGTCCCTCATGACAAGACCCAGCCAGGAACCAGCTGTGTGATGCAGCCTCCTCGCCCTAGTCCCTGCTTCTTTAAGGCAGATGATCCCTTTGTCTCATTGTTTCTGCCTTCTGCTCTAAAATTTTACCCACCAAACTACCAGGTCAGAACGACTGTTTCTCCATTCTGTTTCTTAATGTCAAGGCGTGTAAGACAGCCCACCAGAGCTTCAGATGCTCGGCAGTAGGTGGGCCCCCATCTGCTGAGGGGTCTTGGAGGACAGAACAGCTCCAAGAAGCTAGCCCCCCAAGTTCCTTGGTGGCCAGGCTGGCTGGTCCTGAGGCTGGCCTGGCTCTCATGCCTGCTGCTTTCTGGGACCTAAGTGACAGGGGCTGGACAGGAAGGGCCCTAGATGCTTCAGGAGGAGCAGATGCCATGGGCCTCTGACAGCAAGGGAGCTGTGCCAGCAGGCCATACAGAGAAGACAGGGGCCTCGCTGCATACCCCACATGAGTAGAGGGGCTGGCCTCAGACAGAGCCAGACTCCCTTACCCTGCTTTGTCGGCTTCACCTTCCTTGGGAAAGGCCTGTAAGAGCTATTCCCTCTCCCACCCCATGAGAAGCCTGACAATTACCCAGCTAAACCAGGTGACCCCTTCATCTGCTGTGGCGAAAACAATTGAAAGCCTCTTACCTGTGCAGCCCTGAATGCCTCCCTCCCTCTGTTTCTGCCCCCTAAGGCTGGGGAAGCTGGGGAAGAATTCTAAGCAGCTAGGTCAGTATCACTTTCAGTCTTACCACCCTGCATCCGATCCTGTCAGACCTAGGAAGCTAAGCAAGGCCGGGCCTGGTTAGTACTTGGATGGAAGACTGCCTGGGAACACCAGGTGCTGTAGGCTTGGGAGAGAAGGACCTGAAAGCCCACTCTCAAAAAACAATCAGCCATCGAAAACCCTATGAATATTAGAGAGGCACTGACAATAATGCCGGGCACGGCACAGTGTCGGGGAGTGTTTTGCCTGTGAGTCAGACCCGAATCAATGGCCCCTAACAACAACAGGTTAGGATCAGATACAGACTGCCCTCTCAGGGCCACTTGCCTATCGGCAGCCACTTTGTTGCATGCTGAGTCCCATCTCCCTTGCTTTGCTTCAGGAGTCCGCAACATTGGACTAGCAGCACCTCACATCAACATCCTGCTAGGTCCTTCTGGGGATCCTTGGCTGCTCCCATAGCCAGGGGCTTCCTAACTTCCTCTTATCCTTCCCCTTTTCCCAGGTCTCAAGCCAGCCTCCCCTAGACCACCCACACCATTGCTCCCTGAGATTTCAACTCCTGTCCTGCCCTTCCTGTGCCCCTTCTACTCTGGGCTCTTGAGGAATCCAACCATGTCACTGCTTTGAACTTCTCAATGGTGTCACAATACAGCCACAGGACTTGAAACAAGCCCGTCAGTGGAGGCACTCAGGGCCCCCAGAATCAGCACCTACATAGGGCCCTAATGGTCACTGAAGTCAACAATTACAAAGATATCACACAGGGGAAGCAAAGCCACAAAGCTCTGGGGGCTTGCCCTGTCCTCAGAGCCTTGCCTAGAAGTCAAGATACAGTCCTGCTGGCAATTCTTCCCAGGGTAGGAGCTGATCTTACTGACTGGGACCATGCCTGAGCACATGTTTCACGGGCAGCTGATTCTGTATGTGTGAATTTCTCTACAAATCCACATTCAAGGGGCTTTCGTGGTCACTCACAGGTATGTGCACCGGATGCACACACTCACAGCTGTGGAACAAAGTGACGTGCCTTCTCATTTCAGCTCTCACACAGTAAACCCTTGTTAGGGTTTAGCTCAGTTGGTAGAGTGCTGCTCTGCACTCTCAGAGGTCCTGGTTCGATCCCCAACACCACAAAAACAGGAGAAGGACATGGCAATTCACTCCCAAAGCAATCTCAAAAACAACTAGCCATTGAAAACCCTATGAGGATCGCTATGAGTTGGACCCAACTCGACAGCACCTAACAACAACAGTAAACAGGTGTCTTTTTTTGTGGTCTATTTAGTGTTATGTTTTCCCCATTTTTTCTGGTTTTGTTGGTGATCTGTATAATGGTGTCCAAGTGTATTGCTCAAGTGCTGCCTAATGTCTAAGGGCAAAAAGGCTGCAATGTGTCTAGTAGAAAAAATGTGTTCGATAGGCTTTATTCAAGCATGAATCATAGTGCTGTTGGCTACGAGTTCAATGTTAATCAGTATTACATTAAGTAAAAAATCTTTAAGCAGAAACACACAAAAAAAACAAGGTCATGTATTAACTGGCGGGGAAATGTGACCAGAGACTTGCAGGGACCCTGTATTTCCCATGGGAGCAATGGCTGGGTATTCTATGACTTTGTGAACATAACTACAGTAAGTAATGAAAGTCAACTTCAGCTGTATGGTAGCTGACTGATTCTTCAAAACCAGGTATGTGAGGCAGGCTCTGTCCCCACCCCACTTTACAGAGGCACAGCTAGGGATGCTGGGCCAGGGCCTGCACCTAGCCAGCCTGAAGGCTGAGCACCACGCCACACCCTTTCCACTATACCAGCTCTGGAAGGGCCATGCAGAAGCAGCACCCTTGGCCACCCACAGAAGGGGTATGGAACCCAGTGTGTTCTGGGGAGGAACCCATGCAGTGCTCTGTAATCGTGGGGTAGGCCCTGCCATTCTTGTTACCATGGTTTCTGGATGAAGAAGACAGGGACCATATCCTGGGAGATAGTCTGGGAGCCTTTCTAGAAGACAAAGGTTGACTGGGTCTGGATGGATGGCCAGAGTCACCAAGTGGCAAGGAGCAGGGCAGAACAGCTCAAGGCATAGGAGGGCAGGTGCTGAGCAGGGCACAGCTTGATAAAACGGAATTTAGGCATTTTAGCTGGCAGGATGTGCTGGGACCTGAGGCAAGGAGAGGAGAGGGCTGCCTCCTCTCAAATGGGGTCCTCGGTTTCCGGGGCTGTTCGCACAAAGGGAACAGATGTACCTTTTCCTGCCCACAGCATCCCTCATAAAGTCCCCCTGTGGTCTTGCCTGTGGTCAGAGGATTTTACAGCACACAGCCTCTGACAACAGTGAGGAGGGCGGAGGGCGGATCACCTACATTTCAATAATCCCAGTGCACTTGGCAGCACTGTAGGGAAGTCCAAGGCCATCTCAAGCTCAGGGAGTCCAGAATGAATCTGCATCCCTTCCTCCCCCATGTCAGCCTTGCTCTCCCAGAGGGGACTGTGCACGCATCTCCAGAAACCAGGGAGTTCCCACCCCTCCCCCACCGACAAAGCCTCAGACTCCACAAGCGCTTGTCACAGAAGCTTGCTTCTCCCTGCACCCTCCACAACCTGGGCCTTCCCTTTCAAAAGAATATTCCCACTCCATGCAGAATAAAATTCACACTGCTCACCTTGGCCGCTAGAGGAACTGTCTCCTGCCTAGACTCTCTGGCCTCAGAGCCTACCTTGCTCTTTCCATTCCAGCCGCACTAGCCTCTTGGCTCGTCTTTAAAGGTGCCAAGCACTCTCCTGCCTCAGGCCTCTGAGCCTGCTGCTCCCGGCTTCTCATCCCTACGCATCCTTCTTACCCTCACTTCAGGTCTCAACTCAAGGGCTGGCTGTGTCCTCAGTGAGGCCCCCCTACCACTCTAGGCTGTTACTCCTTCTCTGAAGATCCTGTTTATCTAGCTCAGGCACTGATCATGTACAAGTTCTGTCTTTCTCCCCTACCAGATAGGGAACCTGAGTATCTAACACAGGTCCCTGAGGGGAAGGACCCGAGGTATCTTATTTAATTATTATGCTTTCCCAGCACCAGGCCCCATACATGGCTGGGTTCAATAAAAATGGATGGATGGATGAATGAACAAAGCCTTACTTGACAAGTGGGTAAACTGAGGCTCAGGGAAGCAGAATGATTTATTCCTAGCTCTGAGGTGGAATTTATGCCCCAGGCTCTGAACTCCCTTCAGGTTAGCTCCCAAACCTCCCTTCCCCAAGAGCACAATTAGGTGGAAGGTAGACCTTGAATACCTGCCTAAAGTTGGGCAGTAAAGCTGAGAATCAGAGCTCAACAACCCTATAACGCTGGGTGTCAGAAATTGAAAACTAGCCACTTCTGAAGGGTGGCAGAAAGTCAGCAGGCTTCCAGCAATACTTTACAGGCAAGAGGTATTGTGCAAATGGCCTGGGCTGGGTGGAACTTTATCCAGACAGCTCCAGGAGGGGAGGTAATCACCATTGGCAGTTTACAGATGGGAAAGCAGGCTTCCATTCTAGAAGGAGTCATGTACAAGGCTCTGCTTTGCAAGGCTAAGCTGAAGAATCGATCCTGAAGTCAATACTAGCATGGTAGGCTATCTCTCTTTGGAGCCTTAACTAAGTGAGCTGGCCTTGAATGGGGATACTAAGTTCAAATGTCTACAAGGTATCTAACTCCTCTGATTCTGGGCCCAGTATCATCAGAGCTGCCAAATGTACAAGGGAAGCTAGAGGCCTACTTATAAAGAATATGTAAAATCTCTCTTTTCAAAGGGAATTAGTTCAGTTTCCAGACACCCCGTTGGAGGTACATGACTGCCAGCCAACAAGACCTGTGGCACACAAGCCCCTCCCACTGGAGCCCTCAGGCCTCCCTGCTCCTCTGGAGATGCAGCCCTCCACTGCTTGCCAGGAAGCCAGGCCATAAATGCCTCCCCTTGGAAAGGCAGGGGCCCCATGGGGCCTTGCAATGGGGCTAGCACAATTCTGGCTAGGTGATGCAGAGCAAACCCTTTCTGGTCAGCAGGCCAGCTCTGGATTCAGGCTCTTGCCACCAGGGCACCAGGTGGCAGGACAGCGTTCTCCAGAGTGTACATGGCCCTGTTGCTTCAAGGCCTAGAGCAGCTGCCTGAGGGACCTGCTCAGTTTCCCGGGCAGGGCCACCTCAGCCCAAGCTCCTTGCTGCTTCTTAGGAGATATGTCCACACCCCAGCTGGTGCCAAGGGTGTGAGGCGGCTTCCTTCCTAACATGCTCAGGTATAGGGGCTTGGGGAGGGGCCCCGGCAGTGCCCTCTAGAGGGAGCCACAGTTCCAGTTGCTGGTGCTTAAAGTGTGAGGAGCTGTGGGCTTGGAGCTGCCAGTAGCTCTGGGGCCTCCCCCATTGCCTGAGCTCGGGACATGAACCAGCCTAGCATTCCCACTTCACAGAGGAAAAAAACGGAGGCTCAGCAAAGGGAATCGCTCAGGGCCACACAGCCAAGAAGCGGGAGCACCAGGACTGGAGCCCACACTTTCTGAGCAGCACCAGCACTTCCATCCACTACTTAGCCATGGTGCCCAGGCTGGGAGTCAGGTGCTGCCTGCTAGGGCCTGATTAAGATCTTGGCCAGGGCAGTCCCTCCATGAGAAAATAAACAGGCCCTTATTCCAAAGACCCGCTAGCTGGTCTTGGGTGCTTCCTCTGAGGTGGCTGGATGGTGGTAGCATTCGGCTTTGGTGGCCATGAGGACAGAGGCCCGGTTCCCTCCGAAGTAGGGCCATAGAATATGGCTAAAAAGACACCATGGCACATGTCTATAATACCAGTTACATGCAAGGCTGAAACAGGATCATGACTTCAAGCCAGAGGCAGCCTGTGCAACTTAGGGAGATCCTGTCTCAAAATAAAAAATATAAGGAGCTGGTAGAGCACTTACCTAGTATGTGTGAGGCCCTAGCTTCAATCCCTACTACTGGGGGGGGGGGGATAAAAAAGGTGCCACTTGGCCCTGTGACCATTGCTGCCCACTGCCCTTCCTCAGGCCCTGCTCCCTAGACACATAGTCCCAGATACTCCTGACCCTCCTACCAGAACACCAGAACCTTTGGCAAGGACACAGCTTGGCAGAGTCTTACTACATAAGACCCAGAGAGGAGGGGTCATTTGTCCCAGGTCACAAAAGTGTTTGGTGCGGTGCTGAGACTGTAAAGAGGACGCAGAGCCCCTGAATGCCAGGGCTGGAGGGCCCACAGGAGCTAGCGGAGTTATTCCAGTGATTTCCACATCAGGGTCTGAGGATTCCTAAAAGAGTCTGGGCAGGGCTTTGTACGCTCCTATCTCCTCCAGATCCCCTGAAGCAGCTCCATTCTCCTCCTTTTCACCATATAAAACCCCCACATGGTAAACTGAGGCCTGCCCCACACACAAGGAGACTGAGGATGAGAAAGGCAAATGCACTCACTCAAGGTCAGGTGGGAAAGGACGGACCTGTGTCTGGCACTCTGACTGTGGGGGTGTCCCCTGTCCCCTGCATTGAGAAAAGGACAAGCCTGTTGAGTCTAGGTATTCAGGGAGGCTCCCACATGCGGCTGAGCCACTGACCAGAGACCCCCATCCAAAAACCACATCTACCACTTCAACCTTGTCTAGTCAGCAACCTGTGGGGCGACATTCACCGCTCACTGATCCTGTGTTTGAATCTCCTACAAAGGTCACTGTAGTTATCCTCAGAGACCCACCCATTAGTGTCTGCTCTACCTTCTAGGACACTTTATTGCCGGGAGTCCAAGCTTTGAGTGGTGCCAGCTTCCAAGCTGCAGCATTAAACCCTGACTTTCTCACTGCATATCAAAGATATAACCCCTGGTAGCGGGCGCTGATGAACAGGTGGCCAGAGTGCCAGAGCTGCCATGGCTCCAGCCTAACGCAAAAACTGGACATGCACAGTGCATCTGGCCTGGTGAGGGAGCTGGGGGTGCAGAACACAAAATTTGCCGTTTTAAATAACTGTTCTAGCTTTTCAAATAATGGCTCCAGCATGTTAGCCTCACTGCTACCTTTCAAAGCCCTAAAGTCCCAGGAGTCCAACTTGGCAAGTACCACCTGGAAAGAGCCTCAAAAAGCTACCCTCACTTCTGGAGGGCTAACGTCAAACCCTGGTGACAGGTCACAAAAGGCCAGCTTCTTATAAGCTGTCACAGGCACCACATCCAGCATGCAAAGCCGAACACTGCCAGGCCCCGTGCACCTCGACTGCTGGCCTCTTTCATCGTTCTGAATGACCAAGCGCATCTCAGAATAGAAAGACGGAGTTAACAGGCTCATTCACTGTGCCTGGAGTGACAGGTGATATATCGGGTGACAGAAGCAGGGGCCAAGAACCATGGGCAGCTGGGAGACGGGAAGAAAGGAAGAGAGCAGGGCTGAATGGGGAAAACCGGGAGTTCAGTTCAGGTCAGCCAGTGCTCCAGCCTCTGGGCCAGCAGACAGACACAGGGAGGGATAGGGTCCTGTTCAGAGCTTGCAGTGAGATCCTGGGTCTAGAAGCCCAGGTGAGAGAATCACACAAGGGAGCATCATGTGTGGAAACATGTCTTGGCGACTCTGGCTGACCACCAACACGTGAGGCTGGGCTGTCTCACTGCCCTGTGGCAACACTGAGGTGGTGGGGTGACTCTAGAGCAGGGACATGGCCACACTGGAGCCTGGTAAGAAGAGGGCGACCGGCACAGGGAGAAGTCTCCATCTGTCCCCCTTCCAGCAAATGCCATCCATGTATCATACCCTGGACCAGCGCCAGGGACTAGAAGGGGTGGTCCTCATCCTCCAGGAAGTCACAGTAAAGGGCAATGATGACACTGACATGCGTTCTCTATGATTGGACCCCATGGTAGCCATGTGGAGCCGCTGAAGAATGCCTGGAACCGATTCTACAAGAGTGACCAGTGACATCTGTGAGACTTGTCACAAAAGGGTCGGTGACACAGGTGCACCATTAAGTCATGCCTTGTTTAATGTAAGGGGTGGCCTGGAGAAACTGGGACAGATGGCCAGGAGAAGAGACAGTTCAGAAAGGCAGGGCTGCTGTCTTAAAGACCTAGAAGACTGTCACATGCATGTGGTCCCAGAGGGGCAAAGGGAAGGTGGGGGCTGGGGGAAGCAGATCGTGCCTCATTGTGAAGAGGAGCTGCTTAAGAAACAGAGTTGGCCAGTGACAGAGGTGCCTGGGAGATGGCCAGCCAGGCTAGACACAGGCATGTGGGTGCTGGGAGGGGACTCAACCCCCCATGGCCTGACTTTCGAGATTCCTTTCAGGCCTGAGACACTCCTTCTTTGCCCTCCTACCTCACGCCCAGTTCTGGATGTGACATCAGATGCCATCTTTGTGTGTGTGACATTCATAGTTCAAATGTTTTTTGGTTCCAGAGCACTGCTGTCGTCAGCAGCAAAGGACAGAGGAGAATGCTTGCTTGGCTCCACCACAGGGAAGCAACAACACCCTGTGTCCTGACAGCAAAGCCAGGACCCCCACACCATCGTCCGGGAAGTCCAGCATCCCAAGAGCCCTTGTCTGAGAAGACCAGTCCATCTCCAGCAGGTGGTCAGCTGATACTTGCCCCCCTACCTGGCTAAGAGTCACAGAAACTGCCAGGGGGTCAGGAGTGCCTGGTCCAGCACCTACTCCTGTGCCTTGGGCTCCCTGGGTCTCAGTCCCCCATGTATAAAATGAGAGCAGTGCTCGCATGTCTGCCATTGCCCTGAGACTGCTCGGTGAGTCTCCTGAGAAGGCAGCTGGGAAGGGCGAGGAACTGTTGCTACAATAGCTTGAGGGGCCAGCACATCTCCTGAACGAGACGCCTGTCCAGCTGCTGCCCAACCCTAGGCCCCCCAAAGACTGTGGTGGCCAGAAGCCAGGGAGGTTTGGTATGGGGCAGAGGTGAGCAGTCACATCTCCAGGGGGCCCTGCCTGAGGACCCCAGCTGTCCACCCTCTGTACCACATGTCGTGTATGGCCTTCTGGCCTTGTCAAGCACAGACACTATACGTGCAACACACCATGTTTTTACCTCTGGGCGTCCACATGGCTGTTCCTGTCTGAAACATCCTCCTCCTCAGTAATTCTACCTCCTCTTGCAGGGCTCAGTTCCAGCGCTACCCACTCCCAGGCCTTCCTGCAGACTCCCAGGCCCGCCTTGGCTCCTCCCTGGGCTCACACCCCACATTTAGGTGTACAGAGGCCCCTGCTGCAGTCCTGTCTATAGGCCTGCTTACCTGCCTACTTCTGCCTTCAGACCCTGAACCTCCTGAAGGTAGGGACCATGTGGGTGGCCCATCCCTGTGCCCAGGTGAAGGCCTGCTGACACAAGGAGGGACCCCATCTCTGCAGTGGGTCCTGGAGGCCCCTGATGACACAGCAGTGAGAGGTGACTTGGCTTGCAAGAGACAGAGGCACAGGAACAAGTCTTGATCACACGCTTCACCCTTGCACCTCCACATCCCTCCCTGCTCAATTTTGCTCCCAACCACCTCTGAAAGCAGAAGACAGTTAACACCTGGGAAGATCTCTTTGAAAGCTGTCTGAGGTCCTTATGCTGCATCTTATATTTGATTCCCAAAACATATTTTTCACCACCTCTTCTTGTGCTGCTAAGGAAAATGGAGGCTCAGAGAGGTTGAGGGATTTGCTTGATGTCACACAGCAAGTCATGTTCTATCTGCTGAGTGCAAACCTTATAGGTTTTAAACTCCAGAACCCAACCTTCATGGCAGTCTCACAAATAGTAAAAACATCAGCTTGTGTTAGCAAGACTGACACATACACACCAATAGAACACAGAGGCCCTGTAGAAAGATAAGTGTGCCCCCCACCTAGCAGGTGCACTTTCATAAAGACTCAGAGCCCAAGCTAGCATTCCACAGGGCACCTAAAGAAAGCAAACTCTACCTTGACAACTTCTACCCCTCTGGGAGATGCTCGGCCCTGATGTTTTTGCCAACACACTTCCCCAGCGTCAGGCTGTCCTACAAGACCCTTTTCTACTCTCACAAAGATACCTGTGACATCACTTGACCCTTTAACAGTCCCTTCCCTCGAAGGACTGTCACCTATCTGGAAAAGCAGGGCAATGCACAGGCTGGGGCTGGCACTGGTTCCATGGGCATGCTACTGCTGGTTGACTGGTGCTGCCTGCCTGTGTTGAGTAGGCTCCTGAAGCTGCGTCCAGGCTCAGTGGGAGCACAATGATGACAGATGTTGTTCAGCATGAAGAGTAACTGATAAGTGCAAGGTATCTGTTGTCCCTAGGAAAGATGATCACCGTGGAAATACTTTAGGACTCTATTCCTATCACACAGTGTCATTAATCTTTTTATTTTTATTCACCAAGAGGGACTGAAACTAGGTCCACACTGAGCCTCACACCTACCCTCCTTTTTTTATTTTTGAGACAGGGTCTTGCTATCCTACACAGGCTGCTTTTGGTCTTGCACTTGTGATCCTCCTGTCTCAGCCTCCCAAGTAGGTGGAATTACAGGCCTGCATCACGGTGCCTGGCTCAGAGTCATTATCTTTGATTCTCCCCCAGAATCTTTACCCTATCCTACCTCCACCCTCACTGCAGGCCCCTCAACCTAGAAGCTGCTTAGGCAAAGTCTGACACCCAGTAAGATGGAAAAACAACCACTTATTCCCCAGTCCACTGTCCCTTGAAAGACTAGCCTTGCAATAATGCATATGGACTAGATCACGCATGTAATACCGCTGAGAATGTAAAAAGAGAGATCACTACAGAAAAAAGTTTAGACTTAAAATCAGGATGCATGTATATAGATTAATATTCCCACAAAAAGACATACAAATAGAAAGGAGACCATTGGTGGGGGGGGAGGGTCATGAGAGGATAAGGAGGAGGTTATGTGAACAATTTACAATGAAATGCATATATGGAAATGTCACAATGAAATATGTGTCAGAATGATAGCCATTAAGTTGTACATTAAAAATTTCCACAACCCCCCCCAAAAAAAAAATCAGGAAAAAACAAAAAACAAACAAACAAACAAAAAAAACAGATTAGCCTTCTTAGGAACCCCAAAGAGCTGCAAGTGATAGAGGCATGGCTGGGGTTCAGCCCTTTTGGAGTTAAGTACAGTATGACTTTGGGCAAGTCAGCTTATGAGTCTCTGCTTCTACAAACTGAAAACAAGGCGCCTTGCATTTAGCCATATACAAACCCTGAGCTAGGATTCTTTCTCAAGGCTGCAAAGGGAAGTCCATTATCTGTCTCACTGATTGTGGGAGGTACTGTTTCATTTCCCAGAGGAGGAAGCTGAGGCTAAGAGGAAGACGGAGTTGGTCCAAATCCTACAGCAATAAGTGGCTAACTGAGGAATTACATGTGGGTTGTGTGATTAAACCTAGGGCCCTCCCCAACCCATGACCCTACCACCATGGGGGCTGTGCCAGGCTCCTCATCACCACTACAGGCTCTGGAAGCAGGGTGGCTCTGGAGGACACCCTCCTGGGAGACGATCAGTCCTTTAGCAGTCCTTCTGGAACACAGCCACACACTAACTCAGCTCTGCAGTGTGCATTAACTCAGAGAATTAATCACCACCATGAGTTAATTCTTCAACTCTCCTTCAACTACTTCTCCTTAAAATGGGCTAGTGAATAAGGTGCTCAGAGTTGTCAAATTCAGAGAGAGAAAGGTGAATGGAGGGGGACAGGGAGTGGGGAGTTTGTGTTTAATGTGTACAGTTTCAGTTTGGGATGATGAAAAGCTCTGCAGGCGGATGGTGGTGATGGCTGCAGAGCAATGAGAACGTACTCAATACCACTGAACTATACTCTTAAAAATGGTTAAATGGTATATTTTACAATGTGTATTTTACCACAATTTTTAAATGGACTAATGAGCAGCTCACTGAGGACTTGCCTGAGATGCGCCCCAGCAGTTATCAAATTACTCTGACTTTTCTCACCTCAAATACAAAAGTCACAAAATAAAATATTTAAAACTTAAGCATGATATCTCATTTGTTGGGGATCATTACAATCCTCTTGCCTCAGCCCCTGAGGGCTATGATTATAGGTGTGCACTACCCCACCCAGCTAAGAAACCTTTTCTTCATGACTTAAGATAAAAAAAAACAGTAGTCTTTGGAAGTTCTGATACTAATTTTAAAATGGAATCATTTGTCATACTTTCATTAATATACTATTAATAGTGCCCTTGGCTCTCACAAGATGAGCAAAACTGTTTGCCTCAGTCTTAAGTAGGCTTACCCACCCACCAGATGTGTCCAGTCCCTTTCCTACTTCTGGCCACATACTAAACACTCACCGCAGGGTCTTAACAAGGTTGATTCCAGTCTGCCCTTGACTGCTTCCTTCCTGTCCTCCCTGTTCCCCTGCACCTTCCCTGAGACGCCTTCCCTAGCCTCTGTGAACAGGTCCCTCTCTGCACCTATTTGTTTCTTTCAGGTTCTTATCACGATCAGATGGTATCTTGTCTATTTGTTACCTGCTTGGATGGGCCTCTAAGTTGGATGCAAGTCAATGTTGTTCCCTATTCTCTTCCTGCCTCCCAGCACAGCACCTGGCACTCGGGGTGGAGAAATGGCCAACAGTTTGGAAAGAGATGGAGGTGGGGTAGAGTGGAGGGAGCAGCTGGCTCTGTAGGACCCAGTCTTCTCCCCCGGACTCCCATGCACTGCCACATATGCTCCCTTGGAAGCAGTAACTGGGGTACAGTAGTGGCACCCTGCCTCTACTTGGTGCTGCCAGATAAGCACCCCCCCTCCAGCCACAAACAGCACACACCTTCTGACTGCAACCACACCCCTGTGCCGGGCCACAGTCATGTCCAGAAGTGTGGGACGTATGGGTAGGCAGAAAGTTCCAGGGGAGTCTGGAACTACCAAAACTACTCATGGCGCACTCGGGAACAGGTCCTAGTCACAGCCCCTGGCAGGAAACTGCCTGGGTGAGGAATGACCCTGCAGAGACAAGCCCCAGCTCTGAGCACCCAGCAGACCCCCACCCTGGGCAAACCTTTCCAGCCAACCTTGGCTCTTATGACCCCTGGGCAGCCTGCCCTTGCCTCCCTTAAAAATTCCATCTACGAAAGCCTAGTCAAGCAATGGAAGTGGGAGGCCACCTCCTCCCTAAAGCCTGCCTTCAGGAGCTCCAGATTCCCCATCAGAGCCCTGCATTCCCGTCCAGCCAGCCAATGACTGCTCTCCAAACAGCCCACCAGTCACCAGTCTGCCTACAGCTTTCCAGGCTATTCTTTGGCTAATTTAAGCCTTTTCTCCCTTAGATGTCAGTAGTAGCAGAAGGTACCATGCTTTCTGCTTTATAGACTTCTCTCTTATTCTCATGCTGAGATTACTCAGGTGGAGTCAGCGACACTTGTAAGTGAAGAATCCGAGACCTCAGAGGCAAAGCACCTTGTGAAGGTCTCGCAGCCCTAGTGGAGGCTCAGGCTCTGAACCCCAGTAGTTTGACCCTGGAGTTACACTCTGAGCTAACGGTCTTCATTCCTTTGGGGATGTGGGTTCCTCACTGTGCCTGGCTCAGCTGCACCCACATGGGCTTAAGAAATGCCATCTTTCTGCATTCCAAGGGAACAGCAGGGTCAGTGTAGATTATCAATGCAGCCCTTCAACAAAGGGATTCCAGATCACCTACTATGTGCTCAGCAGGTCTGAGAAGTTCCTTAGAAAAAACAAAGAATATAGGAACTTGAGACCCTGGCTAAGTAGATAGCAGCTAATCTTGGAAATATACACATCCACCAAACCAAGTGCTATGATACTCTCCCCAGCTTCCAGGAAACAGGAAAATGGACTGCCCTAAAGAGCAGAGCTGGAAGGAACTTTCCACTGCTGAGAAGCAAATGGGGCACCTGAGGGCCAGAGGAGAGAAGATATTGGCCAAGGCCCCCCATCCCCTTGAGACTTAACAAGGAAAGGAGCTAAGGTTCCTGCTCCCCATCCTGAGACCTTGAGATCAGGGCAAAGAGCTTTCAGGCCAGGAGGGTCCTGAGAAAAAACTGCTACTGGTTGTGGTAGTGCCCACAGAGGACAGCTGAATTTTCACAATGGAGATGAAGCTCACTCCTACCTTCCGGCAGAGTGAACCATTCTGTTAAAGCTGTATTTGAGAAGCTAGGGCTTCTTTCCCAGGCCAACACAGGCCCAGCTCAGCCCAGCCCTGCCCCTGAAAGACAGGGTTGAAAAGGCAGAAGCAAGGCAGAAGCTCCCACCTGGGAGGCCTAGGTCTGGGACCACACCCAGGTAAGCTGACTTTGCCAGGGAACCCGACCTACTGGCCAGCTCCCAGACTGCCTGGCCAGGATGTCAGCACCTGTCTGCAGCTTGGCGCCTTTCCTCTGGGACTCCACCCAGCCCTGCCAGGCCTTGACAGCAAGAGTGGGAGTGGGCAGGGAGGAAGCCTGCTCCACACGGGTCTCCCAAACGTCCCCTGAGCCTGGGCAGAGTCTGAAGCAGCTGCTTCCTGGTTTGCTGTTTCTTTCACTTTGTTTTGTAAAGCCCCACCCACAAGTGAAACTAAACAATGCCATGATGTGCAAAAGACGGAGAAGCTCAGGACCAGGAGAGATGAACACTTGGCTTCGAATCCCAGTAAGAGCCCAGCTCACTGGGCTACGTGTGCAGAGGCCCTCACCTTATCAAGGCCTCAGTTTTCATGTTGATAAAATGAGAGAGGAGCTACGCTAGTGATTTTAAACCCCACACTCCTCTGTCCTCATCTCCACTGCCGCTGCTGCTGGGGTCTGAAAAGGAGCTGCAGGGATGACCCGAGGGGAGGCCCCAAATGGCCATTCTGTTGGCCTAAGGGCGGAGCTAAAGCTCTAGCTGCAGCCAGATACCCTCGAGATCTCCTTGAAAACCTCTCCCCGACCTGCCATCAGAGCTCTTCATCTTGCACAGGCCCTGGAGGTCCCAGCCAGCAGGGGCAGAACAAATTCAGGAAGTCACTGAACACAATCCTGACCCTATCTTGGCACAGAGAGAAGACACCCACCAACTGTTGCCCTGAAATCCCCAGGCTTTGGGCTGATCAGGCCATCTGATAAAGTTGACAGCACCACCCCCTCAGGACTGACCCCAGCTTCAGACACTCTGCTGACTCTAGCGGGCGCACCCAGTATATGGCCAGGACTGGCGTAGAGCAATCTGTTTTACAGTTTTTCCCACTGGCTGCATTATCAAATCTTCCTAATAGCCCACGGATACCAGAAAGGCAGGTATGAGCCACGTATTTGGATGGGAAAACAGACACTTAAGAGTGGGGCAAGGACACAGTGACCACACCTTGCAAGGTTCAGGAGCTCAGTAAATATTCAAATGAGCCTGGCCCTTGCCAGGCAGGTGCTACACACACCAGAGAGGATCATGAGGAGGACTTCCAGTGGGAGAGGAAGGCCTCTCCCTGGTACCTAAGTCTCAAAGAGGTCCCGTAACAGAGCCTCCTCAACCCCCAATCTTGACTCCACGCCTGTCACAGCTCTCACCACTCGTTCCCTTCATTGTCCACTTTATTCCACCACACCTTACTTGTTGTTGTTGTTGTTAGGTGCTGTCGAGTCGGTATCCGACTCATAGCGACACTCTGTACAACAGGGGAAACACTATTGTCAGTGCTTCTCTGCTGTTCATAGGGTTTTCAATGGCAGATTGATTTTTGGGAGGGGGTTGCCAGGTCCTTCTCCCAGCCTACAGCTTCTGGTGTTCCCAGGCAGTCTCCCATCCAGGTACTAACCAGGCCCGACCCTGCTTAGCTTCCGAGATCTGACGGGATCGGATACCACAGGGCTATAGCTGCAGGCCCACACCTTACTAGGGAGAGGTATCTCCTTGGCTGAGGACTGATGAGAGACAATGGCCAACACCTTCCCTTCCCTGGGCCTTGCTCCATCTATAAAACCATTGTTGTTGTTGTTAGGTGCCGTGGAGTTGGTATCCAAGTCAGAGCAACCCTCTGTACAACAGGGGAAACACTATTGTCAGTGCTTCTCTCCTGTTCATAGGGTTTTCAATGGCAGATTGATTTTTGGGAGGGGGTTGCCAGGTCTTTCTCCCAAGCCTACAGCTTCCGGTGTTCCCAGGCAGTCTCCCATCCAGGTACTAACCAGGCCCGACCCTGCTTAGCTTCGGAGATCTGACAGGATCGGATGCCACAGGGCTACAGCTGCAGGCATAAAAGCATGGGCTGGATTAAAAGGGTGGTTTCTTAACCAAGAAAATGAATTTGAACTTGGGAGTGTGGTGCATTTTCAGAATTGAAAAGAATGCAATTTGAAAACATCTGACAAAATTTTAAGTGCACAGCCTCTTGGAAACAGCCATGACACATGCAGAAAGGACTCCTGCAGCTAAATGTGCCTGCAGCACTGCTTACAGCAGCAAGACTGGGGCACCCTAAATACCCAAGGAGAGGACCTGACAAACAAGAGGTGGCCTATCATCGATGGAAAGCCACATGCTCTTGAAAAAGGCAGCCATGCACCTGTGTCACAGTGCCCAGAGATTAAGCTAGACCACAGACAGACCTGGGTGGAAAAGGCAAGGTACAGAGTGGTAGGCAGAGTGGCCACCACTGCCGCCTGGGTAATAAAAAGGCATGTTATTGACACAGTGCTATTGTTCACAAAGAATTTCTAGAAGGAAACATCAAGTCTGGTTACAGTGATTATTGAGGCATCTAGGTGGGGGGGGGCACACTAATTTTTTCATTTATCTATCTATCTTTTTCCTTTTTCTTTCTTTATTGGGCTAGGAATGGGACCAGGGCCTTGCACAAGCCAGGTAAACACTCTACTACTGAGCTACATCCCCAGTCCTGAGCACATTCTTTTTTTCAAGTTTGAATTTAAGTCACATATATGTATTAGTTTTTCAATCACATTTTTTAACACACAAAAAAAGTAACTCCAGTAAAATGTATTCAGAGATGTCTCCCCCTAGATCTCAGGCATCATTCTCTCTCCCAGGGGACAGTGCTCAGGCATCCAGATTTTGAAATCCCCTCTGAGAGCTAACTGAGGCAGCCTGGACATTGAGGACTCTGGGAGGGGAAAGTGTCAAGGAAGACTCTGAGGACAAATTTGGCTTTGAGGCACAGTAAGGATTTGAAGAAGGTGCTGAAAGTTGACCATGTACAGCTGGGACGAGAAGGTTCCTACCAGGAGGGACTAGGGAAATGGAAGTCAAGCTGGTAAGAAAGGGGAAGGAGTGTTTCTCTATTATAGAATTCTGGAGCCCACTGCCGCGGAGCCCACTGCCGAAACCTCCGCGGAAGCCGCCGCGGCCTCCCATGCTTGGGCCCCCGGGGCCTCCGGGCCCTGCCGCTGCACCGGCGTCATCCGCCATTTGGTGTTTTCCCGGAGAAGCAGCTAGAATTCTGGCAAGTCCCTTCCCTCTTAGGTTTGTTTCCCACGCATGGGAAGTAAGGGAGGTGGTCCACAGTGCTTTCCAGACTTACTATCTTAGGACCTGCCTTTATTTCATCTCATTTAATATTAAAGAAGGTAGGAAGGGTGCCCAGCTCTGCACATGGTCATAGGGCTCTTACACCTGTGCAGACTGTAATCAAATATTTGGATGCTGCAGAAAAGTCAGACCAAGATCTAGGCAGAACAGCCCTTGGGCAACTTCCCCCAGGGAGCAGGAGCAGATGGCCTTCTGCTGCGATGCCCTTCCTCACCTTCTTGTTAATAATTCAGTCATTACTGAAAACCTCTTTTGTCACTTTTGAAGTTCAGTTTGCAGAAACTTGCATCTTGGCTTGTTTTACCATGATGCTCCATGCTGAGGATTCACAAACTGCCACAGTCCAGATCCACAGGCCCAAACCAGAGGGGTCAACAGTAGAAAGAGCCCAGAGTGGAGGTTGGGAGTTCTGGGATGGATCCTGGCTAGACCCTGATGCTGCTGCAGACTCTGGGAGGTCAGAAGCTAAGTCTCCATGGCTCTGCTTGTCAGTGTATCCCCAGAGCTGGCACATCACCGGGCACACAGCACTTGATAAATAGTTGTTGAATAAATAAGCAGCTCAGCCAGAGTGACCTTGGTTAAGTCACTTTCTATGACTGAACCATGGTTTCCGGAATACAAAAAGGACAATAGTAATCATCTCCCAGGGTTACATAAGGGATCTCCTGAGATAATGTGGGTAAAAGTGCTTTGCAAAGCAAAATAGGCTGAACAAATATTTGACATCCAGAACCAAGGCACTGAAAACAAAACAAAAAGAACGAGACTGAGCAAGTTTATGAGAAAGCAGCTGGCAAATGGTAATCAAACGAATTACTACAACTGAAAGGAACAGCCCAGGTCACTCTAGTCCACTGCTCTGATGCCCAAATGCAGTTTCTCAGGCTGCCTGTTCCAAAGGAACATAGAAATCCCTCTTTAAAACCTTTGCTAAGATTTTGGTGTGAAAAACATGATCACAGTTACAATCATACCCTGCATACAGCTGGGCTCAGAGAATATTTGCCAAAGCAAATTGGCATATGGATGTTGGGGGTGTTTCCTGGGGCCAAGGGAGGAATGGGGTAAGGAGGGCCTGGAGGCTGAGCCTGCCATGTGGATGCTCTGCCTCATGGCTAAGTTCATGCTCAGGGGGACATGCGCTGCACATAGAGAAGAGAATGACTTGCTAGGAGGCCATGGCCAAGCCATCAACTTCCCAGCTATATACCGCTTCCTACGGAGGCCACTTGGTAGGTACCAGTCCCCTCAGGCTCCCTCTGCCCAATGGGTATCCCTGGCTAAAGCCTGGGAAATGAGACCTGGGCTCCATCACCTGGTTCTTCTATGCTAAGCACTTTGGGACAAGTCCCTTCCCACCTGACTCCTGGCAGGGCCAGGGAACACCCTCTCTGCTGGGGGCTGGCTGAGAATTCCAGTGGGCCGAGTGGTGGATGTGCCCACTGTTGGACTGGACATACGCGTGACACAGCTCTGAAGGCTTCTCATTGCTGCTGGTGTACCTTCTGCCTTTGAGTCTACCACCTTCAAGAAATGCTAAGGTGGCACGCAACCCTGACCTTGAGGATCTTTAGGAAACAGAATTTTGTGGGCTTTAAGGGATATATTTATGTGCCTCCTATTCAAGAGGCAAGGCAGCTCAGATCCCTGAGCCCCACGAGCAGGGGTTTCCTTTCCAAGAGCAAAGCTGAACCTCAGGACGAGCTGGGGTTTAGAGATCGTCAGCCTTGGGCTGGAGCCACATTTCCCTTATCTGTAGTATGAGGATGATAAAGCCACCTGCCTCTGGCTTCTTGTACAGATTTACGAGGGCACTTGTGGAGGCTGTGGCTCAGAGTGTGGCACAGCGCAGGTGCACAAAGAATGTGCTCAGACTGCCGCTTCCTACCCAAAACCAACCACCCCCACCATCTTTCCCCGGGCCCTTCAGGCCCTCTAGGCTCTCCTCGGGAGTACACTGCCCCATGGGCTTTCCCAAACCTCGCCCTCTGGTCTCATCTAGGTGCTTGCAAAACCTCCTCCCTGTCATCGTTGTTTAAATTCCAATTCACCCATCCTGATTCCTCTTCTTGAGAAAGTCTTCCGGTTGTGCTATCTCTGCGCCAAAACCTTCCACAGCTCCCCAATACCTCTGTTCTTCTGCTGATGTTGAATGCTGCTGACAACCTTCTGGTCCCTTCTAGATTTTCCAGGCAGAGCCCTGAGGCATCAGCAAAACTAGTAAGCTGAATGTCTCCAAATACACACTTACCTTCCAGGCCCCCGCCCTTTGGCTTTGAACGAACCACTCTCTAGAATGCCAGCCCCACCCTCTGCCTCTGCCAATCCAGCTGCCCTCAAAGCGTTCTTGTTCCTCTGGCTCACACTCACGTCTTCCTCCTCAGACAATGCCTGTCCTCAGCAGACACTTAATTACAGACTGTCATACAGTCTCTCATAATTGTAGGCCTTGTCTCTGCCAGGAGCAGAGGTCTGGTCTGTCTGCTTTTCCCCATTCTCCCCGGGCCCGCCCAGCCCAGGCAGGGAGGGTAGGCCCCTGGCATGAGAGGGTTTCCCAAGCCCAGTGCAGCTCTAGGCTGAGCTGAGTGCAGCACCAGCCACTTGGGACCTCTTCTTTCATCCTGTGAGGAAACTGTTTGTGGGCTGGCCAACCCAGACCCTGTAGCTCAAGTTCCATACTCGGTGACCCAGGCCAGACACATACAGGAGTAAGGAAGACCTCAGGTGACCTGTGGTGGCCCTGGCATGGGATCCTACTCAGGCCTGCCTCCTTACTGTGAAACAAAAAACAATCTCTTTCAGCTCTAGAATTCGGATTTTATTGACTTTAAGGCAGCCTTGGTTTCCAGGACCAGGTGCATGAGGAGCGCACTTGACCCCAGCTCAGGCTGAGTAAGGAAAGGCAGCCACAGCCAGCACCGGGAAACCTGGGAACCTGAGAGCCATTCACACTGCACACCTCCTCGGCCTCATTAAACTCCTGTCGATGACTCGATTTCATTCCTGCTCAGGTGTTCCATACTGTTGCCCTCATCATGGCCAGCTCTGACAGTGCCTGCTGCCAGGGCTGAGCAGAGGAAGGGTGCTATAACAACCAGGCCTGCCCCAGGCAAGGACAGAGGGTGGTAACTGTCACTTCTTGAGAGGCCTTTGCTACAAGAGTTCCCATCGTCACAGCACCCCATGAGGCAGTACTTCCATCCCAATTCGACGGGGAGAAAACTGAGGCACAGAACACTGTTCAATCCAGGGTCACACAGCAAGGACCAGGCAGGCTGTCGCATAAACCCAGGGTACTCTCAGTACAGCAGCCAAGGATAAGGACAGCCAATAGAATCCTCCAGAGGACTGGTATAAAAAGTTCATTCTTGCCCCAGACTGCCAAATGAAGATCTCTGGGGACGGAGCTCAGGAACTTGAAATTCATACAGCAGAGGAATCTGAATTTTACCTCTAAGGAAACTGAGGCATAGAGGAGTCAAGCAACCAGCTAAGGCCATACTTTAAGCAACTGTATGAACCCAGGACTGAACTCACAGTTGGACTTGGGCCAGCTTGGACTTCCTGGAGGAGATGGCATTTGACAATGAGGCCTCAAAGGAAAGAGAGGGCACAACAGGAGGAGGACACGGCACAAATAAAGGCTTGCAGCAGGAAAGCTGGGCAATACCTGTTCCCGTGCAGCCTGGGGAGCCCCAAGGAGTAAAGAAATACAAAGCACCAACTACTGTGGCCTCTCCTCAAGAGACAGGGTGTTACTTTCCTGAGCCAATGTGAGCTTCTGGAAAGAAAGCCTGCGTTCTGTGGCATCTACAACCACGAGGTCTCTGGCAGTGGCTTGCAGGGTGTGTTTTGTTGCTGCTCAGGATGAGAAAACTAGAGGAGGTGGTGACTCAGTCCCCACCCTGCCTCAAGCTAGCCTCCTTTAAATGTGAGATGAGCTCAGCGACTGGGGAAATGTCAAGCAAACCCTCCTAGCAGAACAGATGCCAGAGCAGGCGGCTTGAGGGACACCATGTGTGAAAGAAAGTTGTGGGATCTGAACCTGCCATGACAGTGTGTGCTGTGGGACCCAGACCATGCCCCTATCCCTCTCTGAGCCTTCTATTTTTCATTCACTTATGAAATAGGGAGAACCCCACTGGCTTCTGACTTCTTCCCAGGAGTGCTGTGAGGAACAATGGTCAGGAAAGAGCTGGCAGATTACACAATGCCTCAGTTGTGGAAATTAGAGGATTACTTATTATTAGAACAGTTGCAAGGTGCTTTCCTTATTACCTGAACCCCAATGACAGGGGGTGAGGGGTGAGGCTGGGCTCTGCCTTGTTCTCACAAAGAAAGGGACCCAGTTATTACTGGGAGGGGAAGTTCACATCTATTAAGTGCCCACTGGGCACCAGGTGTCTTATATATACACATGTTGTTAGGTGCCATGGAGTCAGACTGACTCATAGCAACACTATGTACAACTGACAAAATACTACCCAACACTGTGCCATGCCTGGTACTATTGTCAATGCTTTTCTGCTATTCATAAGGTTTTCAATGGTTGATTGTTTTTTGAGGGGAGTGGGCTGCCAGATCCTTCTCTCAAGCCTATAGCATCTGGTATTTCCAGGCAGTCTCCCATCCAAGGACTATCCAGGCCTGACCCTTAGCTTCCAGGATCTGATGGGAATGGACACCACAGTGGTATGGCTGCAGGCATATATACACATATGTAATCTCATTTAATCCTCACCACAATTCTGCAGGATAAATGATTTTTTGAGTCCAGATAAGGAAACTGAAGCTGACAGAAAGTAGCATGCCCAAGATTACAAAGAGACTGATTAAAACTAGGTGTTTGTGGGTCTAAATGCCACACTATTTTCACTCTCTAGAATAGCTATGTAAAAGATGGAACATGCCTGGTATAGGACTCTGCACGGACCTTACCTACTCTTGGATGCCTTTCTGATTCGTTTGCCCAGACAGGACCTCTCCCTCGTGAAACTCTATGGCATTTCATTAGCCCATTCTCCCTTGCACTCTGTGGTCAGGCACACTTTTAAAAGGTAAGGTGAAGTCCAGACACACATGTGGCCTCTGAGTTACCTTAGGATATTCAAATGTCAGAACTGGATGTACCTGAGATCATGCCACCCAACTCCCTCATTTTTCATAAGGAAAAAGAAAGG
The DNA here is from genome assembly GCA_007922755.1 of Pedetes capensis. Taxonomy (NCBI): domain Eukaryota; kingdom Metazoa; phylum Chordata; class Mammalia; order Rodentia; family Pedetidae; genus Pedetes; species Pedetes capensis. The sequence goes on along the minus strand of VMDO01000539.1, from coordinate 242,222 downwards.
TCCAGAGAGAAAATAATTGTCTGAAGTCACAGGGCATTTTAGCTTCAGAGCCAGGAACAGAACCCTGGCATTCTGCCTCACAGAATTTCTTTCAGGATTCCATGATTTCAGGATCAGTATTAGGACAAGGATTGTTATTCCATTTTATAGATTAGGAAGCCAACACCCCTGAGTGGGGGAGATGTGGGCATGAGAACTGTGAACTCCTCACTTCCAGGCTAAGGACAGAGCCCTACCTCCTTCCCATTGCAAGTAATGCATGTAAAATGTGCAACATAGAGCACACAGAAAAAAGTCAATGCTAGAGATTGTCATTATACAATGACAGGTGACACCAGCATACAATGATTTCTTCAGAGGCAGAACAATAAAACATGACCCAGGAGTCCTGGCTCAAACCTCTGTGGGTCCCTGGTCCTTTTAAGCCTCATCTTCTTATACCTTAGACTAGGGGGCTATAATACCTGGTCTCATTCTCTGCTCCAAAGTTCTAAGGACATCCTAGGATCCATGATAGCAGACCCCAATTCTCTGTGGAGCCTCTCTCAGCTGAGGCCTTTATTCTCCCACTCTGTCAGGGAAGAAAGAAAGGCAACAGTGGCTCATAACAACAAAATGACTGTTTCAAAGTGCCACTGTCCAATCAAGGCCCACCTGAAAACAATGGGGTGGCACATGGAAAATCCAACTGTACCCTAGCAGGAACATCTCAGTGGGCACACCCACTTATCTTTACAAACTATCTGAAGAAAAGCAACCAAAAGTTGGGGCATAGACTAGGGACACTGCTCTCGGAAGGACAGGTGTATTTCTGAATAACCAGGTGACAGTAGAGTAGCAGTTAAAGAACATTGGATCGTGGAGTCCTGGCCCCAGATCCCTCTCCCAGCTCCGGCAGAAACTAGCTGTGCACACTCTCAGGCCAGCGACTCCTCCCCTCCCGGGCTCAGTTTAAAGACAGGCTGACAGTTCACAAAGCATGTCTACAGATGTTTCATTTGATCTTCATGACAAACCTCCAAGGGCAGAACACACAATTATTCTCTTTTCACAAATGGGGAAACTGAGGCTGGAGAGGTCAAGGGTCTTATTCAAGGTCATGCCCCTTGAAGGCAGCAGAACCAAGGCTCCAAAGGTCTAAGACTGCCAAACTCAATACTCCAGCGGGGTCAGATGAACAATCCCCTCCCCACTCATCTCCAATAAAGTCTCAGCAAGACCAAGTCCTACAGCTCCCTTATTCCCCTGCCCACTCTGGTGGTAGGCAAAGTTCTGGCCACACACCCCACAGCCCAGCTGCCTAGAAGGCTGCACCCCCTTGCAAAATTTCATTACTCAAGTTGGCAAGAACACTGCCCCCACCCCCAACCGGTCTAAATAAATGCCGAAGTGATATCACATCCTGCTGCCGGCTCCAAAATAGCCCAGGCCTGCCCACAAGCGATCACAAAGTGCCAGGCCATGCAGGGCCAAGCAGGCAGGGATGCCCAGCCTGGCCACCCTCCACACACTCAAGCAACTAAAGCAGAAGCCTGAGAGCAGGGCGCCCCGACTCCCTCCTCTGCCAGAAAGCCTGGCCCCTCCCTCCTTCCCCTCCCTGGCTAGGAGGCCCCAGAGCCTCCGTGCCCAAGCGCCAGCCCCTGCCCCAGCAGCAACCCCATGGAGCCTCGGCCGCGGCCAGCCTGCGGGACGACTCCGCCCGGCCCGACCCAGGCACCTCACCACTCACATTGCTTCAAGAGCTCCAGACACAAAGCCATGAGGGCAGGATGGGGGTCAGAGACCCAGAGACCCGGCAGAGACAGAAAAAGGGAGAGGGAGAGACAAGGAGCAGAAAGAAGGGGAGACAGAGAGCCGGGGCAGAGAAGCTGGGGGACCACTGCCAAGGAGCAGGCTCAAAGGGAGGCCTTCAGCGCCAGACAGTGGTGAGACCACTAAGACAGATGGGGGTCACAAAAGGCAGGGGGAGCAAAGCGGGAGATTCCGGTCCAGAGAAGCGGGGGTGCTCAGAGAAAGAACAAGAAAAGCGACAGGGGATGGAACCAAAGGAAAGCAGAGAGAACTCTGAAGTCAAAAAGCTGGGGAGATACAGGGGGTTCAAGGAGAGCCCCAAGGGATCTAGGAGGTCCTGACAGACACAGGGGACACCCAGAAGGGGAAAAATCCTGGGGGAATAGAGACTCAGAGGAGGCAAGACCCTCAGGGTCCGGGGTACAGACTGAAGGGAGGACGCCCGGAGGATGTGCGGGAAGCTCAGGGGGAGCTCTGAGAGTGGAGGGTGTTTTGAAGGAGAGGCCCCAAAAGATGTGGGGGTGCTCTGAGGGGGAGTCCTGAAGAATACGGGCGCCAGAGAGGGTGGCTCTGAGGGAAGAGAAGAGCGCTTCGAGGGGGACCCGAGATCGGGGAACGAGGGAGGGGCCTGGAGGGAGCGCGAGGACAGAGACAAAGAGACAGCCAGCCACGGAGAGACAAAGCGGGCGCAGCGGGAACACAGGCCAGAGGACTGGCGGCCGGACAGAAGGACGGAAGCGCGGGCGAGTGGGCGGCGGACGGACGGACGGACAGACAGACGGGAGGAGGGCTGGGGCAGGGCAGGGCCGGGCGGGGGCGGCGCCCGTCTCCTCGCGGGGCCGCGGCTGCTCCGGGCGGCGCTGGGCGGGCCCCGGGCGTCCGGGCTGAGGAGGCGGCGGCGACGACGTGGATCGGACAGACGGACGGAGTGACGGATGGACTGGCGGCAGCTGCGGCCAGCGGCGGGCACTCACCCTCCTCCCTCACGCGGCCCGGCCCGAGGCTCCGGTTTTGTACGCCCGAGGGGCGGGGCCACTGGGTTAAAGCCCCGTGCCGGCCCCGCCCAACCCCGCCCCCCGCGTCAGTAGCGCGCGCGTCGCCCGGGACTCCCGGGCCTGCCGGGGGCGCGCGCAGCCCACTCAGCACGTGGCCTGGCGCCCGCGCGGCGGGGCCGGTGCGCAGGCGCGCGGGCGCACCGCGCAGCCCACGCCCACACCGGCCAGCTCAGGAGGGGAGGGCGCACCCACGTCGGCACGCACGCGCATGCCCGAGCTGGGGGGGCTCCGCCCCTTGAGCCGCCCAGCCAAACCGGTTCCAGCTGGAACGCGACGCATGCTCTGTGCTGGAGACCTAGGCTAGAGGAGTTTGCCGGGGGTTCGCTGCGGCGACACCTCGCTGTAAGGGGGGAAACTGAGGCTCCGAGGAAGCAGCCTGAGGTGGCCTCGCCCCTTACAGTCAAGCTGTCCTCAGGTCCTGTGGACTCTGCATCCTAGCTGTTTCTCGTCGCCCGCCCTGATCCATCGTTGGCTGTTTCTACCGGAGGTCCTAGACACGGGTTCCAGTTCTACGCCTGTGTGACCTTGGACAAGATGCTCATCAGTGCCCTCTTCTAATGGTGATGCTTTAGGGTTCCAGAAGATATTTGTACTGGGTCCTTGCCCAAGAGCCTCCAGTCTGGCTGCCCTCCCTGCAAAGCAGAGTTGGCTGGACCTCAGCCTGAGGAGGAGCACGGGCAGGACTCAGAACCCCCACTCCATCTCCAGCCAGAGCCTGAGGCTTCCTCTCTTTGGGGGTACAGGGGTTTCTGAGTCTTTCCCAACTTTCCAGACTGTTACTGTCCTGTCCCAGGTGGCCAGAACTGGCAGTTAAGGGAATGAGGGCTCTCCCCATTCCATCTGGCTGCATACCCTCCTCGTCACAGTTCTGGCTGTCTTTCCCTCACCCTATACATCCAGCACAGAATCCTGTTGGTACAACTTTCAGAAACCATCCAGGGCCGTGCTCATTGCCACGCCTTCTTTCACTGCTGGCCTCAGTAAGCTACCACTCCAGCATTACTGAATGACCCACTTTTTGCCCCTCAAACAAGGCAGTCTGTTTCCTTTAACATGTGGAATATGGTTCTTCATGTCACTCAGCGCCAAAGCCACAGTCTTTTCCCCCTATGATCTGTGGCCAGGACCAACCCCCATTCCCTGTCCTCTGACCTCATCTCTTACTCTCGGCTCTCCTCCCTTGTTCTGCCCCAACCACACTGGCCCCTTCTCTTCTGACACATTGGGCACCCTCCTGCCTCAGGGCCTCTCTCTTACCCAACCCCTTCAAGTCTTTACTCAGAATCTCTCAGTTCGAGCTGGGTGCGGTGGTGCAGGCCTGTAATCCCAGTAGCTTGGGAGGCAGAGGCGGGAGGATCACAAGTTTCAGACCAGAGGCAGTCTGTGTAATTTGGCGAGACCCTGTCTCAAAAAGTTAAAAAAAAAAAAATTCAGTTCTACTCCAGCTACCTCGTTTATACCTCAGCACCCCTCCCCTCACTCTGCCAGGACTCCCAGGGGTCCTTACTCTCTGCAACTTTCCAGTAAGCGGTACACTTATTTATGTGTATTCTTTTGCCTGTCCCCTGTCTCTTGCAATAGAATGTACTGTCCGTGAAAGCAAGGGTTTCCATTTTATTCACTGATGTGTTCCTGGTGCCTGTAGCACAGCCTGGCTCATAGTGTTTGGTCAATAAACATCTGTCAATGAAAGGGCTGCTAGATTCACATCCTTAACCACCATGCCATGGGACCCCCAAGGTTCTAACAAGTTCCTTAGTCTCTTCTCCTTCGGGGTGATTGTTGTACCCTTTGCGTGTGTAAGGAATACCCTTGTCTTGTCTGACCTGCTCCAGGAATCTCAATCCTGGGCTTAGAGGCCTGCACACCAGTCCTCCAGTCCCAATCATTATTTTCTCCAATCGTCTGCTTAAAAATGAGACTTAGAAGAGTGATAGTCCATGTGCTCACTATGAAGTAGGTGTTTGATTAACCAGGAACATCCTGGGCCAAGAGCTTGGTGGAGCCCAAAGAGGAAGACTGCCTTCTGCCCAGTGCCCTTTACACCCATTTCAGGAGTAGGGAATTTTGGCTTCTCATCACTCATTCTAGGAAGGGCTCTTGGATCCTCTCATCACTCTTTGACTCTGTGGCCCCCACCCAGGCCTCACTGTCCCCTGCCTGGACCACTGCATCAGCCTCTAAGCTATCCTGCCCATGCTGCCAGATAATTCTCCCTGAAACTCCTGTGGCCACACTTCACACCTTTGCCATGACCTTGGATGGCTCCCCCGCCCCCCACAGGACAAAGGAGAAGTCAGACCCAGGTGAGAAACCACTCCTTGACTGACTTGCTGGGTGAACTGTGTGACACCTTTTCTAGAATGCAGTTGCTTTGTGAAATGTGTGCGTGTGTGTGTGTGCATGCACGCGCGTGTGCACGTGTGTGTAATTGGGTTAAGTCGGGACTGGCAGATAGTGTAACTCTGCCCACAGCAGACATCACTAATCAATGGCGGCACATTTAATATGCTTAACTAAATCTCAGTCTGAGCTCCAGGGATCGGAAATGACACATGAATTGAAGTCTATTTGCCATCTCTGGACATGACAGTCTTTGAGGTTCCTCTTAGCTCTGACACTCTGGGGACTGGATAGACTTAGAAGAGTGATAGTCCATGTGCTCACTATGAAGTAGGTGTTTGATTAACCAGGAACATCCTGGGCCAAGAGCTTGGTGGAGCCCAAAGAGGAAGACTGCCTTCTGCCCAGTGCCCTTTACACCCATTTCAGGAGTAGGGAATTTTGGCTCCTCATCACTCATTCTGGGAAGGGCTCTTGGAGCCTGCAGTGTAATAACAAGAGACTAGAGTGGGCTAGCTGGGGTAGGTTTAGAGGACAAGGTTGACTGCAGGGATTTTATAGGCTCTCTTCCTGTGTATATGGGTGGGCGGAGGGGAAATGAATCAGAGAAGCCAGGAGAATTCTAGGGGATGGGAGAAGAGACAAAGAAGGAGGGCAGAGAAGCCTGTGACTTCGATTGTTAAGGTGCTGGAAGGATACCCAAACCCAAACCTCAGAACACACATAGGGACTGTGAGGCCCAAGGAGGCATGGTTGCCTTCTCAGAATAGCAAAGTAGAGCTGAAATTAGAACTCAGGGTCTCTAACCAGGGAGCAGGGTTTTTTTCTGGGCCAACTTGGTCTTGAGCCTCTAGTCTGGCCACAGAGTAACCCCAAGTGTGTATACCCGTGTGTGCGCACATTCGCACATTCACAGGTGCAGAGAATGCAGTTGGCAGGAGCAAGGTGCCACCCAGTAGCTCCCGCCATGCTTGCCAAGTCCCTGGGTGATGTCCCAGCCTCCAGCCTGTTCAGAGGGAGTGGGAGAGACAGAAAGGAGGCTGGGGAGAGCTAGAGATGGAGAGGGAAGGAAGGGAGGGAGGGAGGGTGGGGAGAGGAACAGAGGATGGGGGAGAGACAGAAGGCAAAGATGGGGGAGGGCACAGGAAAGGGAGGGAAGGCGGGGAGCAGGAGGCTTGGCTGTTCTTTCTTCTTTCTCAGAGGCATAGAGAGAGGAGAGGCAGGATCAGGGACAGACTGAGGGGTCAAGGCACCTATGTGCGCTCCCATGTGTCCTTTGGGTGGGGAGGGACATGTACCCACAGCTGAGGTGCTGCTTCCCCACATCCCAGCTGGAGCTGACCCGCCTGCCAGTCACCTGCCAGAGCTATTTCTGGAATGTGGAATCTGGGTCAGAAAGGGGGAGGGATGGGTGGCAGTAGCAGCCCTGGAGTTGGGAAGCTGCCAGCTCTGGCTGGTGGGTGGGCAGCTCTGTGACCAGCCACAGCCACTCAAGAGGTGCTGGCCCTGCCAGGCTCCCGCTGCCTCAGTATTCACCTCTCACCCTCACTGCCCCATCTGTCTGTGTCTGGTCAGCATGCAGATGTGACCATGTGCCCATAGGAGAGGGACAAAGACTGTCCATGTCCCTCAACAATGTGGGGGCTCAGAATGGCCCCAGTAGGAGGTAGAGCCCTGAAGGTTCACTACCTGGAGACAGAAAACGAGGACGGGGTTCTTGTGAGCGGGGATGACCCCTGCAAGGAGACAGGTTGAGTGGCGATGTGCACAACTGCCCTATATGGCTATATAAGTTTTACACTGATTAAGAATGCCACACATGCTGGGCGTGGTGGCACACGCCTGTAATCCCAGTGGCTTGGGAGGCAGAGGCAGGAGGACCACGAGTTCGAGACCAGAGGCAGTCTGTGTAACTTAGCGAGACCCTGCCTCAAAAAAGTAAAAAAGTGGGCCGGGGGTGCAGCTCAGTGGTCCAGCACTTGGAAAGCATGCGAGCTCGAGGCCCTGGGTTCAACCCCCAGTACCAAAAAAAAAAAAAAAAAAAAAAAAGTGCCACACATGGGGGGGTACTGTTCACAATATAGACATAATCAAATTATATAATTACTATGACAAATTTCTGGCAGATGGAAGGACCTTATTCTGATAGAAGCTGTACATCATGATTTCTCAGCAGATGGCAGTGAAGTGTCTTAAGCATCCTTTCTTAAATCAGTACAAAACTGCCACAGACTTGACAATCTGGTGGCTTCAGGTTTTCCCCACAAGGTAGGTGAGGTTACCTGCCAAGTAGAGAGTAAAGGAGAGAAGAGCAGCTGTGTGGTGGGCACCGTGGAGACCTGCAATGGGGGCTGTTGGGGAAACCTGGTGGGGGAATTCTTTTGGTGGCCCTGGTCTGCTAAGGCATGCTTTCCTCACAGGTGTTGAGGGGGCATGAGCCAGGCCGAAGACACATGGACCAGAGTGTCTGCAGTTGTATGAGAATACCAGTACACACGTGTTTTCACACCATCGACCAGACTAGGAGTGCAAGACTCTATATATCTCTAAAGCAGGTGCCTATATGCACACGTCTGGCGGGTGTGGAACACTGCTACATGATACTTTGACTGGCTCAGTTTGGGCAGAAGCCCCTAAACTAAGAATAACTGTAGCCCTGTATTCCCACATTTAATGCTGAATGGTAGTTCATCCATACAGGATGTGCTGAGAGTACTGTTGACTGATTGAATTATTGGTCTCAATTCTCATCGCCTCTTTGTATTTGTCCTCTTTGCCATGCAACCACAGTTTCTTACACAAAAAGTGGAATATATTTCACTGGGCCTTGACTGTGGACTCATGACTTGCTTTGACTAACTGGATGTTGTTGTTGTGGTTGGGTGCCGTCGAGTCCGTATCCAACTCATAGCGACCCTCATAGGGTTTTTCAATGGCTGACTGCTTCGGGGTTGCCTTGGGAGTGGATTGCCAGGTCCTTCTCCCGTTTTTGCGGTGCTGGGAATTGAACTTGGGACCTCAGAGACTGCAGCGCAGCGCTCTACCAACTGAGCTAAGTCCCAGCCCATAACTGGATGTTAGCAGATATGAAACAAGGAAGACTTGAACTGTTCTTATATGGTGAGGCTGCTCTCTTCTACTTCTGCTAGCACCATGGGAAGAACATGCCCAGGCTAGGCCATGGATTCCAGAGCACCCTTGGTTCCCAGGATATAGGATACATGGAGCAGAACCAGCTGACCTGCAACTCCTAAATGAGAACAAATGCTTATGATTGTGTGCCATTGTGTTTTTCACACAGCATTATGATAATAATAGTTGACTGATACACATTGGTACCAAAAGTGGAATTTGATAGCAATAAAAACTGAAAATATGTAGCACTGGCTGATGGATCACGTGGTTAGTAAACAGTGAGTGTAATACAAGGCTTGACAATAGATGCCTGGGATTGTGTGTGGGTCAGAACTCTTGGTAAAGCTGTCATCTACGATAACTTGAGAGCAGATGGATTTGGGCATGGTAGTTTCCAGGCAAGTGTGTTGAAAGCACATGGGCAAAATGTTGAAAGCAAGAGCTGGCCCCCTTTGGTTATATTTGATAAGGACTTAAAAGAAAGAGAGGCTCATAAAAGAAATAGCCAATCTGTAAGGGAGTGTTCAGAGGAAACAGAGAGAGTGCAGAACTTGCTGAGTTGGAAAATAAATTGGTCAACTCCAGTCTCTCCGTCTAGTGGATTATTCTCAAATTAAGATACAGCCTGGGGATAAAGATCAAACCAAAGTCATAGCTAGTTAAGATACAGCCAGGGGACCAGATCAAATCAAGGGTATGCTTATAACACCTTTTATTAACACTCTAACAATACCATCTAGTAGATATATTTAGCTGATAGAAAGCTTAAGAGCATGGTTCTATAGAAGACCAAGATGCCTGAAGTAGGCATAATTAAGTCAAGAGAGACAATTATGGGTGTGTTTTTGGCACACAGAGTTAGATTGAATCAAATACATGGGAAGCCCACAAAGTGTTTGAGGTAGCAGTATGGGTAACACTGATCAGCTTAGGCTAAAGAATGAGATCATTCAAAATGTAAAGAGACACCAGGCTCCCTAACTTTCTTCAGGGTGGATGCAGGCTAAGGAAGATGTTCGGCTGCCCAGAGGTCATATTCTCCAGTCTAGGAGATATTCTGGGAATATTTCCTATCCCAGAGTACTTGCCTAATAATTTTCCCAGAATAGCTTCAGGATTACCATGGATCAAAAAGTCTTTGAGTCCCCATTCTCCCTTTTTTGAGCAGGAATGTGTGTGGCAGTTATCTTGTCCCTATTTTAACAAAGTGTGTTGGGAGAGGGGATAGGCTATGGGGTAGATGACTTGGATTTTTAGATCACCGGTTGATTGATCAAGAGGAGTCATATTCACACCTGACATAGATCTTGATGCCATGATTGGATGAAACTTTTGGCAGACTTGGGGCTATTTTCTACATGGAAGGGTTGTGAATAAATGTGGCAAAGAGACTGGACAATAGTAGGCTGAATTACTGCCCCTGATTCTTCACCTCTGTCTGCATTTGCACCCTTTGCCATGGGAATACAGTTTCTTACACAAAGGTGAGAGGGTACTTCATCCCTCTTGACTTTGTGCTTAGTCATATGACTTGCTTTAACCAATAGGAAGTTAGCAGATGTCACCTAAGTCAGAGCCTTGAATGCTTCTGTAGTTGGTTAGGTTTGCTCTCTTGCCTTCTGCCAACCTCAATGAGGAGAACATGCTCTGGGCTAGGCCTGTGATCCTAGGAGAACCCTTTAGTTCTAGGAGGAGTCTGAGAGATGTGGGATAGAAGTATCCTAACTGACAAACTTGGAAGCAAGAAATAAATGTTAATTGTTGTATTACCCTTATTTTGTGGTGGTTTGTTATGCACCATTATTGAAAAATGAACTGAACAATAGGGAGACCTTCACCAATCTAGGACATGTAGCCTGTCACATATCTTCAGTCTACTCATGAATAGCTGGGGTTGGAGAGAACGCGTGAGTGAGGGTTTATTTGCAGAGAAGTTCTTAGGAGGCTCTATGTCCCCCCAGGCCCACCTAATGCTTTGAGAACTTCTTAGGGGCTTGAGGATGTGGTGTGATCTTTTACTTGAGGCTCCCATGGGACTGCAGCAGAGTGCCTGGAAGGCCTGTCAGGGTTCCCCCTGGACTTGGAGGCCATAGAACGGTGTCCTCAATTGCAGCATGGAGACCTCTAAAGTGGAGAGACTAGCAGGCCTACCCAATGTCAGCAAGTCTAAGGAAAGCTATAGCAAACCAGCCATACTTTAAAACTCCCATAAGGCACAGGCTCTCCTTTTCAACCCAGTTAAGTGATCACCAGGGGAGAAAGTAGGACTACAGTTGTCTTCAGAGGACTCTGCCCCAGATGCCTGGCTAGCCGGCCAGGCCCCTAGCAAAAGGACTGAGTGGAGAGGAGTGAACCACCAATTGGAGAAACTGAGGATAAGAAACAGTGGAGTGAAGGGAGGTTGCACATGCCCGGAAAGAAGGCACCAGAAAGGCTCTTCAGGGTAGGACAAAGAGCCAGCACCTGGTATCAGAATCCTAATGCCAAACAGCCCATGCCCTAGCTACCTTCCCTGCCCATCTAGGGGAACCAGAAACAGCCGCTGGTGAAAAAGGGCCTGAGAAGACACTGCCCATCACACTTAGCTCCTCAGTGGGGACTTCCAGCCACATCAGGTTCCAGCTGCAGATGTGTGAGATTCGACAAGACTCAAGTTTTGAAATTAGACCAGTTAGACTCTTAATATCTGAAAACGAGACTGCTGCTTCACTTTTAAAAGTGACTGGAGAAGCTCAGGGATCTGCCTCAGATATCATTGGAGGGGGTGTGGAAAGCAATAGTGGGCTGAGTGTTTCTGCTCCACCCCCTGCAGAGACCAGCTCATATAATCACTAAGTTGGTTACCTGTATGTAGAATACCTATGGGATTAGGTTCATTTATTAAAATAAAATACCAGTTGAGCACTTGGAGCAGTTGTCTCTTCCAGCAACAATCCAACCTCAATTGTTCTGATTGTCAGGACTCTCAGAGGCAAGTCTGAGAAGCAGTAATAATGGCGGTTTGTCACACCCCTCCCATGAAGTGTTTAGGCAGGGCCCTGCACATAATAGGGGTGTGACAGGTGAGCTTCTGGCACTGTCTTCAGTTCTCTGGAGTCTAGCTTAATGATGGGGAAACTGAGGCTCAGAAAAGCGACCTCTTTATCTACAGTAAGCACAGAGTTGTCTCTACTAAACCAGAAACTGCTATTTTTCCTTGTTCTTGGCTTTTTCTTGTTCTGTCTACTATTGCATGGCTTGCTCAGCTGTACAGAGCTTATCCTCAGAGGGGTTAGAACAAGCATCAGACAGGCCTGGCTATCTCCAATTGTGAATACCAGAGAAACCTGCTAACTCTTCTTTTGGAACTGCTGCGGGTAGATCCCACCCTCTCTCTGCAGCTCTGCCTTCCCTTGCAGGTTCCCGTCATCTCTGATCTCTGCAGGTTCCTTCTGAACTAATCCATACCGGGAGGTTCATTTCAGTAAGCCCCGCCCACCAGCAGGTGGCTCCTGTAAGCTAGGAAACAACCAAGGATCCCACAAGCTCCAGCCCTCTCTGACACCTGCTTCTGCTGCCCAGTTTGGCCTCCAGTTCGCCAACGGGTGGCAAGTTCAGCCCCAATGCCTCCTGCTTTTGCTCCCAACTACTCTTCCATCAATGGTCAGTGCGGTATAGATCCCCCCCCCCACACATTCTCCCAGGCCCACCAAATACAGTTCCTAGGGACTCCTTGCAAACAAAACAAAACAAGACAGAACACCCTCCCCCACTGCGGTTACTCACTTGGAAGCGTCCGACTGTTGCTGAGGCTGCCGGTGCTGGGTGGTGGGGAGAGGGACTGCAGGGAAACACTGTCCTCCTCCTGTGAGCAGCCTGCCTGGATGGCACGCAGGTAGCTATGGCTGCGGGAGCGGAAGTAGCTGGGCAGTGGCAGGTCAAGAGCCTCCGCTGCTGTTGACTCGGCTTCACTGCAGGCTGACTCGCAGGCTGCCTCATACTGGTCACTCAGATCTGCCTCCCGTACCTGTCCAGGCAAAGGTAGGTGTCAGGGACCCGTTTTGCCCATCCTGGGGGAACGAGTGCTTGCTGGTCGGCTCACCTGCAGGGCTGGAGAATTTGTCGAGCCTCCCCTCAGCCCACCTCCCCCATCACATTCAGGGCATGGATGGGCAGATGCAGCCCTTAAGAAATAAACAGCCGCTCTCACCTCACTGGGCCTTAACTTTTCCATCTCCACAATGAGAAGAAAGTTGGAATATTGCAGGATGCTAACTAGATTATATCTTGTATGTCTACACTGACAAATTTTAGGTCTCATCTAAATTCAGAATGAATGAAGTCTATAATCAGTTCGTAATGTCTACCCTGCATACCAGAATGGGGGTGTTAGTAGGTGTGCTAATATTTGCCATCTTTTGGTCCAATCCCTTCATTTTACAAGAAAAAAAAAACCCCACCCAACAAAACAAAACGCCCTGAGAGTCAATGAGAAGACCCTTGTCAGGGATACCCAGTGAGGAAGTGGCAAACCCAACACTCCAAATATATATTTAAGGAAGAGGGACCTGGCATTGGTATACAGAATGGGTCCTGGGGTGGGCGGAGGATCTGGAATGGAGTCCAAAGCCAGAGATGAAACTGATGCAGTAAACCCGATGACAGAAGATTAAGACTGGAATGAGGATAATAATAGTGAGGATTGATTAGTGATACTAGCTAGGGACACTCTGGAGAATAGTGATGTGTATACTATTTGCCATCTCACATTTAGTTCAATGTCATCTACACGGCCCTCCAGAGGTGACTGTCTAGGATTCTGCAAATCTGAAGCTGGAAATGTGAGTCTAGAGGGGCCTCACCATACACATACACCCTCTGAAGGTTCTGGGAGGGCTTTGTGACTCATGTCTCAGGTTATGGTGGTAGCTGGGGACCACACCATATAAGCTGAGGAGTCAGCTGGCCAGAGATGACACTAGGTGGAGGCCTGAAAGGGAGGCCAGAGCTAGAGGAGGAAGAGAGGGCATGAACTGACTGAGTGCTGTGGGGAGGAACAGAAAGACCTGGGCCTGGGCCTAGCTCTGATCCAGCTGTGTCACTTCAGGCCATCACTGCTCTCTGAGTAGTATTTCCTTTTCTGGATGAAATAGAATTTCTTGGGTATTCATCTGTGCACGATTTAGGTGAAACAACTAGATGGATCCTCATCCAGTTTTGAAGGTGTTTGGAAAGGTCAAAATCTGTGCTGTCCAATATGGTAGCCACTAGCCACATGTGGCTATTTAGGTTTAAATTAATTAGAATTAAATAAAGTTTGATAGTCACACTAGCCATATTTCATTTGCCAAAAAGCCATGCGTGACTAGTGACTAGTAGCTACCTTGGGCAGACATGGATGTAGAACATTTTCCATTACTGCAGAAAGTTCTATTGAACAGGACTGGTAAGTTTAAATATAGGCCATGTGGCATACCCAAAATTCACCTGAAGTGGGTATTACAGTGATCCATGTTTATCCTCCAATGCTGCGAACTGAAGTACTCTGAGCCCCTGTGACTGACAAAGTCTTGCTTTGGGATTGTGCCATGGCAGTGCAGCTCTGGAACCAGACTGCCAGGGTTTCAATCATAGGTCCATTATTCCCTTGTAACATGAACACAGGCAAGTTACTTTGTGTCTCAGTTTGCCATCTATAAAATGGGGCTAATTACAGTCTCAAGCCCACCGTGCTGTCAAGACTAAGTGGGATAATTCATATCAGGTGCTCAGAATACAGTCCAGGGGACAGAGACCCTGGTAATGCAGGAATCCAGTGGTGTGAGTGCTGAGGTTTATACATGTTGCTTAAGGTGCTCCTAAGCTAGGGGTGAGGGTCAGCTAGTCAGGGTTGCTGCAGATGTCTCCCTGAGGACTCACTGTGTTCACACAGCCCATCCTCACCACACGCCAGCTGAAGTTAGGGGAGGAAGAGGTCGCTTGGCCCACTGTGGGCACCCTAAGGACCTTGTGGATATTCAAGAGGAGCACATCATTCCTATGCCATGGGGGAGGAGGCACATAAGGCATCCACAGCCAGAATCAGGAGATGGTCCAGGCTTAGCGCTGCTCCTGGGTGTGTGGCTTTCCTTGAACAGTGCCTGGAGCACCCCTGGCCACAGAGAAGTGGTTGAGCTCAGAGAGCCCTTGCTGCTCAACTTTCTGGTCTTGGGCCTGGGAGGAGGGGCTACTCCAGGGCCAGGATGGGGTGTTCATGGGAGGGGGGCCCTTTGGGCAGCCAGACAGTGCCACACCTTGCACCACCTGAAAAGTCTCTGCATTTACTTCAACACCCCCACATCCTTAAAGGTCCTGCTGGGGCTCTGGGTACCTGGGGGCTGGGGCCTGGCAGCTAATATCATCAATCTAGCCCCCAACCTGTCCAAATAAAACAGTCTCCTCAGGCTTGATTCAGGATTCGGGCAAGGCGAGGAAGGAGGGAGGGAGCCAGAAGACTTTTAGGGATTGCCCCTAATTGTCCTGGGATTATTTCTTACCCCATCCATAGACCCTAGCTCATTCTTTCCCATTTGTGAGAAGACACGGAGGCACAGAAGTGAAGCAACAGGGTGGGGAGTAGGGGGTCAGTATACCAGTGTGAGCCTCAACTCTGTCCTCACTGGAGGTGGATTTCCTAGCGGTGGCTTGGCTTGTACCTGTGGAGGCTGGGTACTAAGACCACTTGGATACAGCCTAAGACCCATCCCTGGACTCTGAATTGGGGTTCATGAGAATAGCAAACATACTGACCTGCTGCTCATGGCCAAACAACTGGGGGATCAGGGAGGCCTGTCCAAAGATCTGCAGGAAAGAGAGGGTGAGGGTTATGGGAGGGCCAGGGCTGGGGCTGAGCAGACCTACTCAGGCTTGGGCGCGAGGGAGCTTGAGGCTGGCTGGACTGACTTCTTTCCCAGACTGGCTGGGGTACATCTGCACTTCC
Organism: Pedetes capensis; assembly: GCA_007922755.1. Classification (NCBI taxonomy): domain Eukaryota; kingdom Metazoa; phylum Chordata; class Mammalia; order Rodentia; family Pedetidae; genus Pedetes; species Pedetes capensis. Next base: position 226,940 of record VMDO01000539.1, on the reverse strand, counting down.
TTCAGGGATTGGAAGTTCACTCTTGGGGCTGGGCACTACTGAAGACTTATAATCTTCTGTTCACAAGTCCCTGTCTTGTCTAGCCACTGGGACCATGAGTGTTCTTTGTTGCCTCTGACCTGATCAGGCAGCCCACTTGGACATAAAGATGAGGGACAGTGCTCAGAGCCTTGTCTCCCCCAGGCTGGAGCATCTCTGATTTCAGGGCCACATACTGCAGCTCAAGTCATTCAGCTTTCTCAAGGCATGGGCTTGAGGGAGGGGACAGAGGACCCTGGACTGGGAGAGAGCTAGAGCTGGGCAGGAAATGACGGGAGTGACCTATGGAGCTCCCCAGCCTGGCTGATGCCATGGGCCTTTTTGTCTAGACAAAGGGCAAAGGTGTTCTAGTTGCCAGGGCCAGGTAGGGATGGGGATGGGGTGTGTGAAAGATGCAGAGAGAAACAGAAGTGGAGATGCATTTGAGAGAACTGGAGAAAAATGAGATTGAGTTAGATAAGGTGGAGAGAGACACAGGACAGACAGGATGGCAGAAGACAGGATGGAACAGAAGAGACAAGGAGGGACGTGGCCATTCAGCAAATGGCTGCTAGGCATCTGCCCTGCACTGGGCCAGCTGTTGCTGATGCCACTTGGAACACAATATAACAAGGTCCCTCCTTGCAGGGAGATCTCAGTCTCAAGAGGGAGAACGACATTAAGCAAATGAGCAAACTAACATTTGCAGGTAGCAACAGGTTAGCAGGGTAGGGGAACAGCGGCAGGGCAGCGGCTACTGTGGATAGTGATCAGGGAAGGCCTCTCAGGGGAGCTGACATTTGAGCCAAGACCTGAGACACAAGGAGGGGGGAGCTGTGCAAAGATTTGCCAGCAGAGCATTCAGGGAGAGGAAGCAGCAAATGCAGGGAGCCTGGGGTGGGACTAGGCGTTGCCTCAGTGGGTGAGGAACAGAAAAGGGGTTGGTGTGGCAGGAGCAGGATGAGAACAAGGGCCTCAGGTGAAGGAGGAGCCGAGGAGTGGCAGGATCTGATACCCAGGCTCCTGGCTCCTGACATCAGAGTGGAAGGGCAGGCATGGAGGCTGGTACAGCCGTGCAGGTAGGACTTGCTGGGGTATAGATGAGGGTTTCAGGGACAGAAGGTCCATAGGCTGGGGTGCTCACCCATCCCCACACCTGTGGTCAGCCTCCTGGGTGTCTCCAGGGCTGGGGAAGGGTTTGGCCAGGCCAGGAATAATAGAGTGATGGGCAGGTGGGGTCCACACGCCTGGTGTATGCTAGGTGAGTGCCCTACCATGGAGCTACATGCCAAAACTTCTAAGTGTCATGGGCCTGCACACAGTGGGGCCAAGGTTGTTCCTGCCAAGAGAAGAGGCTGGGTCTGTACCTGGCTGCCCCACTGCCTGCTCCGCTGCTTCCGGCAGCTGCTGCCCTCTCTAGGGCTCATTTTCCCACCCATACCAGGGAGGGATCCCTCAGGCCTTGGCTGTCCTCCAGCAAACCCAAGGTCCTGTACACATGGCAGGGGCTCAGCTTTCCCTCGTCCTAGCTGTGCAACCTCCCCTCTCTGAACCTCAGTTTCTCCATCTGGGAAATGAGGATATGGACAATAAGGCTACTTCAGGGGGTGGCTGTGAGGGTGCAAGGTGTTTATGGCTGAGAGAGTAGGAGGTAAATGAGAAGTGTAGAACTGTTAGTGGCAGAGCTGGGTGGGCCCTGGAAGTCCAACTTTCCACTGAGTAGGTGGGCATGGGACCCAGAGCAGAAGAGTAACTTGTCCAAGGTCACAGAGTAAGATGATAACAACCATAAAGGCTACCTTTTACTGAACACATTAAGTTCACTATCTTACAACTTTCTGAAATAGGGATCATTATCCTCGTGCTAAATGAGGGAATGGGGCTGTGGTTTAGCACAGTTGGTAGAGTGCAGTTCTGCGCTCTCTGAGGCCCTGAGTTCGATCCCCAGCACAGCAAAAATGGGAGAAGGATGTGGCAAACCACTTCCAAAGTAATCCCGGAAAAAAAAAAAAATCAGCCATTGAAAACCCTGGGAGGGTTGCTATGAGTCAGACACGACTCAAGAGCACCTAATAACAACAGCAAATAAGGAAATAGGCTCAGAGAAGGAGGTGACTTGACTTGGATTCCTACTGTCAGTGACGAACCTAGGACTTAAACCCAGATCTTCAGTTCCCTATCCTCGAGACTCTGAACCCAATGGGGGGTGACAAGGCCCTGAAGCCCTGCTGGCAGCCCAGGTCTACAGCAGAGGTGGGCATCCTCCCTCAGGTCCTCAGCTCAGGAGGCCATGTGTATCAGACCCCATGACAATGCTATCCAGCCTCAGGACAGTCGATGGAGCAGAGGGACAGGTGGCTTCAGAAACAAAGACCAAACAGAGGCACAGTGCAGACATCTGGGGACCACCAATCAAGGCTGGGCGTGGGTGTGAGTCGGAACTGTCCCAGGCCCACTGACCTTCCAGCCACCCTCACCTGGCTGATGCAGCTGGAGTCATTGAGGCTGTCGCTGATGGGGTTGTAGTCTTCTTCCCAGCTTGGACACTTGGAAGGCAGCAGCATGTCCACCGAATCCAGGCGATCCAGACTCCTGGTGGGGGGTGGGGAGCAGACAGGGCTCAGCCCCCCTGTTGTCCAACCTGAGAAACTGGGCCAAACTCATCCAATGGCAGAGGGAAAAGTGGGAGCCACACCAACCTAGGCAGGGTGGAGGGCAAGGGGCAAGGGGAGAGTGCCCAGCTTTTGGATGGAGCTGTTGTGTACAGTCTGTGGTGAGCAAGCGGCCCTCACTGTCATGCCTGCTGCTGCCAGGAGGTGGCAGCACAAGCTTGCAGTTGACTGAAGCCTGAGGCTGCTCTGCCCAGCCCAGTTCTACAGCCCCCTTCCCCCTCCCTCCCTGCAAATCTAGGACAACTCCAGGAACTGGACAGAGGAGGTAGGTGGAGGCCCACACACCTTGACCTTTGGGGCTTCCCAAAGGGCCTCAGTTCCTCTGTAATGTCCAGGCTTCTTCTATCATGTCCCCAAGGAGTCATCACTAACTCTGTGGCCCCAGCTCTTCAATCTTTCACATATCAACCTAACCCTGGGCCTCCCCCAACCTCTATTCTGGAAATAAATCGCCCAACAGTTCAGGCTCCTGACCTAGAGGGCTCACATTGGACTCCAGCTTCCTGCACAGGGTGAGTCTGGGCAAGTCACTACCCCTTGATTAAGTCTCGGTGTCCTCACATATAGAATAGATCACTGTCCGCCTGCTGGGGCTGGGGTGAGTTTTTAAGGATGCAGATTAAAGTGCACTGAAGCAGGAACAGTGAGCATCAAGGTGAATATTTGCAGCCGCTGTTACTATTACTGACCCCTCTCATCCAAGCCCTGCGCCCTGATCCTGCCCAGCAATCCGCATAATGCTCACTGGTCATTCATAAAATTGCAGGTTCTTAGGACTAGAAGGGGTCTTGGCGGTTGCCTAGCCTAGCCTCCTCACTTAAGCAAGGGGAAACTGAGGCTCAGAGAGCAACATTCCTGGGGCTGGCTGGAAGTGTTCTGAATTCCAACTTGGAGGCCACCCTGTCTTCTGCCATAGCCAATCAGATTCCTGGCTGCTCTGAGTACACCGCCCTCGTCCTGCCTCAGTGCCACTGTCCCCTGGCTGGCCTGCTCCCTTCTCTCTGTTCCAGTCTGCCTAGGCCACCTCCTCTAAGAAGCCTCATGCTCAGGAGTTGAAGAGCTGGGGAGAAGTTTATTTCCTCCAGTTCTCCAGTCTCAAAGCAAAAGGCCGGACTTTTGGAAGTGGGATTCCAAGCAGGGTGGTGAGACAGGTGAAGGCTGGCAGTCTCTGTGTGACCTCTGGGCTCACTCCCTTCCTCAGTCCTGGAGCATACCACACGGTCAGTTACAGGGGCCAGAGCAGGGGGTGCTAGCTTTTCCCGAGCAGTGCTGGTACATGTGATGGGCCCACTAAGTGCAGGGGTACCCAATCTGAAGAAAGGGCCTCCTGGAGCAGCTGCCATGTGGTAGGGGAGCTTACCTGGGGGTGTGGCCTCTGCGGCAGTTTACCTACACCAGTACCACAGCGAGGTTCTCATGGGTGGGGTTTACTGCGAGATGAGGCTCGCCTGGGGTCAGGACTTAACTGTGGGTGGGATGCATAGACTGTTCATGGTGGGGCCAGCCTAAACATGAGGATCTCAGGGATGGGCTGGCTTGAAGGCAGGCTCAACTAGGGGGCTGGATCTGAGGTTGAGGGCCTGGGCTCTCCTGGGGTGGCCAAAGGGGAGAGGATGAGGCTCCCATGGACAGGGCCTACCTGTGAGAGGCTCACCTATGGGGCAAGGCTGGCTTGTGAGCAAGGCTTTTGTGAGCAAGGCTTTCCCAGGGGAACACTGTGGGTGGGCGGGGCTCCCATTAAGAGAGTGGTTCTCTCAGGACTCCCTAATGGGCAGAGATCTCTTGTGGGGCAAGGCTGTGGCTCACCTGCGGGGGTTGCTCTGCTCTCCCAGCGACTGCTGTGTGGCCCTCAGGTAGCTCTGGCGCCGCGCTGCAGTCTTGGGTGAGGGCTTGGGGCTGCCACCGGACTCATCGCTGTCCTCGTCACCCATGGCTTTGATGTAGCTGCCGCTGCGCATGCGCCGGCACGGGATGGGGCCCTCGGCTGTGGTGTCCGCCTCTCGAGGGGACAGCAGTGAGGTGCTCCACTCTCCACCCCCACCGGGCACCTGAGGATATCCAGGGGCAGGACTCAGCAGGGGTGCAGAGGCCACCTGGCCTTGGACTTGTCAGCTAGAAATTAGGTCCTGAAGGACTGTTCCCACCTCAGAGCTGGGCACTCTGTGGTGGCTTTACTGTCTTTGAAACCTCTCAGCATGAGAGCAGAGCCCTGGACAGGGAGGGGAGGGGTACTGGGATCCAGAACCCGTCCTGCTGCAGCTTCACTCTATGGCCTTCAGCAAGTCCCTGCTTCTCTGCAGCCTCACATTTCTCTATGGACCCCAAGCTGGGTTCACTGCAGCAAAACTGCCACCGAACACCCACTGTGGCCATCGCCTTACTTGTGCCTGGGCTAGTGTATGATCTCACTGCATGGCTGAGAACAGGAGGCCCGCAGGAGGGAAGCCTTCTTCAGAAAGAGGCCTCCAGACCCAGAACCGGAGCCTGACAGGGGTCAGATGTTCCTGGAACATCAGCATGGGGGAGGGTCCCCCAGTCAATCAACATTCTGTGTCCCACACTGGGGAAACAGAGGTACAGAGAGCAGAAGGATCTTCCTGGATGATGTAGTCACAGGCCACCTGGAAAAGGGCTTGATTTCCCATCCCATGGACCACATCCATGGAATAAGGCTGTGATAGAGGCAAGTGAGGTCACAACTGTGAGGGCAGCCCTGGTCCCTCTGGTCTCCCGTGGTTATGGTGGTCCTTGTGGTTATGGTGAGGGGACCTCCCCAGCCTTCCGAGGTCTGGCTCTGCTGGTTGCTCTGAGGCAATGCACGCAGTCTGTGCTGCTCGATCACTTAACACACTGATACATATGTGGTGGTATTAAGATGCATATCTCGGGGCTTTCATGCATCAGAGCCCAGGGCTGGGGTCCTCACCCTCAGCCTGAGCCCAGAATGAGCGCACCTTGCAGTGTACACATATCTCCACACACACAGGACAGGCGCATCCTTCCCCTCCACCCCTCTAGCAAATACCCGCAGCATACCACATACCTCCCCAAGGATGTGCACCAGCAGCCACCTCATCGATGCCACCCACAGCACGTATACCACATGTGCACAGCGTACCCACCTGAGTACTACACACCCTCCTCACACCCTCGCAACCACTGCATTTGGAAACACACCTTAACATGTGCCCACCTCAGCTTGACCAGAATGGATGGCCCCAAGGCAGCCCACCCCACAAAGTCAAGTTCACATGATGCAGTGCCCACAGCACACCCACTCTTCATCACAGATGCAGATGCACACTCCAGCTGGCATGCCTGCACAGGAGTCCCAGACTTCTCCCACCCTTGGTGCCAGTGGCCACTTCCTGCTGAGGACCCTGCCCTGCAAGGTGCTCCCTTAGCCTTCCCGTAACCCCTAGCTGACTGCTCAGCCAGTTTCCAGGGCTTGTGAATTCTGTCTCCCAAACCACTGGCTAGTCTATCAATCCCCACTACCCTCACTGTCCCTTGGGAACAGGGCCTCATGCATCCCTGCTCTGAACCACTGCCACTCAGGTACCAACAGGTGGCATGAGCCCAGGGCTGCAGAGCCCTCTCCTGGTGTCTTGGAGGCACTTCCCCCACCAGGCCCAACGACATCATGTAGTGAGGGAGCAGGTCATTCATACCCTCCCCTAAACATCTAAACTAAGGAAGCAGATTGAGATCCACAAAAGTCCTAAATATATTTAAAAGGCTGCCTAGATTTCAATTTCTTCTTATTGAAAAAGCATACCCCCCACTCCCCTAGGTTCACTGTCTCTGGAGTTTTATATAGAATGACAAGAATTTAGGGCTTTGTCACACCTTGATGTTCATCTCATTCAAAATACATCTAATGTGGCTTCCCAAGGGCCAGCTGAGGCTGTGCTCACGTAACCCCGGGGTGAGGCGCTCACTGCCTACAGAAGCAGGCCCAGCAAATTTGCAGCCACTTGCCCTGCCCTTGAGGGCCCTCCCACCCCTGACTGCAGCAGTGATGTCCCCAAGCCTTCTGCCACTTTCAAGCTGTGTAGCCTTGGTGCATAATAAATGCCTCAGCACACATTAGCATGTGAAAGAAGAAAGCCTCTCCCAAGCGAGTCAGGCCAAGTGAGGCCTCCTGGGCTGGCTGCCCTGGTGCTGCTTCTGTCCCATTCTGCCTACTCAGACCCATCCCCATGTCCTTATCTCCCATCATCCTGGTCATCGGTCTGTGTCTTATTTATTCATAGCTCTGTTCACTTGATTATCTATCTGTCTATGTACTTCTCCCACATTTTCTGAGCATTTCCTCCCTGCCAGACCCTGGTCTGGGCCTTGGGGACACACGGCTGCATCAGTGGTCCCTGTCCTTAAGGAAGAGCCAGTCTGACCAGGGTGGCAACCAGGAAGATGGCAATTAGAATGGCGTGTATTGGATCTGCGAGGCGGGTAGGTTGACATAGCTGCCACATTTGTCTTCTGAATGGCAGGGACATATGACAGTGCTTAGGGCTGGGCTCCCAAGGGCCTAATCAGTATGAGTGCTGAAAGCATGAGCAGTAGCCGGGACCTTGTCATTAGCAGATGCCACCAGCCACCCAATTCACAGCTGAGCTATCTGAGGCTCACAGTGAAGTGTATCTGTGGTATAGCTGGGCCTCAGATTGGTGCCATCCCCAGCCCTCTCCCCTCCCATCTTGGCAGACACCCACCTGCAGGTAATGGTAGGCCAGCCCCTGGTGGCAGGACTTGGATTTTAGCAGGCTTTTATCCAAGGTGGCTGAGGTCTTCTGGCAGACCTCGTGGGCGTGACTGAGGGTCAGAGTAGACCAGGAGCCCCGTTTGACATAGTTGGTGTCAGTGCCCACCCCGAGGCTAGGGCAGGTGGCAGGGGGTGCGGGTGGGGGTGGTGGGGCGGTCAGCTCAGTGGTGGTGTTCTTGGTGGCCTTGAGCATGTGCCCACTGATGGTGTTGTAGGCATGCATGAAGTAGCGCGGCTGGCTGCGTTCCGCCTGGCGGCCCAGTGTCATCAAGCCGGAGGCGGGGCCGCTGCTGCGGAAGGCCCCGGCCTCGCCATCTAAATTGTCATCGGAACTCCACCAGCCAGAGATGTTAGAGCGGCTGCGCCGTTTGGGCTCCCCGGCCTTGGCCCGCTCCTTGCTTTTGGCCCTCCGGCCTTTGCTGTCCTCCAGGCCACCTTTCTTGCTCCCATTGCCACCGACCTTGCCTGCTGTGCCCTCCAGTGAGGGTGCCTTGGTGAAGAAGAGCCGCTGTACAGAGTGGACCAGGTGGCGGATGCGGCCGGGGCTCTCGCCGCGGGCCTTGGCCTCGCCTCGAGGGAACTGGAGGGTGCTGAAGCCATCGCGGTGAATGGGCAGCTGCTTCTCAAACTGATCCAGGAGGTTGGCGGGCAGCCGGTTGATCTTGGTGGCCTGGGCATGGCTGGGGAAGGGGCTCTCCTCAGGCACCTCAAAGTGGGAGTTGTAGTGGATGCGGGGGAAGGTGCTGCTCGGAGGAGGCAGCTGGTTGTTGAGTGGGAAGAGCCCGTCCCCTGGCAGGGTGTTCTGCCCGGGGAACCGGGCCTCACGGGCAAAGGCTTCTGTGGGCGACAGCAGGTAGGGGTTGCGGTCGGGCGCTGCAAACAACGGCTCGTGGGGTGGGTCCAGACTGTCAGAGAGGTGGCGGGGGCGGCTGTCACCGAGGCCTTTCATGATCCCGGCCCGTGGGGCAGGGGCCGTCGCCCTAGTGGGGCGCCCGGGTCACCTTTCCCGGGCGGCAGCTGTTCTGGGGAGAAAAGGTGGAGAGAGGTGAGTTGGTCGGCTGGACTGGAGGGGACAGGGCGCTAGGAACCTCAGACCTCTGGGGTGGGAAGGCGGCTGAGGTCAGGAACACACGGAGGCCCGTCCCTCTGGCTATAGGTAAAAGCTACAATAGGAGGCAGCCAACTCTGAGACCAAGCACGCCACACTCTCTGGGCTGGAAGGGCAGATAGCCAGGAAAACCTGGCAAGCCTGGTTCAGAGCCTGAGTCCTTGTCTCCTCCGAATTCCATGGTGGAACGTGGGTTGGGGGAGCTCCCCACCCCCATTCTCTTCCCATCTCTGATCCCATCTCACCACGAGGAGATGCATCCATGAGCCATGGAGCCCATCCGTCTAAGCTCTGTCGGCATGCCCCAACAGCCACCCCTCAGGCTCACAGGTGGTCCCCTGGTAGGGCTGGTCTCGTGTGGAGGATCCCACGCTGGCCCTGGAAGCAGGCTTGGAGTCATCTGGACAGGGACTCCCAGAGTCCCAAGTATCTAGGATGTGGTCTAACAGGACACAACGTTGGCTCCTGGGGGGATGGCGCCTGATCCCCTGAGCACTCCTCATCTTATGGTAGAACACAGCCCTTTGAAGGGCCAGAGAGGCCTGTGGAAGAGCAGGGCCAGGCAGGACCTGTCTTACCTGTGCCCGAGGGCAGTGCCGTCCAGCTCTTTGCTTTAGCAGAGGAGTCCTTATGTCAAGTGTAAACCCTCTGTCCCTCACCAGATGCCTAATGAGAACAACCTCTGGGCTGGGTGCTGGGGCCACTGACACTGGACAGACCAGCAGGCCCATCATTTCCAGCTGGGATGAAGCAGCAACTTCCTGGAATGGAGCTCTCAGGGAGTCGAGGAGAGGACATCCCTAGGATTAGGGGAACAGGGCAAGTCCTCACGTGTTTGGGTAGAGTCATGATGCCTCAGTTTCTCCATCTGCAAAATGGGGAAGTTGGAGTAGCTGATTTCCAGGGTCTTCCAGCCAGGCCCACCCTGGAAATACTAGCCCTAAACTTAGCCAATTCCCTTTCCTCTTCTGGGCCTCTTCCTGCCCATACCACAGAGCAGAGGAGAGGTCAGAAAGATTTCTAAGCTCTGGGTCCCGCCAGCCCTGCTCAGAGGAGCCCCAAGGCTTGGTGTGCTGGGGATCAGCAAGGAGCAGGTCTGGCAGGAACAGAGTGAACGAGGGCAGGTGGGGCATTCTCTGAGGGGCTGAGCCAGCCTGGACACACAGGCTGCACCTGAAGCCAAGCGAGCTCATGTCCTTGCCAGAAGGAACTTTGTAGACGAGGTCACTGTGTGGATGTGATTAAGCTAAGGACCTCGAGATAAGGAGATTATCATGGATTATCTGGGTAGGCATAACCTAATCATGTGGATCTTTGTACAAGGGAGGCATGAGAGTCAGAGATATGACAATGCAAACAGGAGGCACAGTGATGCTGGGTCTTGAGCCAGGGAATGCAGGTGGCCTTTAGAAGCTGGAGGAAGCAGGAGAGGGATTCTCCCCTAGAGCCTCCAGAAGGAACGCAGCTCTGAGATCCACTGTAGACTTCCAACCTCCAGAACTGTACAAGGCTCCAAGATCATAGCCTCTTGTGAGACAGTGTCAGCCTGGGAAACAGACAGCACAAGGCCACATAGAGCCAGGCCTGGAACCCAGGACTTGACCCCTTCATGCCAGCCCTCCTGAACTGGGTGGTCTGCAAAGGAAGGGGAAGAGGGCTGAGGCTGCATTCACCAGCCAGAGGGCAGAGAGTGGGGAAGATTAGAGGGCATGAGGGGATGCTTCAACTGAGTGGGCATCCACAAGGCCCAGTATAGTCTCATTCCTGCCAGCTTCTCCAGCCTCAGCCCCATCTTCTTGCTCCCCATCTGTCCACCATGGTCATTGCCCTGCTAGATCTTTCTTCATAGTTCTCATTGCCCTTGAAACTCTCACATGTTTACTTGTTTGCTAGTCTTTTTGTCTATGATTGGGCAGTAGAGTTCTAGAGGCTGAGATGGCTCCATCACCCCTATCAAAGATAGTTCCAGAACACTCTGTCTCTCCTAACATTTTTTCTACCTTTTTGAGCTGGAAGCCTAGCTTTTTTATTTTCTGACTTCCTTATATTCTAATAAATGTGTAATTGAAAAGCTATACATTTTCCCCTGGGTACCTATTTGGCTGCATCTCGTGGATTTTATTTCTCCAGCAACCCCCTACACACACCTGTTGTTGTTGTTGTTTTTCCCCCCAGTGATGAGGCACTGAACCCAAGGCCTCATGCATGCTAGGCAAGTACTCCACTACTAAGCTGTACTGCCAGCCTCTTTTTTTTTTTTTTTTATTTTGAGACAAGGTCTTGCTAAGTTATGAAACCTACCTCTGGCTTCAAACTCACAATCCTCTTGCCTCAGCCTCCTGAGTTGCTGGGATTACAGGTGTGAGCCATGATGCCTGGCTTCCCTCATTTTTTAATTGAAGACAATACATATAACATAAAATACGCCATTTAAAAATGTACAATAAAGTGAAATTTAGTACATTCACAATGCTGTGTAACCACTACCTCCATCTTGTTCTAAAACTTTTCCATAATCTGAAAAGAAAACTCTGTACTCAGTAATCAGTCATTCTCTGTTTCCTCCCTTTCCTGGCCACCAACCTGCCTTTCTGTCTCTATGGGTTTACCTAGTTCTCAAAGTTTTACTTTATTATTAAAAAAAATTTTTTTTTAAAACAGGGTCTTACTGGTCTCAAACTCACAATGTAGCCCAGGCTGGTCTCGAACTAATAATCCTCCTGCCTCAGCCTCCCAAGTGCTAGGATCAAAGGTGTGAACTATGACACTCAGCCCCCACATTTTGCTTCTTGTTTTCAGCTTTTGGCTATTGTAAATAATGCTTCTATGAGCAGTACTGTACCAGTATCCATTTGAATCGGTTTTCAATTTTTGGGGGTATACACCTAGGAATAGAATTGCCAGATCATACAGTAATTGTTTAATTTTTTCCCTCTGTTTAACTTTTTGAGGAACCATTTTACATTCCTACTGTCAGCTCAATATACAGAGGTTCCCATTTCTTCACATTCTCACTTAGCACTTTTTATTTTCCTTTTGAAAAAAAATTATAGTGTTGAGCCGGGCATGGTGGTGCACGCCTTTAATCTCAGTGACTCAGGAGGCAGATTCAGGGGGATCCCAAATTCAAGGACATAGGTAGCTTGCGCAACTTAGTGAGACCCTGTCTCAAAATGTGAAGTAAAAATGGGCTGGGGGTACGGCTCAGTGGTTGAGTGCTTGCAAGAAGCATGCATGCAGCCTCAGATTTAACTCCCCAGTGCCACTAAATGAATGAATGAATGAGTGAATGAATGAATGTAGTGTCCCAGTAGGTGTGAACTGGTTTCTCATTGTGGTTTTGATTTGCACTTCCCAGATGACTAGTGACATTCATTGGGCATCTTTTCATGTGTTTATTGGCTATTCATGTAATTCCTTTGGAGAAATGTCTGTTGAAGTCCTCTGTCCATTTTATAACTAGGTTGTCTGTTATTTTATTGTTGAGTTCTTCATATATTCTAGATATTAAGCCTTATCATATACATGTAAATATTCTCTCTCATGCTTTTCCCATAGGTTTTTTTATACTGTTTTCCTCCTTTTCTAGGCCCTGCCATGCGCTCACTTCTTTTTGCCTCATTAACACCAATAGCCTCCCTTTCCCCCAGCACCCCTGGCCTGTTAGTTCCACAGAGAAACTAAGTCTGTGTTCCCATAAACTCCCTGAGGAAAGGGGCCAACTCTTCTCATCCCGGGCAGAGGAAGGAGAAAGGCTCTGCAGATGGACACTCGGGGGTGAACACCCAGGTCCTCCTGCACCAAGGCTCCCTGGCTCCGCTGCCAAGAGCACTGGCCACTGCCAGGTCACAGTCAAGTTCCTGCTAGGAACTGCTCTCCCCAGAGGGAGGCCCTCACAGGGCAATGCACTTTCCCCAGGTGTCACCAGCCCAGTGTTTGGGCACCAAGCATGGTTCCCTTGCCCTAACTCCTAACAGTCCTGCAGGGTCGTGTCAGCTCAGAATCCCCTGGGAACAGTGGAGGCCTTTGCAGTGACTGCACTGAGGTTTAGCTCCTCCCTTCACTCAACCCCTGCCCTCACACTCCCAGGTGTTCCTAGGGACATCCTGAGAAACTTGTGCATGTGCTCCTTGAGTTTCCAATCTGTCTGTGGGGACCTGACCTAAGTAGACTGGGTCTGTTTCCGAGGTCGCCTCCTCACCACAGGGCACTGGTAACTGATTTAATGATTCCCTGAACCAGTGTCCTGCTCTACAGCATCAGGATGAAAAACTTACTCCTTCAGATTATGACAAGGATCAACTGTGGTATCACAAAAAGCCTGACACTCAGGTGTGCCTCAGACACCAGGCCCGCCACTCCTGTGCCTCTACTGTGCTCTTGGGGACAGGCCAAGGCTTTCTGCCCACAACGCTGCACAGCACAGTGGGAAGTGAATGTGCAGATGGACGTAGATCCAAATCCTGGCCCTGCTGTGTACTTGCTGTGACCTCAGACTGGTCCTTTCCCCTCTCTAGGCCTCACTTTCCTCCTCTAGGCAGCAGGGGGGGTTGAGTGAGGATGGTTTTAGCATCTGGTTGCAGTGACTCCCTTGACTAGGGGTCCTGCTTTGCTGGCGCCAGCCCCTCAGTGTCTCAGCACCCAGAAATGGCAGGACCCACACCTGGGGGAGGTCTTAAAATAGACAGCCTTGGACTTGCAAGGGAAGCAGCTGGTTGCCCTGCACTGCCTTTGTCAATGAGCTATACTTAGGCCCATGCGGGAGCCCATAATTACTTCTCATTAATATAAGCCTCATTGCCCTCTTGGAAATGTGGAGGAAATGGTGGTGATGCTGCCTCCGGGAGCCTTCTCTGCTTCACGGTGCCTGTAGGTCTACAGCTGCTACCATCTACCTGCTACAGAACAGGGCTTCCCTGCCAGGCCCTACCTCATCCTGGAGTGAGAGTGGCTTAAGTGAGCATGGGAGAGCTAATCAGGGAGGAGGCCAGGAACAGAACCCAGCCTGGCTCCTCCTGAAGAAAACCTCACCTGACTGCATCCTTACCCTAATCCAGAACCTTCTGTGGATCCCTCTTCCCTCCTTACTCCAAACTCCACAGTGTGGCAAACACCACCCACCCTGACCTAACCCGACACCCTTTTTAGACATTCCTCATTCTGCGTCCCTTCCTCATACTCTTCCCTTTGCTCACCCCAGACCTCTTACCATTCCCCACTTTTATATTCTATGTTTCCTGTTGCTCGAAAGGCTAGTTCTGTGTAAAGTTGTATTCACAGAGACAGTCTATCTAAATTAAGGGAGTAGACAGTGCTGCTCAATGTTGAGTCCTGCAGTAAGGGAAAGACAGAGAAGTAGAGGAGGGCATGGGAGTGTGAGTTGAGAGTAGAGTGGAATGGCCAACACCCTGGGGATGTTCACAGCAGGCCACAGAGGACACAGCCCCTGCCTTAGACCCCAAAAGGAGCAGACCAGGGACTCCAGGGCCTTGGTGGTGCCTGGGTAGGGGTGGAGGTTGAGAGAGGCAAGACCTTTGCCTTTGGGTGCCCCTCCTCCTCTCCATCTCTTGCCGCACCTGCTCCTCCTCTTGCTGACTCTTCCTCCTCTGACCTCTGCGGTACAGGAACCGGGTGCTCTCTGCCTCTCTCCACATACACGCTGTCCCTGCTGAGCTCATCCTGACATGGGGCTGGAAACACCACCTATCTCTGATAATTCCTGTTTTTATCTCTTCCACCCGATCTGGCTCTCAAACCTCAGACTCATGCCTAACTGCCTCCTTGACACCTTGCTCTGGATGTCTGACAGGTCCAAGATGGAACATGTGACCCTACCCACCTCACCTGCTCCTCCTGCCACCTGCCAGCTCGGCTCATGACAACAGCCTCCTCCCACTAGCTTGGGTCAGAAACCTGAGACACAGGCTCGACTCCTCTTTCTCTAACCCCACATCCCACCCAAGGGCAAACATTTCACAAACAGGGCACTTGTGCCATGAGGGGTACTCTGTCTGCTCAGCTCTGTCCCCAGTATTCCTCCATGTACCCACCTCCCACAGCCCTGCACGACACCAGGTCCTCATGGTCTCTCACCCTGTCACTGTGGTTCAAATCCTTTCAAAGACCCCTATGGCTCTTTGACTAAAAGCCCACCTTCCCCCCAGGCCTTCTTGCCCTACCCCTGTCCTTCCTCCCTTGAGCTTTCACCCTGTTCCCTGGACATGGACCGTTTGCTCCCACTGTGGCCCTTCCTGCTCCGTCTGCCAGAAATGCTTTGCCTTCATCTGTCCACATGATGCTCCTCTGCATCCTTCAGGCCTCAGCCCCCAGGACCCCTCCACAGAGAGGCTGTTCCTGACCCCACTGTCCAAGGTTCATCTCTGCCATATCATCAGGCGCATGTCCTATTACCCTGGGACAGCAAGGACAGGGTGTGTGTGTCACTGGTACTCAACACAGGGCCCAGATACAGCAGACGCTCATAAGATCACGTTAAATAAAAGGGTGGCAGGGAGTCTGAGAGAGGCCAAGAAATGCAGGAAGTGAGACAGCTCCAGGGTGTTAAATGTCGCACCAAAACTAGTCACAGCCACCCTGTATTAAGTGCCTACTAACTATCAAGCACTCTGTACATGGGAGATCATTTAGTCCTGGCTACCACTAGACTGCATCTTACATATCTTGGACATGTTGTCAGGAAGGACCAATTCCTGGAGAAGGACATTATGTTTGGGAAAAGTGGCGAGTCAACAAAAACAAGGAAGACCCTCAACTAGATGGATTGACACAGTGACTGCAATAATGGACTCAAACATAAAAAGATGTGTGCCTGGCACAGAATTGGGGAGTGTTTTGTTCTGCCTGTACATAGGGTCGCTATGAGTCAGACTGACTCAATGGCACTTAACTTCGACAAACTGCTCTCCCTGGTGGACTCATGGGTCTCTGGTGGTGTCTGCTTCAACATGCACCCCCACAACCCCCACCTCCTGGTATTCACATCCTTGTCAATGCCCCTCCCCCAACACTGGCAGGGTTGGCCTGGGTAACCAACAGGATACGGTGGGGAGGACTATGACTTCGGAAAGCCACAGCAGCTTTTGTTCTGCTCTTTGGGGCAAGTCAGCTGCCACACTGTGGCAAGTAGCACAGAGCAGAGGTCCGTATGGGAGGAACTAAGGCTCCTGCCAACAGCCAGCACCACCTTCCCAGCCATGGGAGCCAGGCACCTTGCGAGCCAGTTCTGAGGGCTGCAGCTCCAGCTGCCAACGGGACCGCAGCATCCTGGGGTACTGAGCCTCCAAAACTGCATGAGAGAATCCATGTTTAGTGTATTGCCAACTCTGGGATGACTTGTCATGCGGAAACAGGTCACTAATGCAGGAAGTCACCAGGAGGGGTGGAAGCGAGGTGTGACTGAGCCCACACTCCACAGCTCACCCACCAGGCTGAGATCCCAGGCTCCTTTTACCTTGGGCAGCTCTTTGGTCCTGACAAATTCAAGGTCCTACTTATCTCTAGCCTAAGTTCGTGTCCATAGCAACTGTTTGAAAAGAGTGACTTTCAATCAACCAATTGTTTGGTTGACAAGACGGCACGCAGTGGCTGCTCAGGGTGTGTGGCTCATACTGTCCGCCCTGCAGGCCCTGGGTACACTTGGAGACAGTCACTCCAGCAGAACCCCTAGGTTCTTCCCAAGAGAAATTCTGCATACAAGGCCCAGGGTGTGGGTGCCACGCTCCCTGGGGATAAGGGCACAGATTTAGGGGTGATCAGTTGAGTGGGGACAGGGCCTCAGAGGTTACAGGGGGCCCATGCTTAGGGCCTGTCTCTGTGTGGTACACACAGAAAAGACAAACAAGAATTAGAGCTTCCACCCCCTGAACAAAGGAACTACAGAGTCAGAATCAGCCATCCTTAGAAAATCCCAGATGGAATTGCTTGACCCAGTTCCTCTAAATTGCTTCAAGGTCTTCCCTTATCCTCAGGCAAAACTCCAGCCTCCTCATCCTGTTTCAGTCATGCCGATCTCCTCATTAGTTGTTTCTCCAGTGCCCCCACTCTTTGTGGCCACAGGTCCTTTGCCCATGCTGTTGCCTTTGCCTGAACATTTTCTCTCAACTATTCCCATATTGGCCTGCTTCTCTTGATTCAAGTCTCTGCTCAAACATCACCTCCTCAGAGGCCTTCTCTGACTTGTGTCTAAGAAGGCTCCTCTGTCCCACACTGCTTTCTCTTGACATCCTATTTCCTTCAAAACATTGTCAGGGTCTCTATCTATCTTACTTGGTTGCTTATGTTCCTGATTAGTGTTTCCCATACTCTGCAGGCTCTGAGAGGAGGAGACCACACCCATTTCATTTTCTATTGTATCCCTGGTGTTAAGCCCAGAGTGTCTGCAGCCATAGTATCCTGGCAACTGATGCCACCTGATCTTGGAAGCTAAGCAGGGTTGGCTTGGTTAGTCCTTGGATGGTAGACTGCCTGGGAATACCAGGTACTGCAGGCTAAGGAGAAGAACATGGTAATCCACTCTAGAAACAATCCATCACTGAAAACCCTATAAATAGAAGAGAAGCACTGACAATAGTGCTGGATGTGGCATAGTGTCGGAGAGTATTTCCTTCTGTTGTATATATGGTCACTATGAGTTGGATAAGACTTGGTGGAACCTAACAATAACAACAAGCACCGAGGAAACACATAGTTGTTGTTGTTGTAGGCATACAATAAAAGATTGTTGAATGAATGAGGTTAGACAGAACCTCAGAGGGAGGGAAGCAGGAGAGGCTGGCACCTCCTGACAGGAGAGAAAGGATTGACTGCTGCCTGCCATTCCTCTTTCTTGCTGCTTCTCCATGTCTGGGTCTCAGATGGGGTGGGCTGGTGTTTCTGTTAACCAGAACCTTCCTGAAATCACTGTGCCCCTCACTTCTCCCTGCTTGACACCTTGAAGCTTAGAGGAGACACTTCTTCCTCAAAGAAGTCTCTCCTAACCTTGCAGATAGGAGCCGCCACCCTAAGGGCTTACAGGCAGCTCCATGTCCCCTGAACCAGAAGCAAGGACTGTGCACCATGCAGGTACTCCGGGAACACGGATGCCGAGGAGAGCGACTCACACCCTGGTTTTCTTGGGGGCCGACCCAGGGTCCCAGAGTCCCTGGGGGTTGTGCTCTTTCATTCTCAAGTGTCACAGTTTAGAAAATGAATTATGTGCTCCCTCCAAGCATGAAGGGCTATGGGGACACAGGGCAGAGGAAGAAGGGGCTGTGGCTGAGATGCAGCAAATGAATCTGTCTGAGGTTCTTCCCTGGGGTCCTCAGCCAAGAGCCCCTCCACTCTAGAGGAATCAGGGTTACCACTTGACCTGGGAGAAGCTTGAGCTGGGCAGGGGTGGTGAGGAGAGGACAAGAGGCTCCCTCCCTTCTATCTCCAGGCCTCTTCCAGCCCCCACTGCCATACTCCTGCCACTGCCTGTGGCAGCCCCAAGGGAGTATGGGTACAGCCCTGCCCCTGCAGGAGGTGGCCTGCGCTGTGGGCTCCAAAGCCAGCCACCTGGAGCTTAAATCCTGGTGTTGACGTTTACTCACTGTGTGACCTTGAGCTGATTACTTAACCTCCCTGAGCCCCAGTGTTCTTAAAGGGTTGTTGGAAGAGAGAGACGAGCTAACACAAACAGCTTGGCACAGTGCCTGGCACACAGAGAGTGTGCCACAAGAATTCGCTGTAGCTCTGCTTATCAGAGGGACTCGCCCACAGGAGGAGGACAGGGTGGTAGAGAAAGCATAGGCTCTGGAGGCTGACAGGGCTGGGTACTGCCTCTGTTCAGAGAGGGTATAAGATATGGTCCTATCACACACCATGGTGGTGGCAGCTGAGATTCCTACCTGGGCTCTGGATTCCTAACCCAGAGTTCTCTGGAGGTCTTTAGCCAACAAAGGTGGGTATGTTCAGGGCTTGGTCACCCTAATTCCTCCTTGTGTTGCCAGAGCCCAACTGTCTAGAGGAATGATGCTCTAGACATTTACATAAATCTAAACAGAATTAAACTTAAAATCTCAGTACCACTAGCCCCTCTTTAAGTGCTCAATGGCCTCTCCTGGCTAGTGCCCTCCAAATGGGCAATGCAGACACAGACCATCTGCATCAGCACAGATAGCTGTGCAGGACAGTGTGGGCCTAGAACGTGACCACTGCCCATTGTGTTTCCCATGAGGCCCACATGGGACTGGGTAGAGGGATGAGGTTCCTGCCCTTTGCAGGCCCCACAGAAGCCTTTCTAAAGCCCGGAGGGATGTTGCTCAGCACCGAACCTGTCGCATCCTGCCCAACCTCTGGTGTTCTACTTTGCTGACAGATTCAGGCAGGAGCTCAGACTTGCCCAAGGTCACACGGCAGGTGGAGGCATCTGAGGGCTCAGGTGTCCTGACTAGGAGCTTGCTGCACCCCCCACCTGGAGAGTCAGCAGTCAGGCTGCAATTGGCAGAGGTGCTGGTCAACAGAAATGATTTTCTGCTGATGAACAGAAGCCAAAACAACCACCCAGGGATAGATGTTCCTGAGGCCTTTCAGAAGGACTGCAGGGGGCTGCTGGCCACAGCTGCAGAGCAGGTGTCTGTCAGCACCACGGACAGCTCCCAGGTCATTGAGGACCGCTCTAGGGTTGGGAAGGGGCTCATTCCCTTCCTGTCCGGGTAGGGTCTGGTTGGGCCCCAGTCACCCCTTGACTGCCATCTGAAAGCAGTATTTGGGGGAGGAACTGTGCTCCTGACTGACTCACCTCCCTCAAGTCAGCTCCCCCATCTCAGTTTTCTTGTTTGAAAATGAAGATGATTCCAACTGTGTGGGTCCCTGGCAAGGGGCAAATGGGATGAGTAGATGGGAAAGCGCTTGTCAACCAGTAGTGCTAAGAGGGAATGAGTACAGGCTTTGGACCACATCCCACTTGGGTACAACTCTCACTCTACTCTTCTCAGGGCTGTCAACTTACACAGATCAGTTGGCCTCTCTGAGGCCAACAGGACTCCTCACCTGTGAAGTATGGACTCTTGACTCACCATGCAATGGAGTACCGTTCTGCCATGAAAAGAAATGAAGTCCTGGTACATGCTATTGAGCTTCAGTGGTCCACAGCTCAGTTTTTCAGCCTCAGTTGCCTTTCCTTTCCTATCCCTCACTGTGCTGCCTGGGACCTCACTGTGCTGCCTGGGGCGTGGGCCTCAGGACCATTGTATTCAATGAATGAAGCCAAACACAACAGGCCACACAGCGTATGCCCCTCTTTATGTGAACTATCCATAATAGGCAAAGCTATGGGAACAAAAAGTAGATTAGTAGCTGTCAGGGGCTGGCAGAGAGGGCTGGGGGAGCGACTACCTAGTGGTACAAAGTCTCTGATGGGGTGACAGAAGAGATCTGGAATAAGTCTGGCACGGTGGTGCATGCCTGTAATCCCAGCGGCTCAGAAGGCAGAGGCAGGAGGATTGCAAGTTTGAGACCAGAGGCAGCCTGCATAATTTAGTAAGATCCTCTTTCAAAAAGTAAAAAAATGGGCTGGAGGCAGCTGCTCAGTGGTCCAGGACTTGCAGAGCATGCAAACATGAGGCCCTGAGTTCAGCTCTCAGTACTGGGGGGGGAAAAAAAAAAGTTCTGGAATAAAGGCTGATGACTGTACTGCATGGGAATGTGCTCCCTGCAGCTGAACTGCAACTTTACAATGGCTTGATTGAGACATTTTATGTATGTCCTAGCTCAGTTTAAAAAGTTATCTCATGGTATCTGGGAGCCTCAGCAGAAGTTTGTGTACTGCAGGTGCTCAGTAGAGGAGCTGCAGTTATTACGGAACCCCAAACTCTTGTGAGTTAAGACACCTCTGAGCTTAGTTATGCTGTGTTTCCTGTGTGATCACAGCTCTTGGTATGAACTGTCTTCTTGGATCCTCAAAGCAGCCCTCTGAGGTGGGTCTAAAGTTCTATTTTCCAGAGTGAGAATTGGAGTACAGAGAGAAATGATGGTACAAAGTCATGCAGTGGCAGAGCTGGAATTTGAACCCAGGCGGTTTGGCTCCAGAGCCCACACCACCAATCAGCTCCCAGCACTGCCTGTCAGCTTTCAGAAGACAGCATCCATCCTGCCACCACCTCACAAAGCCCCCATCTTGGGCAGTGCTCAGTCACTATCCCCTCTAATTACCTGTTCAATATAATCTTCTATCACCTGGCTAGGAGTGGGCCCTTAGGGGAGGGTCTGGCAGGGGATGCGGAGACCTGCCCTCTGGCCTTACAGCTCTGACTGGGGGCAGCAGGTCCTGGAGGCAGAACTGCTTCAGCTTGTTCCGTTCTGGCCCCTGCTGAGGGACCATCCTGGAAGGTTGAGCTGGCAAACTGCAGAACAAAATGATCAGAATGGAGCAATTGCCAGCACATTTAATTCAATTCCCCTAGCACTTATGGGGCCTGCTCTGTGACTCACATAGTCCCAGCCCTGAAAGCTTATGGCCAAGTGCAGGAGGCAGAAATACACACGGCAATTAGACAGCATATAAAAATAAATTCCAGGAAGTGGCAAAGCCAGGGGTGCAGTCCAGTGGAAGGAGAGATGAATATTCACTAGGGTGCCAGGAGGGCTCCCCGGGGGAGATGTCATTTTAGCCATATCTCTGAAGACAAATGAGATTTCAACAGGTAGAGGTGCAGGAAGATCTCTTCATTTTTGTTTTGTCTGTTTGCTTTTTAACAGGGTCTCGCTATGTAGCCCAAGCTGGCCTTGAACTCAAGATCCTCATGCCTCAGCTTTCCAAAAGCCCATGCTGGGCTTGTTGTTGTTGTTGTTAGGTGCTGTCAAGTCATATCCAACTCATAGCAACCCTCATAGGGTTTTCAATGGCTGTTTCGGGATTGCCTCAGGAGTGGATTGCCACGTCCTTCTCCCATTTTTATGGTGCTAGGAATCGAACTCAGGGACCTCAGAGACTGCAGACAGGTGCTCTACCAACTGAGCTAAATCCCAGCCCCCATGCTGGGCTAGGGAAGAATATTTCATAAAAGGGAAAAGCACAGACAAATCATGGTCAAAGGTGTGAGATGCAGACAGTGTAGGGGAACAGTAAGTTGTCCCTGTGGTAGAAGTGGAGCAAACACCTAGGGACAGATCATGGAGGGCCTTGTTATCTACCTAGGGGCTCTATATTTAAACTGTAGATCATCCGTCATCAAAATTAGCAAGGTCCTGAAGGCCACTTGCAATAATTCTACTTCTAGGAACTACCCAGCATCTTACATGGGAAATATGGGTGTTTGGAGGTTTTTTCTTAAAACATTTGTACTGAAAACCCACTCAGTATCCATCAATCAGGGCCTGGATAAATAAATTACAATCCTCCACTCTACATAATGTTATACAGCTGTGAAAAAGAACAATGTAGCCCTAAGCATGCCAACACAGTATGATCTCCACAATGTCTGGTGGGGGCATACCAGGGTCATGGTCTCTGCTTAGATTGACTTCTCTTAGAAGCGAACCCTTAGACTAGAAATGTGAGTCTATCTGGGAAGTGGTCCCAGGCAGCACAGTGAGGGATAGGAAAGGAAAGGCAACTGAGGCTGAACAACTGAGCTGTGGACCACTGAGGCTCAATAGCATCAGGCTGAATGCAAACCTGAGTTATCCACTGCAGGCCAAGAGATCTGGGGCAATTACTTTCACTTTCTACAGCGGCTAAGGGCCGCTCCCAGGGGAGGGGGCGAACTCCCCAGCACTTCTCCCTCTCCACTCAGGCTGAAAGAAAACCTTTCCTGGAGGAAACGTAGGGCAGGAAGCAGAACAGTGAGTCTAAGGCAGGAGGGCAGGTGATCTGAGATATGCACTGCAGTATAGTACCAGCTTTTTAAATTTTTAAAATTTTTTTGCAGTACTGGGGGTTGAACCCAGGGCCTCATGCTTGCATGCTTTCCAAGTGCTATACCACTGAGCTGTACCCTTGGCCCATTTTTTCACTTTTTGAGACAGGGTCTCATTAAATTATGCAGACTGACTCTGGTCTCAAAGGTGCAATCCTCTTGCCTCTGCCACCCGAGTCACTGGGGTTACAGGCGTGAGCCACCAGGAGCCTGGCAGGAGCTCATTTTTATTTGCTTCCCTGTGGATGGGTCCCCAAGAAACTAGGAACAGGAAAGATGGAAGAAAGGGTAGGAGGAGGACTTTTTACTATGTTTCTTTACAGGAAAAAACCTCTTGTTTTGGAATCATTTTAGACTATTTGCGGTTACAAAGATAGTACAGAGAGTTCCTGCTTAAGCCTCACCTGGTTTCCCTGAATGTTACCATTTTACATAACAATGGTGCCCTTTGTCAAAACTAAGAAATTAATTGAACATTGGTACATTACTATTAACTAAGCTGCAGACTTTGTTTGGATTTCACCAATTTCATTAAGGTCCTTTCCTGTTTCAGGATTCAATCCAGGATACCGCATTGCATTTAGTCTTTAGAATTTTGATGCATGTAAACATATGGGTTATTGTAAAAATTTATTTAAAAAAATACACTGCAGGCTTCTGGGAGTCAGTAGGGGCCTCTGAACAGGCCTGACCTAACCCAGGGGTTACTGGATGGACAGCCTCAGTGCTGAAGGCCTGGAGAAGGGGAACCAAAGGGCTCCCAGCTCTCCAGGAGGCTGGGTTCCCAGAACATAGGCATTTGCTGGTCCCTTGTCCCCAAGAGGCAGTGGAAGGCTGAAATGTGCAGCAGATGCTGTGGGAGCACCACCTGTATCCCCAGGATGTTCCCCTCCTCCTATCAAATGCTGCCCAGGACTCTGTCTACAGGGCAGGCACAGCTATGCCCAGGACGAGCGGGAATGCCTAGGGAGCTGAGGCAGCCTCCATATTCCTGGTGTGGGTGACTGCGCTCTGTGTTCTGCTCAGTCTTCCAGGGCTCCCTGGTGGGGCTGAGGCCTCTGTCCACAGTGGCAGTTGCCTGGATTACCGTCCTTTCTCGACTCTCTTTTTGTTCCTTCCCCATTCTCCTGCCACAGTTCCTGGGGAGCACCTTCCAAATAAATTGGCTGTGCTCCTTGTTCCAGGCCCTCCAGGTTAACCCAAACCCAGATGACCCCTACCTCCTGGCCTGGTCCCTAAGGCTATCCTTACCCAGATCCCTGCCTCCCTCCTTTCCACTCTCCCACTGGGGAGCCACACACAAAGGGCTCTCTGGGCCCCCAGAACATGCCCTAATGTCCTGGATTCCACGTGCCATTTCCTCTACCTGCACTGCTCTCCGTTCTTTTGATTGCCAAGGGAACTCCTGGTTATTCTCGTGGCCCAGCCCAGATGCCACCTCCTCTTGAACATTTCTCTAATCCTCAGGGGGTAGCTGTGCTTAAATCACCCCTCTAGCTGCTCTAGAATCTTCTCTTCCATGCTGTGAGCCCCTTGAGGGCAAAGACATTTCTGGGTCACATCTGCATCCCCAGGTCAGAGTCTGGTATACTGCAGGTGCTTAATAAAAACCAGATGAATGAATGAATGAAACAAAGAAGGAGGAAGTGAATGACCATGTGGGACCATGTTTGATTTTTTTTCTGCACTCGAGATTTGAACCCAGGGCCTTGCAAAGGCAACTAGGCAAGTGCACTGCCACTGAGCTACTGCCCCAGCCCACTGGGACCACCTCTAAAAGGGGAATACCACTCACTGAGGGTCTATCCTGTTACACAGGATGATCCCCACAACTCTAATACCAAGGTGTTATTCACCCTGATTGAAAGATGAGGATATTGAGGCTCAGAGATGGGGAACCAAGATGGTAAGAAGCAGTGCTAGGATTTCACCATGGGTCTGTGGGACTCCGGCAGACTTCATGCTGCCACCCCCACTTTGGGACACTGAGCAGAGGCTGCCAGCAGGTCCGGGGGTCCCCTCACCCACTACGTGATCTCAAACTAACCCCTGCCAATCTCTGGGCCTCAGTTTCCCTGTCTGCATGGCACGGAAGTTGGCTGCAACAAGGGTCTTCCAAGTCTCTGACAGCTCCTACAGTGTAGGATTCCAGGGTGTGCTGGCCAACCACCCTAGGTGAAGAGGACTCAGCCCTGCTCCCTCACCTCTCAGGGATGGAGAGCAGGGTCCTCTGCAGGACTTGGTAATTATAAAGCTCTAGGTCAAGAGCCACCCTCAGTATTAGATGTCCTGCTAAGAACTACACTCACGCAGCTGGGCGTGGTGGCGCACGTCTGCAATCCCAGCGGCTTGGGAGGCGGAGCCAGGAGGATTGCAAATTCGAGACCAGAGGAAGTCTATGTAACTTAGCAAGACCCTGTCTCAGGGAGTAAGGAAAAAAAATAAAAGGGCTGGGGGTGCAGCTCAGTGGTCCAGCACTTGCAAAGCATGCAGGCGTGAGGCCCCGGAATCAACCCCCAGTACCACAAAAAAAAAAAAAAAAAAAAAAAAGAACTACACTCACGCTGTAGAGAGGAGCGTCAACCCCTCATGGGCCGTCATCCTTCCCAGTCCTGTGACTGAGACAAGCAGGTGTCTGTGTCATGCAGAGCTGCAGTGACTCACCCAACGTGACTTCAAAGATGAACTTTTCACCTCCACCCCACTGTACACCAAGGTGAAGGGCTGAATGGGTGGTGCAGAGACTCAGAGCCCAGCCCAGTGCTGGATCTGGGTCTGGGTCCAGCTTCCAGTACAGTCATGACCCTCTGAGCCCACAGTCCAGCTCCTCTGAGCCACAGGTCGCCCCCTTTCCCTTGCTCCTAGAAGCCACCCCCAGCGGCTCCCAGGCTGTTTCTACCTGGGCCCTTCTCTCAGGGACCAGTCTGGTTCAGTTCCATGGCTTTTCCTTCAAAAGGACCCCCAGCCTGGATGTTCTAATGTGGGTGTGCCAACTTTGAGGTGTCCTCATGCTACCCTCTCTGCTCTCCCACAGTTAACACTTTACCAGGCCCTTCTAAGGTGTCATCCAGCCCACATCCTCTGTGCCGGGTGGACCCTTGTCAACTCTGGCTCACCAGTCCCCAGTCCCCTCCAGCCTCCCTGCTTCTCCTCCATCACTATTAAAATAACACACGCTCCTCTACTAGATGGATACTAGGGTTGAGCTAGGTTATAGGAAATGGTCAGACTCCCTCCCCTCAAGAAGCCTGCCTGCACTTGTGGGATTCCCACGTGGCCCTCCAGAGATGGCCCAGCCTCTCTCTTAAGTGCATGCAAAGCCCACAGCTAGTGGAACACAGCCTCGTGTGGCCCGCCTTGTCCTAATCACCAGACATGGATGAGCTCACGCTAACTTCTGATGGCCCCATGAGGGGTTTATGACCATCAGCACCTCCGTTACTGATGAGGAGACAGAGGCACCGAGGTGAACTGACCCCGGGCTGTCCAACTCGAGTCTCTGCCCTTGACTGCTCTCCACGCCTTCCTGACTCCACCCATGTGCTCCTTCACCAAAGATCCTCCCCTGGCTGCCCTGTGCATTCTGCCTCTGCCCACTCACAGCAGCATACCCACCCCATGCCTTTCACTCTTCCTGAATACTTCCCACCTCCTCCCAGGCAGTTCACATCCCTATGCCTCCATGGACCTTCTCTGCCCTGGTCTGCAGCAAGCTGGCTGCCCCCACCCCCAACTGCAGGCTTTCGCTGACCTGCTCATCAGCCACCCAGCGGCTGCCTCCACTGCAGGAAGTCTGACTCCTTGCAGAGGCTGCCTAAGCATCCAGCTCTGTGCACTGGGATGAGTCCAGGGACCCCCAGGGCTAGGGGCACCTTGAGCTAGTATGGCAGTTTCCTCATATGTGCGTCTGCACCATCTATTCCTCCATTCATTACCCACCAGACCCTGGTAAACGCCTCCTAGGGATTAGGCCAGGCCTCACTAGCAGAGCTGTCCTATGGAGGAGACCACACCACGCCCAGACACTCCTCCAACGCATACCCATCTTCATCCTTGCCCACCCCACTCTGCCCCTTCATATACAGCATCTCAGAGACACATTCAGAAAAAGCTGCCAGAAGGGGAGGTGGAGAGGACCCTGTCACACAGGGTTTCTGGGGAGAAGAAGGAGGTGCTGGTTGCAGCCTCTTTGCCAGAGAGGCAAGGTTGGAAGTGGCCTGGTGCCTCAGGATGGCGCCCTCTCAGGAACATCCTGCAGTTTGCCGGGGGGTCGCTGGGGACTCTGGGGGTGACCGCAAGCCTCCACTGCCTCCTCCACATCCCTGCCCCTGACTGAGTTCCACCTGCTAGGGCTCCACAGTGGATCTAACATGGTCACCCTGAGTTCACCCTGCCATTGACCTGCAGGCCCTCAAGGATCAGCAAATCCAATGTCCATGTACAGAGCGGGAGACAGGTTTGCAGGGGATGCCTGATGCTGGAAGGCCCAGCAAAGATTTCACAGTTCAGTCTGGTGATGGCCAGACTCCAGGATGGTTCCCAATGGGTCTCGCCTCCTGTCACCTACATCTGAGTCTAGTCCATCCTCTACTAGATGGATACTAGGGTTGGGCTAGGTTATAAAGGACATTGCAACTGCCACTTTGCCCTCCTGGGTCTCTTGCTCTGGGGGAAGCCAGTGTCCATGCCGGAGAGCTCCGTGGAGTGGCACATATGGCCTCCTGCCACCAGCCCTGCAGGTAAGCTTGGGAGCGAACCCTGCAGCCTCAGTCAAGCCTTCACATGGTTACAGCCAACATCCTCACTGCAACCTAATGAGAGGCTCTGAGCCAGAACCACCGAGCTAAGCTGCTCCCAAATTCCTGACTCACAGAAACTATGTGATAATGTGTATTGTTGTTTTAGGCTGCCAAATTTTGGGGTTGTTATGCAGCAACAGATAACCAACACAAATCTACTGTGGAAACATGTTGACTTTTGCTTGCACACTTCCAGGGATGGGAAGCTCACTACCTCACGAAGTCATCTACTTTACCACCAGGCAGCTGAGACTTGTCTGTCTCCTTGAGGCTTCCTGTGTGGCCCTAGCTTTGCCCTCTGAGATTACAGGAATTGTATCCTGCTATGGTTTGAATGTTTGTGCCCTCCAAAACTCATGTTGAAATTTAATTGCCATTGAGATGGTATTGGGAGGTAGGATCTAATGCTGTTATCATGGGAGAAGGTTCATTATTATGACAGTGGGTCAGTTGTGCATGCTTGCGCTCTCTCTCTCTCTCTCTCTCCCTCTCTCTCTCTCTCTCTCTCTCTCTCTCTCTCTCTCTCTCTCTCTCTCTGTCTCCCTCCCTCTTTCTCTCTGTTCCCTCTTCTTCATGTGGTGTCTTCTGCCATCCTATGACACAGCAAGAAAACCCTCACCAGATGTTGGCCCCTTGATATTGAATTTCCCATTCTCCAAAATAGTGAGCCAGTACATTTCTGTTCATTAGAAATTACCCAGTCTGAGCTGAGTCCTGTGGCGCACGCCATAGTGCAATCCCAGCAATCTAGCAGGCCGAGGCAGGAGGATCGTGAGTTCAAGACCAGAGGTAGCCTGCATAACTCAGTGAGACCCTATCTCAAAATAAAAAATAAAAAGAAGCTGGGGGCATAGAAGGTGGAATAAAAATGTGCTGAATGTTTAATTTAAAAAATTTATTACTCATGAAAGGACTTCCAGAACTGCTTCAGAAAGTGGCCAGAATGCTGGGGTAAGTGTGGCTAAAATCGGAGGGACTTTTTTGAAGGGGATTGATGGCAATATGTCTTTTACTGCAATACATTTTTTTCTTTAAACATTCACCGTGTTTTTTGTTCACAACTCGTATCTCTGTGGTAGAGCACTAACCCAACCCTCTCCTGGCTCTGCTGCCCTCCCCAGCCTAACACTTCTTTCCAGGGGTTCACCGGGCTCTAGCCACACCAGCTTGCCCCATCCTCACACCTGCCAAGCACTTTCCTGCCTTAGGACCTTTGCACTTGCTGAGCCAGCTTCCTGGGATACTTTTCCTAATTCACATCGGGGCACAAACGTCACCTCCTCAGAGCGACTTTCCTTGACCCTTTAGTATACAGTAGGTGTTCTGTTTTGCTCTCACATCCCAGCCTGAATGAGTGCTTCTTGAAAAACCCACTTAGTCCAAAGTGGTCTTTGTTTACATGTTTCCACTCCCTCCTCCCAGATGCACTCTTGAATGGGCCTGTCTTATTCAAGGCTGTGTCCCCAGCCCCGCTGCGATGCTGGCACACAGTGGCCGCTCCGTGAATGAACATGAACTTCCTTACGCAGCACTGTAGGGTGAGGTGGAGGGGAGCGGGCTGGCAGTTGTTGCAAACCCATTTTGCAAGTGAGGTGACTCAGGCCCATGAAAAAAAGCAACGACCTGCCAGAGATCCCCCTGGGGCTGAGCAGCAGCCCAGGCTAGGCTCAGAAGCCCCTCCTCAGCCAGCACAGCCTGGCCCCACCCATCAGGGGGTTGCTGGGTGCTGCTTGATATTCTGCCTGGGTCTGCTCAGACGGAATAAAATATTTATCTGCGGCTGGAGGTTTGCAGAGGACATTTAAGATGGATCGCATTTTCATGTGCCTATGAAATCTAATTGGATTCATTGTAGGATATTTGGTTTCTCGGAACAGACACATCATTTTTTCAAGGAGCAGCAGCCTCTGCCACCCAGGACTGGGCTAGTCAGGGCTCAGGCCACCCCACTGGCCAAGCTGGGCTGGGGCTCTGGCTGAGGCTGGTTGAGGGGGCTGACGGCAGGAGGAGTCTGTCTGGCCTCTCTGTGGGATGGCCTGATTTCCTCTGAGGTTCCTAGCCAGAGATGGCCAGCTGAGATTCCGCAAGAAACCACACCCCTCCCTCCCCCTGTTCCCAGTGCCCCATGACAGCTGCCTGTATCTCCTTCTTCATTCCATTGCCACAGTCCCCTCACCCCTCTGCTCTGGTCCCAGGCACTTCACTGGTCTATTGCCCCCACGCTCCCCCGACTTTAAAATGACACAGATCATTCTAAAGTGTAAATTTCCTATTCTGTCTTCTACTTTCCATGTGCACAAAGGCCAGTCTCTCTTCCTTCCCTGTGCCTCAGACGGAGGTGGGCTACAATAGCTCTCAACCCCACCCACCTCCAGGAGACCTCCAATGCCATTTTTATAGAAAATACTACATACACCATGTCCTCTTTTATGCTCCTGAAATACAATTCATAGATAATACTGCCTACCTACCCACACAACTAAAAACAAATAAATAACAATGCCCTAATAAATACAAAGGAGAATGGGAAGGAAAGTCACCCATAAAATGATACACGGCATAAAGCATGAGGGCTGAGTCCTCCAGAATGCATGATGAAGAAATCAGGTGTGGGCACCGACACACGTAATCAGTGGCAGTTACAAATGCAGACGAGAAAGATGAATCAGCTACTCAAATACAAGTAGCACAGGCAAGAGGGGGCGATTTTTCTAAAGTGGCAACAGACCTTTGGTAAAGTTCTGAAGCAATGAAGTGCCCCTTTCCTTGGTGTGCGTGGGAGTGACCTTCGGGGGTCCTAGCAGTAGGCAGGAAATCCTTCGTGCTTGGATGTGAAAGTAGTGGCAGTGAGGGTCCAGGCTCAGGGAGTCTTGCTTGGGCAGGTTTTGTTGCTTCTGGGCATCGCTGGCAGGGCATCTGAGAGTCACAGAGATTCAGGCGGGACCACTCTTCAATGTGAGATGCTGCCCTGAGCAGCAGTTCCCCACCCTCTGCATGCTAATAATGCCAACCAATTATTGTGGTATGGGAGAAGGGATGTGGCACTCCATTCCAGAAGCAATCTCGAAACAATCAGCCATTTAAAACCCTATGAATAGCAGACAAGCACTGACATAGTGCCAGGCATGGCACAATGTTGGGAAGTGTTTCATTTTCTTGTACATAGGGTCACTATGAGTCAGTCAGACTCTACTTGACAGCACCTCACCAATTATTGCGGTAACAAGAAATGGCCTTTAGGGGGCAGTGCTGTCCACTTGAGAGTCAGCACTACAGCCTAAATGGCAGGTCTAGGACTCATCCCAACCTGAACTTCCCGTACCCATGGCAGACATGGCTAATTGAAACCTCACTTTCTCACTGACAAGATAAGGCCTGGAATCTCAAATCTGCACTCTATGCAACCCACTGGAATTGGTCCATGAACCAAAACTTGGCTCAGAATTGAAATTCATTCAGCTCTTACAAATACTGATTGACTTTGACACAGCTAAAAGAAAGATCTGCATGGTTCTTTTCAGCTTCACTTTCAAAGGCTCCTGGCTTCCCAGCCTCTCCCCAGCTGAGGGCCCCTTCCTGGCTCCCCAAGGCACACAGAATACAATCGGCTTCCCCCTCTGGTATTCCACGTGCTCCCTGAGTTGGTCCAGCAATGACAGACACAGGCAGTGCACTTCAGAGGCTGCAAAGCAGGTGTGATCTTATTGGATCCTCACATAGAAAGTGAGACAGGCACGGTAGAGGGTATTAGCCCTATTTTATAGACAAGAAAACCAAGGCTCTTCAAGTGGAAGTGACTTGCCCACGTTTCCAGAACTGATTAGCAGTCAGCACTGGAATTCAGTTCTCTTGAATGTAAAACCTTCATCTTGTCCAGCCTGTGCTTTTCAGCCTTGCCCTGTATCAGGCCCCATTCACAAAGGACAATAGGTTCATCCCTAGAACCCCCTTATCCTACATACTTAACATTCAGTTACAAGGCTAAAAATTGGGAGCTAGAGTTAGACTGCATCTGGCTGGCTTCAAATCCTGGTTCTGCCACTTGGAGCTGTGTGATGTGGGGCAAGTTACTTAACCTCTCTGGCTTCTAATTTCCTCATCCCTAAAAGGGAGATGATAGCATCCACCTTATAGAGCTACTGAGGGGACTGAATGAGCCAGTCACTCAGATAGGTATCACAGGGCTGAGCAAGTAGCAAGAGCTCAGTAAATTTTAGCTGGTGTCAGTGTTATGATGCTCACAGCTCCTGCCACCTGACCTACCCTTCTCTATGGCTATATTAAGGATATGTTCTTTAGTAAACATCAGTCCTCTGCCCTACCACTTCAACCAGATATATCTTACCTTCCCTGGGTTCTTAGAAAGTTCTACCAGTGTTTCCATTTTTGCTGAGGGTGATTCCCTACCTCCATATCTTTGCCCATACCGTTCTCTCTGGGTAGAATGACCTTTTCATTTTGCCTTCCAGGCCAACATTTACATCTCTAAGAATCACCTCCTCCAGGAGCCTTTCCCTCCAATACAGGCACTGATCGGTATCTCCTCTTGGTTCTTCTCTCTAAAACTAGAATTGTAACTGAATATTAAGTATGTAGAAAACCCTAGCCCTAACCATTAGCAAATACATGTTCTTTAGAAACATACATGTAATATTTACAAAAATTGGTCATGTTTTGAACCACCAAGCAAATCTCAACAAATATCAAAGAAACAATGCAATAGCCTCAATGCAATAATGAAAGGTGAGTGAAAAATACCCATATATTTGACAATCCAAAAATATATGGCTCTAAATAACTCATGGGTTGAGAAAGAAGTCAAATGGGAAATGAGAAAACATTTTGAATCAAGTGATAATTAAAGTAGAATATATCAAAATTTATGGGATGCAGCTAAAGCAGTACCAAGAGAGATATTTATAGCCTTAAGTGCTTCTATTAGAAAAGAGACTGAAAAGTAATATGATAAGCACCTAACTTGGAAAGTTAGAAAAGAAACACTAGAATAAATAAAAAGAACATAGAAGGCAAGGAACACTTGCCAAATTCCACTTTCTCAATGTACTAGGAGCATCTCTGGGTCCTCAGCACAGGCCAGCTCAGGACTGACAGCTGGAAGGTTGTTAGAAAATGTCAGTTGAATGCATGCTGTGAATAGAACAGTTTTGGTTTCCTTATTTTTTTCCTGTCCATTTTTTGTTCCTCAACTTGGGTTCTCAGACCACCTGAATAAGATCACCTGGGCCCAGCCAATCTAAATGGGGTACGTTTTCTAACAAGCCCTTGGGTGATTCCATATGTACTGACCTTGAAGCCCCTGGGGCTCAAGGTTGCCCCAGGGAAATTCAGGACAGGGGTGTCTGTCAAGGGAACCCACCCTTCTCCTTAGGAACCATCCTCCTCACTGCTGTTTTCAAAACCAGCTCCAAATCATTTTAGAGTAATCATGTCCCAATCCAAGCCTCAGTTTACTTACCTGTTATAAGAGAATAAAGATGGCCAGTCCTCTGCAGCTCCAGGTTCAATTTCTCACCCTAGCAGCTTATCCCTGGGGCACAGTCAACTTCCTGTTGCTGTAGGGGGTGGAGGGGCCATAGCACAAGAGAAGCTTCTCCCTCTCTTCTAAACTATTTGAATACAACCACCCAGGAGGGTGGGCAGGGCTTGTTGGCTTCCTGCTTTACAGAGGAAGACACTAAGGCTGATTAAGTCTCCGACTGCCCCTGGAATCCCTGGAGGAGGTAGAATTCCTCCCTACCCCTCTTGGGGACCCGGTATATATTGTGCAGGCACTGAATGCTGGGTGAAGGGGTTAGGGTTGGGCCCCCCCCACCCGCCCTGTGCTTTCTGGGTATTGTCTTAGACTCAGGAACATTAGACCTGGTTGAATGACCCCATTCATTGCATATCTGGGGTGCTGAGAGGCAGAGGCTGGCCTGAGGTCACCCAACGAAGAAGAGGTCAACTCGGGAAGAGACTCTGGGACACCTGCCTCTCTCCTCTGCATGGAGCTGCTTACTTCCTCAGTGGACTGCAATCCCAGTGCCATGATACCATTTCAGTGGCACTCTGAAGATTGCTGCATTTGCAGGTGGCAACTGAGCTGGTGGTGAGTGCTGGGCTTAGAGGCTGGCAGTGGGCAGGCCTGGGCGTGGACCCTAACAGCCCCATCAGCTTCAGGGATCCTGGGCCCTCTTGAAGCCTCCTGCTCTTATCCAGGAGATGGGAATAACAACCACTGCACCAAGCTCACAGGACTGACTGGGAGGGCCACAGTGATCAACTGGGTGGAACTCTCCAGCACAGAGCAGGCTGGGCCACAAGTGATCAGCTGGGTGGAACTCTCTAACACAGAGCAGACTGACATCTACCAAGCTTGTACTCTGTACCCCAGTAGAGAACAGCAGTGATAACCATGATGGCTGGGCTCAGAATCATTCAATAGCGATTTACTGACCCTGTACTATGTGCCAGGCAGACAAAGCTCTGGGATACAGTAGCAAAGACAACCAAGCTCCTGCTGGCCCAGAGCCTCCTTTCTGGCTGGAGAGACAGGCAGACAAATGAATACAGAATAGGCTGTCAGGTAACAATGCCTTCTTGGGAGAAAAGCCGAGCAAGTGAATGGGTGGTGAGGAAAGGCTTTCCAGAACCGCGGTATTTGGGCAGAAGTGAGGGGTGGGCCTCCAGGACACCTGGGGAAAGAGCATTCCAGGTAGAGGAGCAGTAAATACAAAAGTGGGCATGCAGCTGGTGTGTGTGTGTGTGTGTGTGTGTGTGTACACTTGTGCGTGTGCTTGTATGGGTGGGGGGATTTATGCAAGGGGCAGTGTAGCTGAGCAGAGGGAGCACGGGAGCAGTGGAGGAGCAGGGGCTGCTCCTGTAGGGCTCTCAGTGTCACAGGAAAGCTTGGATCCCTCAAGTGAAGCATTGTTATCCTCCGGCTAATCACAACCAGGCTGGAGGAGGTGAGTTCCAACCCAGGCAATCACACACCAGCGCCCACTCTCTTTCCACAGGGCCTCAGCCAGCATTGCTGGAACCTGGAGCCGATCCTGAATGAGAGGTGTGTCTGGGGAGAGGCCCCCGAAGCCCAAGCTTGCAGGAGCCAGAGCACCACAGGTGTGGGAGGCGAGGCGGGTTGAATCTGGGTCATGGAGAAGCCGGGTGGGGAGCCGGAAGGGGTGGCAGAGGCAGCCACCTGGGGCTGGGTAGGCGGGGGCGGCCTCTCCATGGAGACGATGCTCCGAAGCACCACTGGAATTACTCACAGAGGCCCGTGCGCTCATGTGCGTGCGCCCAGGGCCACGTGCACACACGCACAGGGAGCCCACGCAACCCCTAGCAGCTCAGAAGCCACTTGAGGACTGACGTCATGCCCCAGTGAGGAGGAAGATGTGAGGTCCATCTTAGGAGGGGGGTGGGCAGGTGTCAGGAATTCCAGCAGGGCCAGGGCTGCTCTGTACCCACTGCGGCCTCTTGGCCCCACAGGGCAGAATCAAATAGCAGCACCCCAGCCACCCATACCCAATGTCTCCCCAGGCCCTGCTCTGTGCTCAGCTCTATGGGGATCATGAGAAACGAGATGCCTGCCCATGGGCGTGAGCAGCCACTTTCTTGTGGAAGAGAGATCATAAAGAGAAACACACAGCTGGGTGAGACAGAGCCCTGGAGAAGGGCAGGTGGGTCAAGGAGAACACGGAAGGGGCAGAAAGCCATATCAAGCTTTCCACAGAAAGTGAGGCTTGGTCTGAGGTCTGAAGGATGAATTGGAATTGGCAGGATGAGGGAGGGGTGTGTGTGAGAGTTCTAGGCAGAAGGCACAGCATGTGCAAAGGCCCTGAGCCTGGAAAAAGATTCACAGGTTCAGAAACATAGAAAGGAGGCTAGTGTGGCATGCAGGAGGAAAGTGGGGCCCAGTGAGTCAGCCTTCTCTGTGCATACAAGGCCCCAGGGCAGAGGCTGTGGCTGGAGAAGAAATGAGTCCCAGAGTCCCTCTCAACTGCCTCAAGGCCATCTGAGACAGGGCTGGAATGTACTCATTCACTGTGTGACTTTGGGGGCCCAGTCTTCTCCCTGTCCGGGCCCCCATTCTTCCTCTGACAATGGAGGGCCCACTCTGCCTAACGTAGGGCAACACGTAAACACGTATCAAGCCTGACAAAGGGAGCAGGCGTGTGGTAGATATGGATGAAGAGAGCCTCCTGCTTCTTCTGTTATGCCCTAGCTTCTGCCTCAGTTTCTCTCTTTGCACACGTGCTCTCGAGAGTGGTTGGGGCGAGCTCCAGGCTGGCTCAGGCTCCACAACAACTGGACCACCCAGACTCGCCCCACTTTGTGCTCCAGCTGGCTCCGTGCCCACTGCTCCCCTGAGCTCCATTTGGAGACCTCAGGGGAAACAAGGACAGAAATCCAGGTCAGCCCTGCCCTTCTAGCTCCCCAAAGGGGACAGACTTGCAGATCAGCAGAGCGTCTCCCAAATGCACAGTACATCAGCACTTGGTAGCCTTTTTGTCCTGCCCCAGGACAGGTATCCAGTTCATGATTTACCAGATGAGGGAGAAAGGGAGATCTAGGAACAGTCACACGGTGAGGGAGTGGAGGAGTCAAGGTTCCAGCCAGGCACCTTCAGGCTTCCTTGTGCTCTTGGCCAGGCCTGCAGTGCCCCCACTCAACCCTAGCACACTACATCCCCTTCAGATTTCCATCACTCCTTTTCCACTGATGGCTCTCAGCTCTGTAGTTCCACTCCAACCTCACCCCTGGGCTCTCAACTGAAACTAAACCCTGCATGGAGGCCATGCAACTATGACCTGATCTCCTCAACCCCCTCTTCACAGCTCTCAGCCCACCTGGCCTCCTTTTCCTTTCTGGGACATGTTGAGCTCTTTCCTGCCTCAGGGTCTTTGCACTTCCTTTCCTTGCTACAAGCAGTGCTATGCCTGGGGCTCTCATGTGGCTGCCACCCTGCTTCATTCAGGGTTCAGTCCAAATGCTCCCTTCTCAGAGAAGCCACCCTGACCTCCTCTGCATCTAGGGAGGCAGCCCCACGCACACTCTTATGTCACTCAGCTTTATTTTCTTTAGAGTTGTTCACTTATTTTGCTTACTGCCTATCTCTTCCACTCGACTGAGAGCCTCATGAAAGCTGGGGTTGAGTCTGTCACAATATCCTGGGCCTGATAAAGTGCCTGAAACATGTTGCTATTGTTAGGTGCTGTCTAGTCGGGTCCAACTCATAGCTACCCAATGTACAATAGAATGAAACACTCCCTGACACTGTGCCATGACTAGCACTATTGTCATAGGGTTTTCAGTGGCTGCCAAGTCCTTCTCCCAAGCCTATAGCACCTAATATTCACAGGCAGTCTCCCATCCAAGAACTAACCAGGCCTGACCCTGCCTAGCTTTTGAGATCTAATGAGACTGGACGCCAGGATGGTATGGCTGTAGACATGCCTGGAACATAGTAGGTGTCTAATAAATATCCATCAGGTGAATGGTTGTGCAAATGAAGTGAGCAAGCAAATGAGTGGCCTGCAATGTTGAGGGTCTGCCACCCCTGGACGACACCCAGGATCTCTTTAGATCTTTTCTGGCAGCCTTGTTACTCCCCGTGTCTCCATCCCAGTGGCAGTCCCTGGTGCAGGCGCTGGATGCTGAGGTCCCCTGCACCCTGACCCCGGCTCCAGCAAATCCTTCCATTCAGCCCATTGGCCAGGCCGGCGGGTCCCTCTCTGAGCAGTGCGCCAATCGCTCGTTTCCTTCCATCCCCGATGCCTCGGCCGACAACCCGGCTCCCATCACCTGCCAGGAGGCTCACACCTTCCCAGCCCTCCCACCGGCACCACCTGAACACGATTCCTCACCCCACCACCTGCACACTGACCCAGGCCACAGCCCAACAGCGAGCGTCCCATGTGACACCACTCAGGAGGCGTCTGGCCAAGCGCACGGCATCCCTAGGCTTCTGCTGCAGGGCAGCCTGCAGGAGTCCGGCCTCCCGACCGCTGCACAGCAGTTTCCACTGTCAGGACATTCTCTGCCATCTGCCTGCCTGATGCCTCCCGGAGCGGCCCTGCCTTCCCAGAGATGTGTCTCTGCCTGAGGGCGGGCCGCCTCCCTCTTCACCGGGCAGGTGTCTCTTCCAGCCCAGGCTGCTGCCCGCGGCTGGCCACCTCCTCCCCAAACGCTGATGGGGTTCTGGTCACATGTCAGCTCCTGTCCTAGCACAGCCTTTGTACGGCAACCTGTTTTATGGATCAGGACCTAGAGGTTAAGCGGCTTGTCCAAGGTCACAAGCAAGTACTAAGCAGAGTCAGCATTTGAACCCGGGCCCATCTGCCCCTGAAATGGTGACTCGTGAGCTCCTTCAGAGCAGGGGCACATCAGCCTTTTCCTCCTGGGTCATCAGAGCCCAAAGCACAGGCTGGACTCAACGGCAAATGTCCCAAGAAGCAGCATTCTGACAAGAGGGCAGAAGCTGCAGGGAGAACAGTTTTGGCACGATCTAAGAATAACCCTACAGTGAAGAGCCGACCGGGACAGGGCAAACCTGAACGCATGCAGAAGCAGAGGGGCGCATACAGAATATGAGGAGGGGGCTCTGCCCTGACGAAGGTGACACTGGTGCGGGGGACTGTTCAGGGAATGACCCCGAGCCACTCCCTGCCTGTCACCCAGGCCCCAAGGCCCACTGCATGAAGCCAGAGAGGGGACTCCCAAGAGCCTTGGCAGTTTCTCCAAAATGGGGCCTATAGGCTGCTTCCATCCAGGCCGACCTGGATTTTCGTTGTGATTTCTATTTTTTATATTTATTTATTTATTGTTTTTGGTTTTTTGAGACAGGGTCTCACTGTGTAGCCTTGGCTCTCCTGGAATGCGCCTTTAGATCATGCTGGCCTTGAACTTGTATATCCTCCTGCTTCAGCCTCCTGAGTGCCGGGATTACAGGAATGCGCCACCATGCCCAGATTAGCTGAGATTTCCAGATGAGCCAAATGGTGCACCTTCTGGCTCTTCTGGTGACTGGTAGTCCAGGACACTTGTTCAAATGTCGCTGGTTGTGCCAGGGTCGGCATTGACACTGAGCAGCCCTCTGCCAGGCTTTGCGCTGAGCACTGACCCTGCCGAATCCCCCCACCTGTGCTGTAGATTAGGGGGGAGGCAAGACAAAGTGACCAGTGCTGAGACACTGGCAGTGACTCATCCGCAAGTGCCCAGGCTGCCTCCAGCAGGGCCCCTGCCCCTGCCCCTCGGCTGGAGTCCTGGCTGCTGCGAACAGCTTTACCATTCTGATAGGATCCAAGAAAGGGGGCAGAGCCCAAACGCAGGAGCTGTGACTTCAATTGGCGGCAGGTGGACTGTGATGAGGGCCCTCTGTGGTGGATGCAATTTGAAGTTCTTGGGCTTCAGAGGATGAAGAGAGCTGCTGTGAACCTGGTCCCTGGGGCTGGCTTTATCATGAAGGACACAGATTTTATAAATATCACAGCCCTCACTGTGGACCACGTGGCATGGGGAATTAGATAGGAGGCCAAGTAGGAGGGGGAGGATGTAGAGGAGTTCATGGTCAGGGCAGGTGTGACGGAATGGCTTTGTCTCTCACCTGCGACTGGTCTCCAGGCCATTGAGGCCAAGCTCAGGGTGTGGAGCCAGGTCTTTGAGGTGGAACTCTCAGGGCACAATCTCAGTCAGGAGCCACTGGCCTATGGTGGAGGTTCATATAGCTGAGTTTCCAGCTGTTACTGGGAAAAGCGATGGCCCCCACTATTGGAGTCCCTAACTACCAGCTATCTAGGTCAAGGCCAGAATTCAAGCTGAGTTCAGGATCAGGGCTCAGGCTGGGAGCAGGGTCTTGAATCAAAGTCGAGGCGCCGTGTGTACCCAGGGCCCCCTAGCCTTGCTTAGGGACAAGCCAGCTCTCCTTTTGCAATGACGCAGAGGCTTGGGATCCAGGACTCTGCTCTCTCTGGAGAGGCGGCTATAAACATGACTTCAGGGAGACCAGAGAGGAGGGCAGGGGAGGCTGGCCCCCTCCCTGGGGCTGCTATTCTGGGCCTCTGTAAGTCACAGTGTGGGAGTTAAATATAGGGGGACACCACGTGGCAGGCCGTAGGTGGTTAATGACCCTGCAGGAGGCAAGTCAGAACCCAGAGCAGAAGCCATGGCAAGGGGCAGGCAGGGGGAGAGGGCTCACGTCAGGGAGGCAGGAGGCTGCACGGTCCCATCCCCCTCTGTGACTTCAGACTCAGCTCTGGCTTCTTGGAGCCTCAGTTGTCCTGCCCCGGGATGTGCTACTGAACTCACATCTCTAGGTTCCCTCCATCTAACAGGCCATGGTTGCCCTGCTGGATCTCAGGACCTCCACTGTAACTCTGGGGGTTGAAGCATCTCTTGGCCCTTGAGGCCCAGGGCAATTATAACCTCCTCCATGAAGCCTCCTCCATGAAGCACCCAGCTGAAATTCACCCCAGCCCCTCAGTCCACTTCAGAGCACCCACTTCAGCCTGGAGCCATGTAGCAGAGTCCCAGTTTTCTCCCCTATAGACTGGGAGGCCAAGAGCTCAGGCTCCATCACTCCCCACTGGGTACCATGGCCTCCAGGGGCCCAGAGTCATGGCCCCTCTGGACCTCAGACCCTTTGGGGCCCGAGTTGTAGCAACCTCCAGGGTTACTGTAGTTACCGTCTGAATGGCTCTGAGGACATGGTCATTGCCTTCTTTTCCTTACCAGAGCATTGGGAATCATGCTACTTCTCATATTTCCCTTATTCTTCATCCACTAGGAAGCTCAGAGGCAAATTTATAGCCTACCTTTAGCAAAATATAACCTGGAATTATCTCATTTTTGTCTGTATTTTTTCTTCTCTTGTTCTCTTTTTTATTTTTCTAATGTATATGAGGGAATATATTTTTTTTAATAGAAGGAACAAAGGAATAAATCAGGAAGTCTTCACAGTTTAGACTCATGGCTAAAATGATAATTACCAGAATTCATATAGAGTGTTTAACTTAAGGCTTTTGCTAAACCCATGACTTGGCATCATTATCTCCTATAAGTAAAGGGTCCAATATACTCACTGAACAAAGG
Organism: Pedetes capensis; assembly: GCA_007922755.1. Taxonomy (NCBI): domain Eukaryota; kingdom Metazoa; phylum Chordata; class Mammalia; order Rodentia; family Pedetidae; genus Pedetes; species Pedetes capensis. The sequence continues at coordinate 186,585 of VMDO01000539.1, read as the reverse complement.
AAGCACAGAGAGATTACCTGGCTTTCCCAGAGCCACACAGCTAATAAGTAGGGGAACGAGAACTTGAACCCAGTGTGTCTGACTCAAACTCAAGCTTGCCATACTGCCTGCCACTGAAGCCAAGTCCTTGATGAATAGCAGAGGGAGATGGGCTATGGGGTTTGGGAGTCTGGGGAAAAAAGGAGGGATGGAAGGGAAATGTCTCCTCTCTGAGGTGAGTGAAGAGTGTTCTGAGGGCTCAAGGATCTAAGGAGGAAGTGGGTCATGGGGAGGCCAACTTCAGCTCAGTGCAAGTCAACACTTCTAATAACCAGACCCCCTCCCAAAGGGGCAGGCTGCCTGGGCCAGAGGCGCCTGAAAGTGTAATGCTATGGACTCTGCTCATGGCTGAGAAGCAGAGTGGACAGAGAACACAAAAAAAGGAGAATCAAGCAGGGTAGGTGGCTCATCCTGCCAGATTCCAAGACACACCATATGCAACCTGTGGTGGCCCTCAACAGCAGAGAGGCTTTGCCTCCCTGGGTGCCTCTGGAAAGGATTGGGGCATGTGAGGTGTAACAACATCTGGGAGGGGGGTTCTGCCAGCATTCAGTGTCAAGGATTGGGTAAGGGATGTTCAGGAACCTGCGATGAGCAGGAAGAATCGTTCTACCCCAAATGCCAATGTATCCCTGCTGAAAAACAATAAGATTTAGTAATTAGTGCAGAACTGGGATAGACAAAGGGACAGACAAAGAGATCAATGAGACAGAAGAGAGTTCCCAGAAATGGATCCATAAATACATGGGCACTCAAACATAAAACAGTGATGGTGTTTCAAGTGAGTAAGGAAAGGACAGAGGATTCAATTAATGCTGCCAAGGCAACAGACCAGTCCTCTAAGAAGGAAATTAGATCCATACTTCACACCACATACAAAGATAAAGGAGCCAACCTGGATTAAATATATTAGGAAAATAAAAATTTATAATTATTAGAAGGGAATATAGAGTATCTTAATAACCTAGTGTGGGGAAGACCTTCTTAAGCAAGTTGTAGAGAAACAAAAGCAATTAAAAGAGAAGGTGATACTTTTTAACTACACCAAAATGTTAAACTTCTGAATGAAGAAGACACAAAATTAGAAAACAAGCAATGCACTGAGAGAAAACATTGCGAACAAACACAACAAAGATGAATATCCCCATGTACAAACCTCTTTTACAAATTAATAAGAAAAAGATAAGTGACCCATAACAAAGTGGGCAAAGTATATGAACAGGCATTTTGCAGAAGAGGAAATTCTGATGGCCATTCAACACCTAATGAGACACTCAGCTTCTCTAATAGTCGGCGATGCTAATGAGAATGAGATATTTTTCTCCCAGCAGATTGGCAAAATTAAAGAGTGTTAAATCAACTGATAGTGAGGTACTGAGGATGTGGGAACTCAGATTTATCACTAACAGGAGTGCGAAGTGGCATAATTACCTTGCAGGGCAATTTAGCAGTGTTTATTAACACAGAAACTCCTGCATCCAGATAAACACTAGCACACACCCACAAGGAAGCTCATGGCAAGAATCAGAAATGCCAGAACTTCTACCAGCAGGAGCACAGGCAATGTATGGGGCAAACATGCAACAGAGTACTACTCAGCAGGAGAAATGAATCAACCACAGCTACTCGTGTATTTGGATAGATGGCGATAACAAATAATAAAGGCCAAATGCAGAGAGAATCAACTGATTATGGTATAATTGATGTAAGGAAACCATTCAAGCTCTCACCCCCGCCTTGAGTTTGAGAAAGGTCCCTCCACATGCAAGTATGCCCCTCTTCCCTTCCTTCTGCTTGCCCCTTCTTTCTTCCTCTCTCCCTCTCTCCCTTCCTTCCTTTGCCACATGTGCTTTCTCTGTGCCGACAGGTGCTGAGAAGAGGTCAAGGCTCCAAGTTCTATTCCTGCCACGGACAGTGCTCCGTTACGATTCTAGCCCCAGTATGAGTCCTGACCTTGGCCCCACACTAAGTCACCTCAGACCATGTGTCATGTCCTCTCTCTGAACTGTGTCCTGCTGACTGCATGATCTATTAAGAAGCTCCCAGGGGAGTGTGGATGAGGTGGCTCGGTCTCCTAAGTGATGCTGGCCTCAGTGGAGGAGGTTGGCTGGTGTGCTAAGTCCCTATCGTCCTTTTCCTCCCATCTACTTCTGTTATTCTGCTGTATTTTTCTACTTTCCTTCTTCCCTTTGTTTTAATGCCAGGCCTTGGAACCAGGGTGGGCTGTGGGGAAAGGGTACAGCCACACTTTGGGGTCTGGGAGCTAAGGTTTCCTGGGCTGGGCTGAGGAGTCATATATCTTAAGCCATAGGGGAGCATAAGACCAGGCAGCCACCTCGACCCAAGCGCCAAGTGGCTGCCAAGGGCAGCAGCCATGGTCACATCCAGGGCCTCAGATGGCCACAACAGGGCCCTGGAGACAGGATGGCCAAGGACAGCCTAATTAGGCATGACAACAGCCCCGTGAGGCATATTAAGCTTGGAGTCATTAGGGTGGCTGGTGGGGGAGCAGCCAGGGCTGGCCCGGCCACCAACCCCCACAGGGACACTTGGCTCTGTGGCTCGTGACTGCCTGCCTGAAGGAATGTCTGTCAGCTGGGGCTGCCAGGTGCTGGGAAACAGCACGGGTGGCTGAAGGCAGTAGTTCTAGGCCCCTTTCTGCTTCTGATACTCGGTGGCATCATGGAGGGAGGACTCCCTCCCTTCCTTCGGCCTTATTTCTACTAACAAGAGCTAACCTGCCAGCCCTTTCCTGCCACTATCTCTTCCGATCCTTAAAATCACCCCTCAGGACGGTTTCCAAGGTCTTTCTCAACTCTCATACTTCTAGCTAAATCACCCTGGGATGTCCCTTCTCTCTGCTTCTGTATCTATGAAATGGAAACAGTCACTCTTTCCTGGTGTGATTATGGGAGTGGAGGAGCCAGCCAGGTTGGTCACGTATCCAGCACAGGGCCTGGTGCACAGCAGGTGCTCAGTAAAAAGACATTCTCTTTTTTCCACACAATCCTTGGGCCTGACATCCCTTCAGATCTAGTTCAAATCTCAGATATTCCAGGACATCCCATGAAATTCCAAGAATATCTGTGTTTAACAATTCCCTTCCTCTGTGTGCAAAACTAACGCTAACAATCCAAAACATCAGTTTTGAAAATCAAGTTCTCTCTTCAGCACCGCGGACAACACCCTTGTCAGCACCAAGGACAGGGACAAAGGGGTGTGGTGTATTCCAAATGGCCAAGTGCCAAGATCAGTGTCAAAATTGCCTCCCCTGTGCTGAGGTCGCACCAGAAGCTTCTTTCTTCCCAGCTATTTACTTGTCCCACAGTTTGTAGGGCCTCAAGGGATATTTTCAACTCCATTGCCATTTGCACACCGTGGGCCTGTGATCCTTGGTATTTCCCATCCAGTGAGATTCCTTGGATTGGGGTAGCTTGGGAAGGACACCAGGGGGCCTTTGATGGGGAGGACCCACCTCCTTGGGTCCAGAGGAACTCCAAACCTCCTCCCGCTTTTTTAAACCTCCTGGACTTATTTCACACACAAGGAGTGATGGTCCCTGGACAGTATCACAGCCGGGCACAGCAGCAAGGAACAGGCTCTTTGCCACCTCATCTCAAGGCCTGGGCTTATTGCTCTGTTCTCAGACACTGAGTGAGGAGGAAAAGCATTTATGATCCTTCCAGCTGCCCCACTCATCCCTGAGGCCATCTTGTACTGGGTCCTCACCCATTTGAGGAGGGTTAGATTTATTCTTGCCCTGGCCATAGCTCTGACATCACAGGATGCCCACATGGTCTCAAAGCAAAAATCATGAGCTGCATTGAGCCTTCCAGGGACCTCCAGGGTTTTAGTTCAGCAGAGATCCCATCAGATCCAGCAATGCAGTCCTTTGTAGGCAGCAGAAGAGGAATATGAGGCTCAACAGAATAACGATGTTCTCCTCTGGTAAATGGGAAGAAGCCCACCTCCTCGGAATTGTGATAAAGCGAGATGATGTGACGACCCACACTGAGTCTGGTGCATGAGGTTCTCAGCAAATGTTCCCACTTCTTAACAAGGAAAACATAATCATGGCAAGGATGATCACTACCAATGCTGAGTGCCTACTATGTGCTAGGTCAAAGTCTTAAAGGATAGGCAAGAATCTTATTCATTTTGCTGGTTAGGAAACCAAGGCTCATATGGGCTAAGAAATTTGTCAAATATCATACAGACAAGGAAGAATCAAATTCCACCTCCAGGAGAGCTCGGACAACTACAATCATTCTCACCTCTCACCTTTGGTGACCCAGCACTGCCCATTAGTGAACAGCGATTTGCCCACATCCAGTGCTGGAAGTTCCATGTCCAGCTGGCCAGCTTCAACAAGTGGACAGACTCAGATACCGGAGCACACAATGATGGAGGCAGAGTCCAGATTCTTTTCATTCTTGGGCCCCCATGCAGCCCACTCTGGTACCTGAAATGTTCACCTCCTCTCCTTACATGGCAAGCTGGTGTCTAGCCCATCCACCTTGCACCATGGCTTCCTAGACACAGAAGCAGTCTTAGGAAGCACCCCTGCATCTCCAGCATCACTAATCTCCCCACCAGGGCCCATCCTATCTGTCACCTAGGTGAACTAAATGAGGCCAAGGGCGGGAAATGGGTTCTCCCAGGACACACAGACAGAATGATCTCAGGACTCCAGATTCCTTCTCCCGTGTGCATCGCCTGTAGACTCTGGGGAGGAACCTTGACACTCTGATGCTCAGCTCCAGCACCCACCTCAGGGCCTGCCCTCGATCAACTTTCTTTCCCTGCCTTTTCTAAAGGGATGGGCAAGATGTCACCCACTTCCTCTATCTGACCCAAAGAGCCTTGTACAAAGGAGGCCCCTGACATACATGTCTTAATCTATTTCATTCATTCAATAACTATTTTACCTAGTACATGTCAGGTACTCATTAGTTGAGGTGTTGGAAACAGAGCAGTCAGGAAAAAAAAAAAAGACACAAATGGTCACCCAAATCCTCCATTTTGACATGACTGAAGTGAATCTTCCTGTTTTCTCGCTCATCTTCACCACTCATTGTGAGCACCCAAACAGCAGAGACTGTCACTGTCACATTCCTGGCACTGTGTACAGTGCCTGAGACACAGTATATGTTTGCTGGATGAACGGCTGCATGAGTGAATGCAGAGAGAACAATGTCACAGAGGCAGCCACCACGTATTCAGAGGTTGCTTTATTCCTGGCGCTAAATGTTTCATGCATTCATTATCTCATGGAAGCTTTCCAACAGCCCTGTGAGGTGAGTACTTTAAAGTGGCTCCTGCTAGCTATCCTGCTAGCTAGTCTTCCTCTTTGCCTAACAGAAGCCCCCAATTAGAAACAGTAACATCATCAGCTTCTCTTGCAGGTAGGATGGCCATGAACTACATTTGGCAAAAGAGATGTAGGCACAAGTCCACTGGCAGTGGTGGTGCGTTTCCAGAAGGTCTATTGTTTTTTGGATAAGAAAGGCAGGCTCAGAAAGCATGTAGCCTCAGAAAAGCATGCTTTTTCCTGCCTAGAATTCAGACACAGCATATGGTGGTGGAGCAGCCACTTTGTAGCCATGAATGAAAATACGTGCTAAGGATGGCAGAGGCCCAGGCCCTTGGTCACTCTTGAATTGCTGAACTGGCCTGCCTGGATTCTCTTCTTCCCTTCCCTTCCGCTCTCCTCCCGTCTTTCTTCTCTCTTCTACTTTCCTCTTCTCTCTTCTCCCCCTCCTCCCTCCCTCTCTCTCTCCTTTTGTGGTACTTGGAAGGTGAACCCAGGGCCTTGCAGATACTTTGCAAGTGCTCTGCCACTAAGCTGCACCCCCTAGTCCCTTTTTTATTTGTTACTTTTGAGTGAAGGTCTCACTAAGTTACACAGGCTGCCTTTGGCCTTGAACTTGAGATCCTCCTGCCTCTGCATCCCAAGTTGCTGGGATTACAGGCACATGCCACCACAACTGGCTTCTTTCCTTCTTCTCTCCCTCTCTCCCTCCCTTCCTTCCTATCCTTCCTTCCTTCTCTCCTTCCTTTTTTCCTTCCATCCTTCCTTCCTTCCTTCTTTCCCTCTTTTTTCTTCCTTCAATTTCTTTCTTTCTGCAGTACTGAGGGGTTCAATCCAGGACCTTGCATATGCTAGGCAAGTGGTCTACCACCAAGCTGCACCCCAACTCTCCTTTATTTTTAACTAATTAGTTTTATCTTGAGACAGCCTCTTGTTAAGTTGCACGGTCTGCCTCTGACCTCCAACGTACAATCTTCCTGCTCAGTCTACCAAGTTTCTGGGTGTATAGGTATGCACCACAACTGGCTATCTGCCTTTTTTTTTTTTTCCCCCAGTGCTGAAGATCAAAGCCAGGACCTTGTGCATGCTAGGCAAGTAATCTCCCACTTAGCTCACTTAGCTACATCCCCAGCCCTTGTTTTATCTTTGAGATAGAGTCTCACTGTGTAGCCCAGGATGCCCTCAAACTCGCTATCCTTCTGTTTTCACCTTTCGAGTGCTGGGATTACAGGTATGGTCACTACACCTGCCTCCACCTGGATTCTTGTTACACGAGAAGAATAACCTCCTGGGTGTTTATACAAATGATATTTGTTTTCTTCTGTTACACGCAGTCAAATGTAATTCCAATTGATTCAGTATGGTTACAATCAGTGAGGCTCAGAGAAGTCAAATGATTTTCCCAAAGTCACAGAGCAAGTAAACATTTGGAATTGGCCCCTAAGTCTAAAGCTGAAGCCTTTGCTCACTCTGCTACCTGTGTACTGTCATTGCTGCCTGTGGTCCCAGGGTATAGGGAAAGACCTCCCCACATCCAGCTCCCAGCTTTCTCTGACTTCCTGACTACCCAGGGGTCTGACTCTACTGTATCCTCTCTTATCTGACCTCATCCTTAGCAACACGCACATCCAGATCTTCCTACTAAAACACACGTGTCTCAAGTCCCAGGGTTTGGCTCAGATCCTGACCTGTGAGGCGTCCTTGCCCTCCACACTGCACATTTGCTCTCCTGGTCCACGTTTCCCACTGATGGCTGCAGCAGCGCGCACAGCAGATTCTCAGCCCTGCCTTGCAGACAGTTCCTGGCTGTCCTCACCCCCCACCAGAGTCTTTTGACATTCCAGGCTGCTAGGGGATGGCTCCTGATCCTCCTCCACATTTGTTCCTGCTGCTCCTTCTGCCTCCCTCTCCTTGGCCCTGACCAGCCCCATCTCATCCTTAAGGGCACAGAGAGGCCCTCCCTGACCACCCTGCCTCGAGTAGGTGTCCCCTACCAATGCCTACCACTGCAGCCGTACCACTGTGACATCTAATCCCATCATGTCTCATAAGCTAAGCGGGGTCAGACCTGGTTAGTACTTGGACGGGAGACCACCAGGGAACACCAGGTGCTGTAGGCTTGGGAGACGGACCCAGCAACCCACTCCCAAAAATCAATCAGCCATTGAAAACTCTATGAACAGCAGAGAAGTACTGACAATCGTGTTTCCCCTGTTGTGGTATGCAGGGTTGCTATGAGTCAGACACCAACTCAACAGCACCTAACAACGACCACCACCACTGCCCTGGAGTACCCCTCTCTCCTGGTCACCCCAGCAGGCCCTGGGTCCGCCAGGGCACAGCCTAGAATCGTGTCACTGACTGCTGCTGTGCCTGTGGATGAGCTTCCTGAGGGCAGGAAGCATGCCCATCCTTCCTACCAGCTTCCCTGGTGACTGGCATGAGGCCCGGCACTCAGCCTCCACCCGGAGGTGCTGAATGAAGCTCAGACTGGCTTCCCACACTTTCCCACCACCTACTTCCTACTCCAGCCAAACAGAACTACTCAAGCTTCCCTGCAGCCTCCTGCTGTGGCTGACACTTGGTCTCCCCTTGAGTGGGCCTCCAGCGAGGACTGGCTTGTCCTTCCTATTCCCTTCCACACACTGGAACAGAGCCGATGGACATCCAGACTCCATGGGGAAAATGAGACACTGGCTGGCAAGCGTGCATGTGGGGTCATCCATGCTCCACTCTGGCTGTGGCAGCCCCTGCCTGTCTTTACTCTTGCACTGCTGCCCTTGCTTCCCTTGCCCAAGTCTGAAGAGCCCCAGGATCCCCCACGGAGCCACAGCTATAAGGACAGAGAAGGAAAACCACTTGTCTTTACTAAGCCAGTGTCGTGTGCAATCATGACGATGACGATGATGAGAATGATGGTGTTTGTGGAGTACTTTTCGTGGACCAAGCACCATCCAAAGGCTTTTCCGCCAGACCGATATTATTATCCCCATTTTACAGATGGAGAAAAAGCAGCGCAGAGAGTGGAGTCATCTATGGAAGATCCCAGAGACAGAAAGCAGTCTGCAGATCTGCTCTCTCTAATCCCAGACCTGCCCCTCTACCAGGACCAGCGGGGCCACACCCAGGTGTCTTGACATGCAGGCAGGAGCCTCCCCCTGCGCCTCCTGCTGCCTCTGAGCAAAAGATTGGAAGCCACAACCTCCTGGCCTTTCAAGGTTTCTCCTGGGAGCAGGCTGGGCTGCTCAGACTTACCCTCATCTTCAAGGCTGCAGACCAGTGCTGCAGCCCCTGGAGGGCCAGGCCCAAGAATCACAGGGTGGACAGAAGTTGGTAAGCCTGGGCTCTGCTTCCCTGGTGAGGCTGAAGATTTTCCTAACAGCCTGGGCCAAATTTATCTGCCAATCCCCCGAAGAGCTGGTTCCAGCGTCTGTCTGGAAATGTCAGCCCGTGTGGTTGGAGGAACGCAGGGAGAGTTTTCCTCTAAATAGCAGGAAGCATATGGGAGGCGGATGGCACCCGACACCCCAACCTGCCAACTCTTGCTCAAGTGGGAGCTAAAAGGGGCCCGGAAGGGTCTGGAATTGTTGCCACCTCCTGGGGAGGGGGAGCTGGAGACAAAGGCAGCAGCGATGCAAAGGGCAGAAAGTGGGTGCTAAGGATGGGCAGGCAGGAGCACCCCGATGGGGGAGGGGATGAGGATCTCAGAGGGATGCGACACATTAACCACACCACTCACCGAGCACTGGTGGTGTGCCACATCTGGCTTAAGCACTTTATTTAAATGATTTCACTTAAACTTTGCAACCATCTCTAAGATAGGGACTCATTTGTCATCACAATACAGGTGAGAAAACCGAGGTTCAGAGTAGTAAGGACATGAACCCAAAGCCTCTAGATTGGAAAGGACCTTCTAGATCCTCAGCTGAGTCACAGATTTTCTACAGACTCTGCCAAGTTGTGGTGCAGCCACTGCTTGAATACTCCCTGGGATGGGGAGCTCACTACCACTCTACTTAGCCCATCTACCAACAGCTCTTTGTATCCTAAAGGCTTTTCTAGCCTAGGCTGGACTCTCCTTCCCTAGAGCTCTTCCTGTGAGTGCCAGACCAGACCTGCCCCTCCCAGTTGATATGGAAGTCAAGGTCCTCAGAAGTATCTGGATTTCTTTCTCCAGGCCACACACTCCAGTGACCTCTACTGTCCTCACAGGGCTGCCCGCTGGGAGCTGGGCTTCTGGGAGCCACTCAGCCTCCTTGCCCACCTCTGCTCCAACCATGGTGGACAGAAGAGCCCCAGTCATCAGACACTGAGTGGCAGGCAGAGTGTGGAGCCTGCCCCCTTCCACAGCCCCTGGGGAGGCACTAATGTCACCCCACATCACAGAGGGTCACCGAGACACTGCAGGGGAAAGGCCTGGCCCAAGTCATTCCACAGGCAGGTGGGGACCTTAGGGGCCTCATTAGGCTGCCTCTCTAAGTCTCACCAAGGGTCTCTGCCTGGGAACATTGACTCTGCCTGGGCCAGGATTCACCTGGACACACATTCACAGGGCCCCGAGTCCACACCACCCTGCTCCCAGGGTAAACTTGACCCTCTCTTTCCCCTCTGGAGCACCCAGTTCCAAGTCTTATTGAATCTCTCTGGTAAATGCCCTTCTATGCCAAGATCTTGCTCAGTCCATGGGCACTCCCAATACCAGCTCAAAGCCAGGGTCTTCTAACGCCCTTGATGGCCTTCTGCCTGAAGTGTCATTCAAATTTCCCAGCCCACGAGTTGAGGCTTGCAGAGCTCCAGCATCAGGTGACCTCTTCAGCCCCGTTTCCCACCACCCCTCACTCTCTGGCCTCTGCTGCTCAACAGGAAGTCGGTAAGATCTCTGCAGAGCCAGCTCCTCCTGACTCAGCCCTCCCAGCCCTTTGTCCCCCACTACAGTGTTCATCCTCAGGACTCTGTTCACGGGGATGGATCAGTTGCTTTGGGCCTGGAGACACCTGAGCCATCAGCACCTGCCTCTGATCTCTTGTGTCACCTGTCATCACTGATGGAGATGCCTCTCTCCCTGGGTGAACTGGGAGTCCCCCAGCATAGCTCTGTTCCAGAGCATCTTTGTAGCCTGGTGTCTGGGACAGCACCTTGCACGTGGTAGGCACTAGCAAATGTGGAGTGTGAGAATGAATGACTAAAGGGAGACCATGGAGCGCGATGAAGAATTAGCAATGACCCATAAAACATCTCATCTGGTCATAGCTTCGCTCAGAAACAAAAGAACAATGCTGTGAAGACAAATCAACAGAACACCTGATTAATGAGGGTTTAGAAGGGTTTCAGGGGTGATCTGGGATGGTGGGGGTTTCCAGAAAAAAGATGTCAAGCCTGAGTAGACCAAGTGACTAGATCCCACCTAAAGGGGCGAGGCAGGGGAGTTGTCAGGAGTGGGAAAAACTGAGTCCATGTCATAACCCTGACTCTAGCTTGCTCTGTGTTGTTGTAGAAGTGGCTTGACATCTCTGAACTTCAGTGTCTTTGTTTGTAAAATGCAAAGAAAATTTGGGGAACTGGCTGAGGCAGCAGTGTGTGTCCAAAGCCCTAAGTGCCTCCTCTACTGTGAAGTTAATGCCACTCTGCCCTTCGTTCAGACTCCCAGCAGAGGCTGAAGACACCCAGGGCTCCCTGGGCTTGGGCCCCTGACCTGGAAATACAGGACCTTCCTGCCAGGTCCATCAGGAGACAGCCCTCAGGGTCTCAGGTGGGGCCCAGACTGTGGAGCTGGTCCTGTGAAGTAGCTTTCTAACCAGCAGTGGAGGGAACAGCGAGTGAGCTCCTCACTCCTGAGAGTATGCAAGCTGTGGCTGGGACAGGAATTCTGACCCAGGGTGGGAAGGAATTTAGGTCAGTGGATATTTAAGGCCCCTGAAGGGGGTATTGGGCCCTTTCTCCCCTTCCCTACATGGGGTCTTGATGTGACCCCCCCCCCCAGGTTGAGCTACCACTGTGAGGCAGAGAGAGGCCACTAACACTTCCCTCCTCCCACAGTATCCCTCGAAGGCTCCCTGCTACCTTCAGCACCAAGTCCAAGCTCATACTATGGCCAAGGGCCCTGTGGTCTGCAGCAGCTCATTCTCATCTGATGGTTGTGCCCCCTCTGGACCTCTGACGCATGGTCTCTCCTGCCTGCAGTGTTCTTCCAGCACTCTGCTTGGCTCCTCAGCCAGGTGTACTTCCTTCAGGAAGCCTTCCTTGCACCAGGCTGGCTTTTGTGTTCCCTTCGCCCTCTATGCACACCCCCTTAGCACCTTCCACACTGTAGGTAAATCATCACTGTGGCCCCCTCTCTTCTGCAAGGACTGCAGACCCTTAAGGGCCAGGATACCTCCCCTGCAGAACACAAGAAAGGGCCAGTGTTGCCTGAGCTAAACTGGAGCTTCAGAGTTCCAACGTTCTAAGTCTGAGAGAGTGATAGGCTGCCTCAGTGACCTTCTGACAGGAAGGGCAGGGCTCAGGATGCCTTCTGGCAATTGCATTGTTTTTTCTAGTTATTATAAAAGCCATGCATCAGACCAGGCATGGTGGTGCATGCCCGGTATCCCAGCTCTCAGGAGACAGAAGCAGGAGGATCATGAATTCCAAGCCAGACTCGGTGCAGAGGAGACTCTATCTCAATAAATAAACAAGAAGTCATGCATCTTGGGAAATGCCAATAATTGCAGAAGGAGGGCTTTTGGGGTTTGGCCACCATTTGGCCCACTTTAGGTCACAGCCTACACTCACTTTTGGAGGAGCCAGCCTTCCCTACTCTCCAGGGTTGGGGTTCTGCTGGTGTTGATGTCCCTCAACTGAGGAGTGGTGCACAGGCCCAGGCTGCCAATCAGAGTGATGGACTTCCTCTAGCAACAGCAATTGATCCGGGGGTATGCACATCCCACAGATTTGACCAATTGATGCCAAGACTAAGTCCTAGGACTGGTATTTGAACCATCTTGGAAGAAGTCTTGCCTATTCCTCTGGACGTGCATCTTACCACCTGGACAGTAGGACTCCATGAGAACCGGGAACCACCCAGAGGAAGCAGAGTAGAGAAGTGGCAAGAGAAGTCAGGGCCTGGTGACACCGTGTGAGCGCCTGGATCCGGCGGAGCCTTAAGTCAGATACAGCTCTGGACTTTAAAGTTACCAGCCATTAATTCCATTCTTGTTTAAGTCAGTTTGGGATAGGTTTCCTGCCACTTGTACGTGAAAAGATTCCAGATGATATGAGCAAAAATAAAAATAGAGCTCACCCACCACATCTCACCATCCAGAGGAACTACTATGAACAGCTAATGACTGTCCTTCCAGACATTTTTCTGGGTGGGAACATGCAGATAATGTGTGTGTGTGTGTGTGTGTGTGTGTGTGTGTGAAAAAATCAGTCACTAAGTAGATATACTGGTCCTCCCCCCTAGTCCTAAAACTCCGAAAAGACTCCAAATCCAGGTATCATACAATATGCACTTTGTTATTTTTTGAGACAGGGTCTCACTGTACAGCCCAGGCTGTTCTAGAACTTGCTATGTAGCCCATCCTGAGTGTGGGGACTACAGGCATGTGGTGCCATGCCTGACTACATGCACCATTCTTTAACCTCGTATTTCTCCCCCAACAATGCACCACGGACATGTTTCCATGTCAACAAGGATAGAGCTACAGCATTATCTCCACAGCTGAGGAGAACGCCATTGTCTGCTGGACATAATTTATTTAACCATCTCTCACAGAGAGATAATTGGGTAGTTTGTAATTTATCACCATCATCAAGAGAGGTGCCATGAACTTACTCGTGAAGGGCATATGTTTGTACTTGCTGGGTTGTTTATGATAAAGATTCCATGATCCCACGAGTTGGACTTCATGAGCCTAAGTTTCTCTGCCTGAGATTTAAGATTCTTAGGGTCAGTAAGGTAGTATCTGTCTCTCCAGGCAGGTTTAGTGGTTGTCAAAGAAAGGCAGGTCTGGGGCCAAGGCACCCCTACCCCAATATCCCTGGCTAGGGTGCCCGCTGCTAGGAGGTGGCCAGGGCTTGGGGCAGGGGTGCTGCTGGCCTGGGGTCTGGTTGGATGTATGTGTGCAGCCATGCTGTCTCCCTCTCTGGGCCTTGTCCTAATCAGATCTGAATCCTAGTGACTGAAGGGAGAGATAAGCCTGGGGAAACCAGACAGGCAGGATATGACAGGCATATGTTAGGTTCTGCCTCTGGCAGCCACAGCGGTAACAGCACCAGCCACCAATGATGCCCCGGTATCGCTCTAGCCCTCTGGTTTTCATTCATGCATGCCCCCTAACCACCCCCCGATGCTATTCTTTCCATTGTTCTGCAGAAAAGAAAACTCAGCAGCAGAGAGGACAAGTGACTTGTCCCAGGTCACACAGCCAGGAAGTGATGGAAATGAGGTATGACCTAGATCTGCTGGTTCCCCAGCCCACATCTTGTCCCATTTTACTGGAGGTGGTAGTAGGAGAGAACAGCCTCAGGCAGGAGATACTCAGGAAAGACCCCCAGCCTAGCCTGTGGTACCAGCCTGTCATCCCAGCAGCTCAGGAGGCTGTGGCAGGAGGATCACAAGGTTGAGGTCAGAGGAGGCCTGTATAACTTAGCGAGACCCTGTCTCAAGATAAAAAGTTTTTAAAAGAGGGTCTTGGGGTGCAGCTCAGCACTTGCTGAGCGTGCAAGAGGGCCTGTGTTCAACCTGCATGTACTTCAAATCCTGAAAGTATAAGAAGATGGCAAAGATCACCCCTGGCCCCTCTCCCCAGAAGAAACACGAGGAACAGTTTTCAGAAACACATAGTTATTACAAAAATGATGTCATACCTGTCCTGTATTTATTTATTTATTTATTTATTTATTTATTTATTTAATTTATTCATTCATTCATTCATTGTGGTACTTGGGGTTTGAACCCAGAATTTTATAATAGAGCTGTACCACCAGCCCCTTTTTAATTTTAAGTTATTCATTTACTTGTTTATTTATTTTGTGGTACTTGTGGGTTGAACCTAGGGCCTTGCGCATACTTTGCAAGTGCTCTAACACTAGGCTGTACCCGTACCCCCCTTTTTTTTTTAAGTCTTCAGACAGGGTCCCTCGGATATGCGGGCTGCCTGTAGCCTTGAACTTGCGATCCTGCTGCCTCTGACTCTGGAGTTGCTGGGATTACAGACGTGCGCGCCACCATGCCCAGCCCCATGCTATTTTATAACCTCTTTTTTTTTTTAATTCCACAACACACTATGAAGTTCTATCTGTAACAATAAATTTAGATCCACGGCCCCATTTCTAATAGCTGCAGCAGGTGCCACTGTACAGCTGCAGTGAGATGGATGGAACTAGTCCTGTGGTGATGGACATACGGGTTGGTCCCAATGCCCTGCTACTAGCACCATCGCAACCACCAGCTCTCTCCTGCATGGCTGATCTGTGTCACCCTTCAGGTCTGAGCTCGAACACCACCTCCTTAGGAAGGCTGTCTTGGACAGTCCCCTTGTCTGGCAGCTTCGCCCCTGAGCTGATCTTTATAACATCACCGTGTTAATTTCCTGCACTGCACCGATGAGGTCTCTTCTTGTTCCATTATGTATTTGGGTGATTGTATAATACCTGTCTCTCCCCAAGGCCATGTCCTCCGTGAGGGGTGTCAATTAGCAGGGATTGGTCTCAATAAATGTCCTTGGAACTCGTGGATGCCTCTAGATTGGTGGCCTGTGAGCAGAACAGGCTGCCCTGCTTCGGGGGATGGAGAAGCCCTCTGCCATGCTGTGCTCCTTGCCTGTCTCCAGCACCAGTCTGGGGACCTCCAGCTCTGCCCTAGAGCATGACTCCAGCCACGAGCTACTTAGAACCTCTAGACCCCCAAGCCTGCCCTGCCAGGGACCCTGGCACTGGGCTATGCTTGCTGCACCCACAGGAGCGCAGGCACTGGGGGCAGCCCTCATAATTCTAATACTCATTGGCTGTGTGACTTTGGGACAGTGGTGCCTTCTCTCCAGACCTCAGTCTCCTCATCTGTACAATGGGGCCACTACTGCTAATCTCACAGAATTGCTCTGGGGTTTCAAGGAGATAACGGGTATGCCCAACACACAGTAGGTCCCTAGGAAATGGCAGTTCAGAGGTTTGGTCTGACCCTGTCTCAGCTTCGTTTTTACTTTGGATGAGCGTGAGTAGGCTCTGGCTCCTCCCTCGGGGATGTCCCATTCTTGTCCCTGAACACTTGTTAAGTGGCTAAATGCCCTGTTCTGACCTTTGTCAGACCCTTGGCTCCCTCAGCTTCCTGTAACCACAGACACTTGCCTGGTCTGTAACCATAGACACTTGGCTGTGTCTGAAATGTACAAGACGCACAGATGTACCAGAAAAGAAAATGGAAGAACCCCCTGCCCTTCCGGGGGAAATTCTTGGTCCCTGATCCTTGTACCTGAGGCTTGCGTCAGCCTGTCTGGTTTGTCATCCTACCTCCCCACTCTTTGACCACATGTCAGGGAGGTTTACTCCCAAAGCCTCACTTTCCTCCTCTGTAAAATGGGTAGCATAAGACAGCCCATGAAAATTCAATGAAGGCTGGGTGTGGTAGCGCAAGCCTGTGATTCCAGTGACTCAGGAGGCAGAGAGGCAGGAGGATCACAAATTCAAGGCTAGAGGATGCCTGCATAACTTAGGAAGACCCTGTCTTGAAACAAAAAAATTTAAAAAGGGGGCTGGGGCTGCAGCTCAGTGGTAGAGAGCTTATAAAGTATGCCCATGGCCAGGTTTAGCAAGGAGCCTGGCATGTACTAAGCACTATTATGGTTACAGCTGTTTTTTAGTCTTTCTTATTGGGTGTATAATACAGAGAAGAAAGTGCACAAAATAAAAATGTTGAGTGCAATCCATGGTTGCAAAGCAGAGGCCTGTGTGCCAACTACTCAGGTTCCTGAATAGAACACTGCTGGCCTCCCCCAAAAGTCCCCCTTGTGCCCTCCCAATCTTCATATGCTCTTTATGCACAAAGCGAATCCTTCCTCAGACCTTTGTGGCACTGTTACTATGGTTCCTAAGTGGACACAAAGCCAAACCGTTGATGCCTGGCTACTCTGCTCTGCCCAGGCCTGGCTCCCTGGTCTCACTTCCTTGGGGTCCCTGTACCCCTGGCTGCCTCTGCCCCAGGCGTGGAGACTCCCCAAATGGTTTCCCAGCTTTGGCTGTTCTTTAAATAACCAGTTTGTTAGCAAAATTGCAGCAGTAACACCTCCCTCGCACCGCCCCGGCCTCCATCTTTCCACGCGATGCTGACGGCTGCTCCCCAGGCTCATGCCAAGGAATCCCGTTCTCCGTCACTGGGCCACACACGCCTGGGGCTGCCAGCTCAGCTGCGTGCCCAGCACCTAGCCCTGGGAGAAGGAAGGCACCAAGTGGCCATCATCTTCAGGGGAGACTGAGCCTTTGCTCCCTGCTCTGTGCCTCAGTCTCCCCATCAACCTCCCTCTGGGTCATCGAGAGTTTAATTTAGATGATGAAGAACACGAAGCATGCAGTATCACGCCAGGCACATAGTAACTGTTCAAGACATGCCCTCTGTAGCGCAGGCTGGCCCTGTCCCATGTGTCATCTTCAGGGAGGCCCAGGCATGCCTGCGAATGACTGATCCACAGACACGCACAGCTCTCAGACTGAGACGTCCTCATCACTTCCCCACAATGGCTTCCCAGCCAAATGCCACGGCTGTCTGTGGCTACAGCAGACTGGGGCCAGGCTGGGGGAGCTGGGCTAGGGGTGCTCATTAGTGGGGCCCTTTCCACAGTTATTAATAACAAGGTTGGCACCACAGGCACGTGCAGCTATTTGTTCTGAAAGAAGCATTTCCACGTACATTATTGACAGCAAACTTCACAGGTTTTTTACATTACCCTTGACATTTGAATATTATACATATTTACGAGGCTTTCCCTTCTCATAACCATTCCATCAGGGAGGCCGGGCAGCTGTTGGCGGATGGGAGCCTCGGGG
Source organism: Pedetes capensis (assembly GCA_007922755.1). Taxonomy (NCBI): domain Eukaryota; kingdom Metazoa; phylum Chordata; class Mammalia; order Rodentia; family Pedetidae; genus Pedetes; species Pedetes capensis. Next base: position 169,214 of record VMDO01000539.1, on the reverse strand, counting down.
CAGGGACTGGTCACTTGTTGAGGGCCTGAGCCATTGTAGGCTCAGAGGCCACCGGGCTCTGGGGCACTGCTGGGGTCGGTGGAGGGAAGTGAGGGGCTTCTAATCTCCTCTCTCTCCTTCCTTCCACAGCTTTTACTGCAGACCCTGCTGAGTGCCAGGCTGGGTGCCAGCTGTGGCTGCCTAGAAGACACTGTATCCTACACACTTGGGGAGCTGAGGCCAGATGAGGAGGCAGATCTTTTTTCTTTTTTCTTTTTTTTTTTTTTTTTCAGTATTGGGGGTTGAACCCAGGGCCTTGTGCATGCTAGGCAAGTGCTCTACCACTGAACCACTTTTTTATTTTTTATTTTGATACAAAGTCTTGCTACATTGTACAGGCTACCTATGGCCTCAAACTCATAATACTCCTGCCTCAGCCTCCTGAGGTGCTAGGATAACAGGTATGTGTCACTGTGCCTGGCAGGAGGCAGATCCTAAACCCACTAGCACTGAGCAGTGGCTGAGCAGCCCTGTGCCAGGCCCCTGGCCTCACTGAGTCTCAACTTCCTCATCTGGGAACGAGACCAGTCATGCCAGCAGGCCTGGGGACTTGGGAGATGAGAATGCCATGCAAGAACAAGGAGAAGTCCCAGGCACTGCAGTTGGCATCTCGTGGAGGCCTGAGGTAGCTGGCCCTGCCCTGCGGGAAGGATAAGGAACAGGATCAGGTTCAGTGGCAGTGGCGTGGGTGGGCATGGGCTTCAGGATCCTCAGATGGACATTGGATGGTCAGAGATGGGGCTGAGCCCCATACCTCACCTTGTGTGGGATTACACAAGGTGGGAACTGGAGGAGACACAATGCCCTCTTGGGGGCCCCTGCCATCCCAGGGCCTCCAGCGCAGCACCCTGGTCCTCCTCCCCTCCTGAGCCTGTGCTCAGCCCCTGTCCGGCCTCTGGGTGGCAAGAGCTGGACTTTGAGGTGGCCAGAGAGGGGCCTGCTGTGCATCCTCCAACAATGTCTTCCCCTCTCTGAGGCTGCTTCCTGGAAAACGGGCCTGCTCACCACGCCCACCCATGTTGTCAGGAGGACAGGAAATAACACGCCAGCAAACTGCAAGTTATGCCCAGATAGGGAGCACTCCCGTGGAGGTCGCTTTGCCAGTATGTGGGTGCCGGTGGGTGGGAACGCTGGGCATTTCCCAACCGTGGTAAGTGTGGTGGGTGGGTGAAGAGCCCAGGCCTGTGGGCACAGTCACTTACCAACCAGGGAGCTAGGGGCACAGGAGAAACAGGAGTCAGCCAGTAGACAGCAGGCGTCACCTCAGGAGCAGGCGCTGGACTGAGGGCTGGCACACGCATCCCTCTGGGCACTCCATCAGAGGCACTGGCAGGAAGCAGTGAGGGACAGGGGCCCTGCCAGGTCCTGGCCACACCCAGGGCCACCAGGCACCTGGCAAGGCAGAGGCACCAGAGCCTGCAGGAGAGAGGGAGGAACACTAATTGGAAGTGTCTAAGATCAGTCCTGCACCTTGAGACCCTTGGACAGGCCCCGGGGACGCTAGGGAAAGGAACAACATGGAGCGGTTACCATGGAAACTCAAGTGTTTGTACAACACTACATTTTCCCAAGCATTCTGGCGTCCTGCCTCTGTGGCCCCCACGTTGTTTTTTTAGAGGTGTATTTGCATGTCATGCATATTTACGTGCCTTTCCCACCACCCACAGAATCCCCACAGCAGCCAGGAAGCTGGAGACGAGAGATTCAAACCCTTCCTCCTGTTCCTCCCTCCTTTTCCCTGGATGAGGGAAGTTAGGAAAGGGGCCAGAGTCACACAGTTTGGAGTTCAAATCTCAGCTCACTCTCCCACTTGCTGGGTGGTACTGGGCCAGCAGCTTTCCCTCTCTGAGTCTCAGTTTTCCCACTTGTCAAATGGGGACAAGAGTGCTCCCCTGAGAGTCCTGAGAGGATGCACAAGATAATTCAGGTAGAATGCCAGGCACAAGCGCCACACCAGGTCAAGATCCTGCAAGAGGCCAGGTGCCGTGTTGCACACCTGTAATCCCACCAACTCGGGAGGCAGAGGCAGGAGGATCGAAGGTTCGAGGCCAGAGGCAGCCTGCATAACTTAGCGAGATCCTGACTCAAGATAAAAAAGAAATGGGGTGTGGGTGCAACTCACTGGCAGAGCACTTGCAAAGCATGTTTGAGGTCCTGGGTTCAACCTCCAAGTACCACAAAAACAAAAACAAAACAAAACAAAATGAAAAATACAAGAGGCTCTCACTGTGTTCCCTGTTCCTAGAGCAGAGGCCCCTCATGGTACGACCCCCATAGTTCCCACTGACCTGTCCTGTGGAGAGCAGAGGGGAGCCAGGAGTCCCTCTCCAGCCTCTTCTCCAGAGCACAGATCTTTAAATCAGCCGGGCCAGGGAGGAGAAGGCAACCCAGGAGACATTTGGCTGCCCTGCAGGCCTTAGAGACACTCCCTGCGCTCCGCCCTCTGTGCTCCCATTTACTGGTCAAGAAACTGAGACACAGAGGAACCCCGGAATACCGGACTCCTGGGCATCCTGAATTAGAGGACACGAATTCTGAAAGAGGCACAGACTCAAGATGCACCACAGGGCGTGAAAGTTGCCCTTGTGTGAAAAGCCAGAGCTTAGGAAGACCATCTTCGCCAGGTTGTCACCTGGAGCCAAATTCCCCCAGCGCTGTGGCTGAAGGGAGAGCTGACAGCAGAGGGAGGCGTCCTGGGTGTGGCACAGAAGGGCAGCTGACAGAGTCACGACCTGAGGGTCCCCAGTCTCCCTTGGAGAGCCCAGCTTCTGCCTGCTGAGGAGCTACAGCAAGTCTCCTCCCAGGTCCCCCTTCTTTATGATGGGTGGGGCGAGCACATGAGCAGGGACTAAGGTCCCTGCTGGCTGTGACGCTGTTTAAAATTCTGCACCGTCCACCAGGGATGAACGTCGTGGATATTATGCTAAGTGAAATAAGCCAGACACACACACAAAAAAACAGATATTGCATGATGCTATTTATACAAAATATCCAGCATAGTAACTTCACAGAGACAGAGAGCAGGGTCAAGGTTGTCTGGGGCTGAGTGGTGGGAAACTGGGAGGGAGTGGCAGCTGACGGGTGCAGGGGACTCTTTTCAGGGTAATGAGATGTCCTGAAATGGACTGTGAGGACAGTCACACAACTCTGTAAATAGGCAGAAAGCCATCAAACTGGAAACTTTGAACAAGTGAATGAACGATATGTGAATTATGTCTCCATAAAGCTGTTAAAATAACAATGCTTTAAAAATAATGAAAAAGAATCTCAACTTCCCAATGGTCAGCCACCCCCCAGGAGGGGGGTCCCCTTCGGATTCTGCCTGGAAATCCAGGGACTGTTCTCTCAGGAGGCTCCCCTCCTACAGACCCTCTATCTGGGAGGTCTGTGTGCTTTGCATTCACCTCCTCCAGGAAGCCCTCCCTTATCCCTGGCTAGGTCAGCTCCTCTATCATTGGTGCCTAGGGATGCCTTGGTTTCTTCTTCTCACTTCTGATCCAGGTGATGTGAGGCAATCATCTCCAGCAGCATCGGTTGACACTGTCTCCTCCATAGACGGGGGCTCCTCGCAGGCGGGGACTATCGTCAGCCAGCTTGTGTGTTGGTGTGGCACTCCAGCAACGTCTGCCAAGAGCGCAAGGATGAACCAGAATCCCAGACCCTAGCGTGCACACTGGCTTCTGGTCATGCTCCACTGCCCTCCGGCATGTGACCCTGGGCTGTGGGTCTCAATATCTACCTTGGAGGAGAGCCAGGGAGCAAAAGGGATAATGGGTGTGGAAAATTCTTCATGAAGCGGCCCCTCCAGCAGTCTCCATCTCAGTCCACGGAACCCTGTCCTTCCAGCCACTCCTGTCAAGCCCTGGAGTCATCTTTAATACCTCTCCCGCCATCACCTCCCACATCCAGGCTATCAGTAGCTCCATCCGATCCACCTTCATAATCCGTCAGGAAGCTGATGCAGCACCTTTGCTGCTGCCACGACTGTGCACTAAGCAACCATCATCTCTTGCCTGGATTGTTCATATTTTCCCTGGTCTCCTAATTCTGCTCTTGCTCCATCACAGAAGCCAGAGGAGTCAGGTTAGAATCCAAGTCAGATCCTGCCCCTTCTCAGCTCTAAACCCTCAAGTGCCTCACGTCACCCCAAGTAGAAGCTGATGGCCCTACAGATGCCATAGGCAGCTACTGCAAAGCCTTCCATTCCTCCCTTTACTCTCTGCTTGTTTCCTTTGCCTCAGCTACACTGGCCTTCATGCTCTGTCAAATATATCAGGCATGCTCCAGCCTCAGGGCCTTTGCACTTGCTCTTCCTCTACCTAGCACATCAGTGTTCCAGCTGTCCATGAGCCTTACCCTTACCCCTTCACTGCCTTCAGAATCTTTGTTCACACTGACCTTCCCAACGAGAGGAAGTTTAGCACCACAGTGAGGACTTTCAATCCAAAAGCGAGGGCTCCAGGTAAAAATCCAGGTTCTGCCAGTTACTCGGCTGAATGGCTCTGGGCAAATTTCTTAACTTCTCTGTGACTCAGTTGCTCATCTCTAAAATGGAGCTTAGATGAATTTAGGGCATTGTTGCTCCCTGGCCACTCCCCTGAACACTCCCAGCTCCTGCTTTATGTTCTCAGCACATGTCACTATCAAACAGGACGTGCAATCCACTAATTTAGCCTGATCATTGCTGACCTCTCCCATGAACGAGCTGGCCCCACAGGGCAGAGTTCTGTCTGTCTGGAACATCACCACGCATCGCACCCGGCACGTGGAGGTTCTCAGAAAATGCATCATGTAGCAAATATTTTCAGTGCTGAGTGGACATTTATTGACCAATTGCCATGATCTCTGAGTACTCCCCCCCAACCCCCGCTTCCTTGGAGGTGACAATTCTCTCTCTAGTCTGGCTCACCCCTCAGAGCTCCATGTTTCACTGGCAGCTCTGCTGGCCACCTTGTGGCCACCTCACACCCTGTGTGTCCAAGGCCCAGTGTGTGACCTTCCCCAGAGACCCTGACTTCTTCCGCCACCAGCTAACCTGGTCACCTCTTGGGGCACCAAGAAGTGAGGAGGCTCCTATGGCCCTTCTCCTTCTCCCATGCCCCAGACGTAAAATCCAAGACTCTATCCTTTTGGAAAGACCCTCCTGCCTCTCTCAAATCCCCTCCTCTCTATCCCCAGAGTCACTTCCTGCTGGCCACTGCTCCATCTTCCTTCTGGGAGGGAGTGGCAGCTGAGAGGTGCAGGGGACTCTTTTTGGGTAATGAGATGTCCTGAAATGGACCATGGGGACCGCCACACAACTCTGTAAATAGGCAAAAAGCTACCAAACCGGACACTTTCAACAAGTGAACAAATGATATGTGAGTTACATCTCCATACAGCTGTTTAAAAAAAGCTCCACTGCCTCTCCTCAGCCACTTTCAGTGCAGTGACCAGAAGGACCTTCGTAAGACACAAGTGGAAGCCAGGCCTGGTAGCCCACACCTGTGATCCCAGCACTCAGGAGGCTAAGGCAGGAGGATCATGAGTTCGAGGCCATCTCGGGCTACACAGCAAGACCCCGTCTCAGTAAAACAAAATGAAACAAACAAAACCAGGAGTGGAACAATGAGCCCCTCACTCCACAGCCAGAAAAGTCAAAGTCCTTGTTGGCTCCGGAAACACACAGAATGGGCTCTTTCAAAAGAATTCGGCTCCAGGCTCCTCTCATAAAGGACAGCCTCCCAATCCTTGCCACATCATTCCCAGTTAAAATGGTATTTGTTGTCCAAAAACTTAATTTACAAAATGGATTCACACAGAACCTTTTAGCTCAATACGTATTTGTGGAGTTGAATGGAAACGGCAAAGTAGTTTCTAAAAATAGAGACAGTTCTGTCCATCCGGGCTCCCCACATGCTCTGACCCTCCTGGGGCTCCCCTAGGGGCTACGACTCTGGACCCTTCTCTACTGGCCTGTCCGGCAGCCCCAAGGTGATCCCTCAGCCCTGAGTCCCTCTCACTCAGTGCACCCCGGAGCACTGACCCGGGTCTCCCCTGCCCAGTCACCATCCATGATGGCCTCCTCTGTGCATCAGGGCCTCATCCCAAATGCGAGGTTCATCTCCCCAGCTGCCTTCTGAGCTCCCCTCTGAGGCCCTCACACCATATCCAACATGAACCCCACCACCTCCCTCCCAGCCCACTCCTCCCCAACACCACCACAATCTACCGGTGTCCCCAAGGCAGGGGTGCAGGCGCCCTCTTGATACCCCACCCCAAGGCCCTGCTGGTTCCACCCCTGAAATTTCTCTCGAGCCACAGCTTTTCCTGTCCCTACCCGCCCTGTGCTCAGTTCAGGCCCTGTGCCCCTCAGGACACTGTTGTGCCAGCCACCCAGCTACCCATCCAGCCACTGCTCCCCTGCCATCGCCATCTGCCTGCTGCCCCTGGTCCCCACCCTCCCACAGCACCACCTCTGCCACCTACCAAGCTACCACCATAACCGACCCAGGCCTCCAAGGCTCCAAGCCATGCGGTGTGAAAATGACGTGGACCTTGTCCTTGGCCTCCAGATGCTCACACCAGACCTGGGATATGACAGGTAACAGGAGTTTGTGACACTGGAGGGATAAAGGCGCAGACATAGGGAGGATCCCCCAGGGTGTCTGAGGAGCTCGGCTAGACGGGCAGGGAGGGTTCACTGATGCCACTCCATCTGGACCTGCGGCACCAGGGAAAGAGTCTGGACATCTCAGCCAGCTGTGCAGCCAGACACCGGGGTCTGATCCCAGCTCCACCAGCTTGGGCTGGGTGACTTTGGACAAATGACCTCAGGGCTCCGTGTCTGTGAAGTGGGAACCATAATACAATATGCCAGGTACCAAGCACTGCTGCAAGGGCTCTGGGAGTGAGGGCACGCTCTCCTCCCCTCTCAGCACAGGGCCTGGTACAGCCTGTCCTCCCTCACCCCCAGAGGAGACATTCCCAGCGAAACCTCAGATGGCAATGGACCCTATATATATATACGCTTTGTCCTATATACATATATCCACAATGAAGTTCTGTCTGCAGCCATAGCACCCTGGTATCCGATCCTGCCTGGTCTCAGAAGCTAAGCAGGGTCAGGCCTGGTTAGTACTTGGATGGGAGACCACCTAGGAATATCAGGTGCTGTAGGCTAGGGAGAAAGACTTGGCAAACCACTCCCAAAACAATCCATCATTGAAAACCCTACAAATAGCAGAGAAGCACTGCCAATAGTGCTGGGCATGGCACAGTGTTGGGGAGTGTTTCCTTTTGTTGTACACAGGGTCACTACGAGTCAGACCCAATTCGACAACACCTAGCAATGACATCAAATGATAGTTTAATTTATAACCTAGGCACAGTAAGAGACTAATAACTAATAATAAAATTGAATTAGCACAATATACTGTAATAAAAGTTATGGAAATGTGGTCTCGCTTTTTTGTTCTCTCTCTCAAAATATCTCACTGTACTGCAGATCTGAGCAACCTCAGCATAACTATCTTTTCTTCCCTTTCTGACTGTTCTTTGGTGTACTGGAATTGCCAGCATCGCTGCTCTTGTGCTTTGGGGTCGTTATTGACTGAAACAGGGCTGGCTTGAACGCAAGCACTGTGACAGCTCAACAGCTGACCTAATACCTGAGATGGCCACTAAGTGACTAACAGGTAAGTAGTGTATACAGTATGGATACATTGAACAAAGGGACGACGTGCATCTTGGGTGGTAAGAAGCAGGATGCCTCAAGGTTTCATCATGCTAGGCAGAACAGCATGCAATGTAAACTTATAAATTATTTCTGGAATTTTCCACTTAACATTTTCAGACCACCCTTCACAGCAGGTCACTGAAACTCTGGAAAGCAAAACTGTGGCCAAGAGGAGGATCACTGTATGTGGAAAATGCTTGGTGACAAGAACACTATGATTGCCACACAATATTAACATCTTCCAGTCAGCTAGCAGACGACGGAGCAGTGTACCTAGAGGAGGAGCAGTCTAGCCTTGGTTGAAAATCCTGCTCAGCAGCGGGAGGCTGGGGAGCTTTATGGACCCTGCCCAGGATCCAGTGGGCTGGCCACTCTGCCTAGACCTCAGGCTCTGGCCAGCCCTAGCCCCAGCCCCAGCTCTAACCTTGCCCTCACCAATAAGTGCCCCATGCCAGTCTTACCCGCCACTGCTCAGAACAGCCCCCACTGCCCTAGCATGTCTGGGAGCTCCTAGCATGCTGTGCCTGAGTTTTGAGAAGCTCAGGCAGTTTCCCGGAGAGAAGTCCCTTGCTTTCGCCTCTGACCCATGCAGCACTGTGCAGCCTGCCTGGTTTCCCATCCTGCAGTTGAGAGGACGCTGAGCCTCCAGGAGGAGAAGGAAACTACTGTGCTAAGGCTGCAAGTAACTGGTGAAGCAGAAATGCAAACTCAGGCTGGCCAGACTCAGAGTGCAGGACTCTCCCCTGAGTTGCAGAAGCGCCCCCATTGGGTTCCCAAGACTACAAACAGATGCACACTTTCCCAGTATCAAGCAATGCTCTCCAGTGGGACTTGCATGACAGAAGCGCTCTGATCAGCACGGCCAATAGGTGGCCTCAAGCCACATATGGCTATTGAGCACTGGAAATGGAACCAGAGCAATCAAAGAACCAAAGTTTTATTGTAAAGTTCAACAGCTGCACACAGTTCCTGGCCACCCTCCTGGTCAGCTCAGGACCAGGCAGCTTTAGGCATTCTTAGCCCCAGGCTGCATTACCAGGATGCTTACAACTCACAGAATACATCACTTTGTTAGAAAAAATTCTGCCACGAACCACCTGTTCTCTGCTTTCACAACCTAAGGCTACCTGGCACCCTTTGGCGAGTTGTTCCTATACAGACCAGGGTCGCTCAGGAAACACTTGCTCTGAGCCAACCCGCTTTGTCCCACTCGGAGAGCACAGCGTGGAGGTGCAGTGTACCCTGAGGTTCACGACAAAGCAGATGAGTCCAGAGCCAGCAAATGCCTGGTCTGGGGAGCCATGAGGGCAACTGGCTTGCTGGAGGAGTTGGGGAAGACATCCTAGAGCAGGGACATTCACATGAAGCCACTGTACTCTACAGTTTGCGCTTTCCCATCCTGCCTCCTTCCTGGCTCCCGCCAGCCCTGGGGGAGGGTGGCCTGGCACGTTCCTGGTCTTGCATATGCGGGGTTCCCAGTGACGCACACTTGTGACCTTCGTCAGGCCTACGTGGCCAGCCAGGCCCCTGAATCCTCTCTCCGGGGAAGGGTGGCTCAGGATCCAGCCAGCGGGTACCCAAATCTGTTTTCAGCTGAAGAACTGGGCATCCGATGTTCCCTACATCCTCCAGAGAGCTGCTGTGGATTTCCTCAAACTTCCCAGCCCCTCTGGTGGGCTCCAGAGGTGCTTTGGGCAGCCCCCGCCCTGCCATAGCCTGCGGATGTCCGGAGGCCATGGAGCTCTTCATTCCAGTGACATTCACAGGTGCCAGTGCCCTCAGAGCTGCTGGGGTCTCTCTCCTGCTCCACTTCCCCTTTCCAGGGCACATGGTGGGTTTACCTGTCTCAGGAGGTGTTTCTCAACCCTTCCAGAAGGCAGTCCTGCCTAGGGGTCAGACCACTCCCCCCAGCCCAGGAAACCCACAGCCGCCCCTCCCGTCCCCCCTGCATGCGTCAGCCAGTTCCTCAGGGTGCTTACGGAGCAGAAGGCAGAGAACACCGTGCTCTGCAAACACTTTGGCCCCTACTCTGCGCGTGGCCCCAAACTGGGCCAAACTGAGGACAAGGAGATGAGTCAGTGTCCCCAAGACACCCCATCCTGTGGGGGCGGCAGACACGCAAACACACATCGCTGTCCACAGGGAGGAAGCTGGGGCCCACAGGGGCCCTTGCCCAGCCTGGCTGTTCCAGACACAGCAAAAAGAGGGGGCTCCAGCTGGGCCTGGAGGACACACAGGCGGCCACCAGGTGGGCAAGGCGAGGAAGGGCAGGGGAGGCAGAGAGAACAGCTGGTGCAGAAGTCAGGATGAGGGACAAAGCATGCTGGGGGGGGGACTTTGAGGGATTCTGCAGAAGTGGGGACCCGGTCCGTGTGCTCAGGAGAAGGAAGCGAGTAAGGCAGGAAAGACAGGGCTGGAAACACAGGCAGGGGCTCTGTCCATGGAGAAGGGCCCGCAGTCTAGTCCAGGGGGTGTGGCCTTCCCCGGAAGCAGCAAGAGCCCCCCGGGCTTGGTCAAGTTCGAGTGGGAGATGGAGTACCTGGCGGCTCTGTGGTGCACTCTCCAATTGGGCAGTGTGGTCAGGAGGGCTGACAGTGGCTGCCTGGGCAGTGCACTGGGGCTGGGGACAGCAGAACCTAGAGACGATGGACTATGAAAACCAATCCAGACATACTGAAAACCAACCCAACTGGGGGCTGAGTGGATGTGGGCCTAAAGTAGAGGGAGGAGTGTCGATGACACCCAGGTTTCTGTCCTCATGATGGGGGGATCCACTGAATGCTATGTTGTGGCTATCACAGGAATTGGCAAATTTTCTTTCAGAGCCAATGGTAAACATTTTAGGCTTACAGGCCACAGGCCACTCCAGAGCAGCCATAGACAATCCATAAATGAAAAAGCACGTCGCAACAAGGACTTTTTTGTTTTCTTTTACAAAAACAGGCTGACATGGGCTATAGTTTGCTGACACCTGAGCTATAAACAGCAACAACAAAAACAGAGTTATTATACACCCAGAATGGCCACTCTTGACAGAGCACATGGAAAGGCACAAGAAAAGTCACTGTTCCAGGTGAAGACCCAAGCGTCCCTCTGATTGGCCTGCTTTATCCCCCATGTTTAACCACATGCCTGGGAGAAGGAACATAGTGACTGGCCTAGCCTGGGTCCTGAGCTCTATGTTCTGATTGGCTTAGCTCTGGATGCAAACTCTATCTGAAAGTGAAAGGAAGGGGTGGAGTCAACTTTCTCAGAAACACATGGCTCCCCAACAAAATCTGGTGGGATAGAAAAAGGAAGTTATGCAAGAGAAATGAAAACATGTGTTCTCACAAAGCACTATATGTGAATGTTTATAGCGGCATTATTCATAATAGTCTCAAACTGCAAACAATCCAAATGCCCATCAACCCATGTACAGATCAACAACACGTGGTATATGTACACATATAGTTATACATATAGTAGAATATTACACGGCAGTAAAAGGGAATGAAATGCTGACATATGTAACAATGCAGATAAACAGAAAAATAATGCTAGGCACTGTGGCACACACCTGTAATACCAGCTACTCAGGAGGCTGAGGGAGAACGATCATGAGTTCGAGACCAGAGGCAGCCTGTGCAACTTAGTGAGACCACACTCTGACTCAAAATAAAAAATAAAAAGGGGCTAGGGGTGCGGCTCAGTGGTGGAGAGCTGCCAAGCATGCACAAGGCCCTGGGCTCAACCCCCCATGCTGAAAAAAAAATTATGCAGCATGCAAGAAGCTAGACACAAAGACTACATATTATTGCATGTTTCCATTTATATGATCTATCTAGAAAAGGAAAAATTATGGAGACAGAAAGCAGATCACTGGCTGCTTAGAGCCTGGGGTGGGAGTGGGGATTGGCTACAAACACACAAAAGAAACTTTTGGATCGTGGTGCTGGTTGCACACTGTACAAATTGATTCAAACTCATCAGAATGAATACTTAAAATGAGTGAACTTTATGGCACATAAACTACACTTTACAAAAGCTCCCCAGTGAGAGATGTTGGGCACAGCCACCAGGGTCCCCTCGAAAGGACAATGGTGACATGCTCTGGCCAGGGGACAGTGTGGCAGGTAGGCCAGTGGGTGAACACAGAGGTCACTCTAGGGATAGGCTGGGACAAGAAGGCTAGGGCGGGAAGGATTTCAGCACAGGTGGGGAGCACCTCCTCGGGATGCTGTTTTCCAGAAACACTTGGCTGGGGGAGGCAGAAAATACCTGGGGGAGTTTAGTTTAGCAATAAAAAGCTATTAGTTTTTGATGCGATGATGGTATACTTTATCACCCAAACCAGGACACTTAAATGAGATTGAAGAGGAAGCTGGCTCCAGTTTGTTCAACTAATATTTATTCCACAACAGTTCTGGGAAAATCATGCCATGTGGGCACATTGTTGATACAATATCTACTGTGTGCTGGGATGAATCCTGGGTACGTTATATCCATTATCCCTCTTTAGCTTCACAATGACTCAAGACAAGGCACTGCAGCCACTCTGGCCTCCTTCCTGTTCCTTTGTTTTGCCAGACGCATTTCTGCCTCAGGTCCTTTGCACTTGCTGTGCCCTTGGCTTGGAGTCCCCCTCCTACTAACGGCTTGTCCTTATTTCAATCAGATCTCTGCTCAAATATGCTGTCTTCTAAAATAGAACATCTTCCACCTATTCGTTTTCTGTAATACTTCACTATTTGATGCTTATTTGTTTAATATCTTTTTTCTCTTCTAGAAAGTAAGCCCCTTGAGAGCAGAGACTTTGCCTATTTTGCCCACAGTTGATCCAGCATTCAAAAGAGTGACCATAATTCACATAAAATGCTTAACAAATGTTTGTTGGATGAGTGAAGAGTAACGATCTCTAGTCAGATGAACAAACAGTATGGCAGGCATTGCTAATTGTCTCCCGTAATCGCTTCTCTTTCCTCTTCAGTAATTAAATTTCTGAATTTTAGCTGGGTCTTGGGCCATCCTGAATAAAGTTTACCTTTCCCTACCTTCTTTGCAGCTAGGTATAGCCATATGACCACAGTCTATTCTTGGTAAAAGGATACAAAGAGCCCAGTGCTGTGGCACACACCTGTAATCCCAGTGATTTAGGAGGCAGAGGCAGGAGGATTGCAAGTTTGAGGTCAGAGGCAGCTGCACAATTTAGCGGGACCCTGACTCAAAAAATGAAAACCAACAAAAAGGATATAAACAGAAGTCCTACTTGCCCCCTGCCCCCACTCAGGGCCTTTCTACACATGAGAATTCATTTCTCCTCCCTGGACACCAGCACCCTTGTTAATTATCCACCACCACTACCACCTGACCTTTGTCTGGTGCACAGACATGGGATTGGGCCTCTCTTGACGACTCCCAGGCCAGGTCAGGCTGGGAGCTGGGGAGGTGCCACACATCGGCGCTCCTGGGGTCCTGCCCCCCCAGACATCTGTGAGTTGGTGCCAAAGCATCTCCCCTCCCTGTCACAGCCCTCCTAGGGCAGGGCTGGCATAGGCAAGGCCTGGGGAAGCAGGAAAAGACTGGAGGTGCCCACACCACATGCTGTGGCCAACAGACCCAGGATATCCTCTCAAGTCTCCCTGCTCCGCTGCCTGAGTGTCCATGCTGGAGTGTATGGCGCTCTGTTAGGAGCCCTGTCCTTTCCTATGCCTTCTATAACCAACTCACCTTTGCCTGCTGTGACTTCAGCATGATCCATTGGGAACAGACTTCAAGGTCAGAATGTGAGTGAGTTTCAAGAGCAGAGAGGTGGGTGGGAAAGGACTGGGGCTAGGAGAGCTGGAACTGGGGAAGAACAAATGGGTCCCCAAAGCCTGCAGCTATGGAAGGAGGACCAAGAAAGGAAATAAGGAGGCTTGTAGAAGATGCAGCATCAGAGGCCCTGGCGATCCAGATGAACCTCCTCCTCTGAGTGCCTCATCTGCTTGCGCCTCCCACTCCACACCAGGCACAGCCCGCTTCTCCTGCCTGCACTTCTTCGCGGGCTCTGCTCCCCCGTCCATGGCGCCAGCTGCCAATCTCAGCTGGGAAACAGCTTCCCCACCCAGCAAGGCACAGCTGAAACCCCTAGGTTTCCGGGAGGCCTTCCCCCACAGCTCCCCGCTTCCTGCCCAGTGAGGCCTGAGCCCCCTCTGAAGGACAGCAGGACTGAAGTCAGTTCTTCATTAAACCTCTCAGGCAGCCACGCCGACCTCAGGCCACTGACAAAGGTGGGGAGCCCGTAGCTCTGCAGATCTTTGGACTCTGTCCATACGTTTGGATCTTGGTGGTCTTGGTGGAGCCGGGAATCTGCACAGTAAATTCCCCGGAGAGGTTCCAATGTGCACTGAACCAGGGCCCTCTGACCAGGCAGGCGAGGGGCAAATGTCTGCTGGGGGAAGAATCGGGGGCACGGGCACCCGAGGTCCTGAAGGAAAGCCGCTGGGGTGGGCTGATGGTGAATTCCACTTGCCCACGCAGACACACTTACTAAGCCACTTTGCAGGTAATGCCCACAACAGCTAGCACTGCCTGCGCCCTGGCCACGGTACAGCTCCACCTGTTCCATCTGCGGCGCCTTCAGAACCACCCTGTGGTGCTGCTGCCATCTTCTCCCATTGCACCGAGCACCCGAGGCGCACAGAGAGGCAACCTGACAACCTCTCACAGCTGAGAGTGGCATGGCTGGGATTCGAACCCAGGCTGGCCAGGTTCATCCTATCCACCACAGGATGTACCAGACCCCAGGGTGCAGACATGAACAGTAGCTGGGGCCTGCTTTGTCCGCCATTGGGGAAGGAGACACCCAATCAAAAGCAACACATACTGTCAAACTATGCCCCACGTATGGAAGGAAAAGAAGCGGTTCTCCAGAAGCGGGCCACAGGGGCAGCTACCGCAGGTCCCTCCAAGGATGGTCCCTTTGTCTCAGTCTTCTCATCTACATAATAGAGCAACAAGGCCAGCTGACACCTGGGAGCCTTCCAGAGATTTCCTAGGAATCCAGCCTTCCCCCCTCTGGACCTCAGTTTCCCCACTTTTAGAGTGGGCTGGAGGGCAAGCAGAGCAGAACCGACAGCGACTCTGAATCTCATCAAATCTGGCCCCAGGCTTCCCAAGAACACAGCAGCCTGGGCCCCAAGCACTGGGTCTCTGGAGTGCATCTTCTCCCTGTTTCCATGGTGATGCCAAGGCCTGGGAGGGGAGTGGTGCTGGCCTCAAGGTGGCACCCTGGTTCCTCTCTCACCAGGAAGAGGCCCTCTGTGTCCAGTGGACTCACTGTGTGGAGGGAAGGAGAACCCTTGCCTTTGTGGGCTTATCTAAAGCCCTGCTGCCTCCACCCCACAAGGCAGATGAGGTGGAGGCCACTCTACAAGAAAGGATCTGGTTTCCAGGGCTCTGGGCCCAGTTGAGGGCAGTTCCCACCCTGCAGCCTGTCAGCCAGCTGCTGTCCACGGTGCTGAAACCCCAACGTTGCTCCAACACCAGCCCCCTTGGCAAACACTTGCAAGAACAGGCTCTACACCCACCTAGCCTGGAGGCTGGGAATCAGGAAGATTAGGGATGAGTAGGGAGCCATGGCGAGCTGTGTGATCTCAGACCAACTCTTCTGGCTGTGTGTCGGCTCCCCCAGAATGGGATCAATTTCCATATGAGGTGAATGCATGGGCAGAGTATGGTAGATGGAGGGGCCCAATGACTGTCAGCTATTCCTGTGAGGTTGTGAATGTGTTATCTTGGGATTCTGACTTTGATGGGGTGCTGGCTCTTGTGCCTCACTTCCTTTTTTTTTTTTTTTCCGGTACTGGGGATTGAACCCAGGGCCTCATGCTTGCATGCTTTGCAAGTGCTGGACCACTGAGCTGCACCCCCAGCCCATTTTTTTTAACTTTTTGAGACAGGGTCTCGCTAGGTTACACAGACTACCTCTGGTCTTGAACTTGCGATCCTCCTGCCTCCACCTCCCAAGCCACTGGGATTACAGATGTGTACCATCGCGCCTGGCTTAGTGCCTCACCTTCTAAAGTTTTAACCTGCTTCTAGTCTCAGCAACCTTGTAAAGGACTAAAATGGGGATAAGAATATAGGCAAATAGTCTGAGGCTCACAGAGGTGAAGTTAGTTGCCAAAGATCACACAGTTAGTGAAGTGGGGAGCCGAAATTCAGACCGGTTCACTTTCACAATCACCAAATCTGTCCTGCCCTATTGCCACTGTCCAGATGGGGGAAGTAAGGATCAGAGAGGGCCTGACTTACCATGTCTCACCCAGAAAGCCCAGGGCTCTGCCTCCCAGCACAGACCTCTTCCCACCACTCCAAGCCGGCCTCCCCCGGCAAGGTGACCAGGACACCCTCACACCCACGTGGCCGGAACTGCAGGCAGGCAGCTCCCTCCATGGTGATCTCTCTGCCCTGTCCTGCTGGAGGGTCCTCTGTCAAGGCAGAGACATGAAGTAGCCTAGAGACAGTGTGTGTCACTTGTAGCCATGGGCTGGCGGCCACCCAGAGCCCACCAGTGCCCTTGCCAGCAGGCATCTGTGCACTTCGGCCAGGCTGGTGCCAGGGCAGTGCTGTAGGGCCCCTGCAGCTCTGGCCTGGTTTCCCAGCAACGAGAAGGCCCAGCCACGCACCCAGGCAGCTCCTGGCCCCAATTTCCTGCCGAGTGGAGCGCGCGCGTGTGCGCGCGCACATACACACACACACACGCACGCACACACACGCGCACACACACACACACACACACACACACACACACACACACACACACAGATGTAGCTCAGATCCACCCCAGGGTGGGTGGACACTCCTGGCAGCCTCAAAAATCCAATGCTTTCCCTTTGACCTCCAGTGGGAATGGAGGCCAATGAGGCATTAGAAAGAGGTAGAACCCAAAAACTGCTCCAAGCTGTGCTTCTTCCAAACTGGGTGATCTTGAGTATGTCATAAAGTTGGCCTCAGGTGGTGTCACCTCTACAAAACAGAGCTCCCGGGCCCTGGTGTGGGGCATCAAGGGAGGATGGTTTTGAGACATTAGAACTGGTCACTGCCCACAGGAGGATGAGCTGCTTAAACAAGGAACCTAGAGATAAATCTCAGCTCCCAGGGTTTAGTTCTCCTTGGCCATCCTGCACCCAAGCCACAACTGTCAATTAATTCGTCAGGATGTCTGCAGCAGCCATCCAGGATCACTTTCTCCCAGTGCCCTTCCAATTCATTTCCTGCCTTCCTTCCTTCCTCCCTCCCTCCTTCCTCCCCTCCCTCCCTTTCTCCCTTCTCCTTCCCCCCTCTCTCTCCTCTCTCTCTCTCTCTCTCTCTCTCTCTCTCTCTATCCCTCCCTCCCTCCCTCTCGTTATGTAGTAGAGGCTGGCCTCAAACTCACAATCCTCCTGCCTCAGCCTCTCCAGAGCTGGGATCACAGGTGTGCATCCCCATGCCTGGTTCTCATTTCAATTTCATGTGGAGGCCAGAGCAGACTCTGCAAACCACAGAGCAAGCCGCTGGCTCCCCTAGAGGTTTCCTAGTACACAAGGTGCAAAGCCTCTAAGGCTCAGGAGGCCCCTTCATGCCCCTGGTCAGTCCTGCTCCCTTCCCCAGCCCCATCTCCCCTCCATCCCCCTACCTCAGCCCCTGTGCCACGCTGACCTCCTCACCCTTTCCTGGACCTGCTGGCCCCAGGCCCACCCCTGGCTCGTTTCCTCAGCATTCATGTGATTGGCTCCTCCTCATCTCTCAGGGCTTAGCACAAATTTCACCTCCCCTGAGAGGCCTTCCCGGGCCCCCTGGCATCTAAGGCGCCCCCCAGTATCAGATATTAGCTCTGGCTTTTGGTCTCTGCTGCCAATTAGAGGGGAAAACTTCTGCCAGCAAAGCCAGGGCTACAAATGTGTGTGCTGGGCACCTAGTATGTGACTCTCACAGGTCCTGACAATGAGGAGCCCTCTGTTGAGTGGCCCTGGACATGGGACCTGGCCTCGGTGGGTCTTTGGAGCAAAGCAGCTGCCTCTGAGCCCCTCCCATCCAGCTGGCCGTGGCTGCCTCCATCCAGGCTCCGCCCTGCGCTGACCCATTTTTGGAGACTTCTCTGAGCTCAGGCAATTGCTCCCTGCAGGCCCCAATCCCATAAATCACAACTGATTCCACTGAGGGGGTGGCTGCTGGTGCCCACGCACTCTGTGGCCATTAATCAACATTGGTGGTACTGAGATGTCACAGGGCCTATGGTAGGAGCTGGGCCCAGCCTTCAAGGCTGGGAAACCTGCTACATTAAAGCCTTAAGCCCCCAACTTGCCCCTTGCCCTGACACCCTCACCAGCCTCTGGTATCTATCCATTTCCCCCCTTCAGGCAACAAAGGTTCCCATTACTCCCTCAAGAGGCACCCCCATAGCTTCCCACTGTGGTACAGACAGCTATCCTACACCCCACTTTACCAAAGAGGAGTCTGAAGCACAGAGAGGAGTGGTGATTTGCTCAAGGCTGCACAGTAACTGTGTGGGCCTCCCTGGCTCTAAAGCTTCTGTCTTCGACCTCTTGCTAGGGAGATCCTGGTCCAGGAAGAGGGTTCGGGGGAGCTGAGCCACCACTCAGCTCTGTCCAACCTAAGGAAAACGCCCCTGGCTGTTGTGCTTATGTTCACAGCCCATTCCCTGGACCTTGGGGGTCTACTCCCTTGCCATAGGCTCCTGGAAAATTATCCCTCTCCCCTCAGCATCCTGATCCAACATCCCCTGTTCCCTATCTTCAATCTGCTCAAAGCAATGAGGAGAACATGGAGTAAGGGGTCTCCAGGAGCTATTTCTGTACCACCGGCGTGCAGAAGGGGCCCACTGGGTGCCAGGGATGATGGACCAGTCGCACCAGGAAGCTGGGAGGGCAGGCTGGCCCCTTCCTCCAAAGTCTGAGGGACCCTAGGCAGAGGCTATCCTCCAATCTGTTTGCCCACCCAATATTTACCAAACACCTGCTGTATGCACTACAGGGACGGAGGGCAGCAACCTGGTGTCTGACCTGAGTGTGGGCGCCGGGGTAGATTGCCCAAGATCACACCCATCTCCCATGCAGTGCCATGGCCTTCATCAAGTCCTGTGGCCTCCCTGATGTCACTTCCTCTTCTCTACGATGGAAATGATGGGAACAGAGACTCTCTCCAGGGGTGACTGTGGGATAAAAATCCTACAAAGGTGGTTGCATGGTTGCTGGGCACATAGCGGCCACTCAACAAGTACCAGGTGTTACTGTGATCGTTTTCACAGGCCAGGCCCTTTGCTAGGGGCCAGGGTTGGCGCAAGTCAAATGGACTCTGAGCTCCTGGCACTGAGGAGAGAAAGGCTAGCAAAAAAATTTACATCATGATAAGTGTCCCAAGGGCCTGGGACAGAGAAACCCACAGGCCAAGACAGGGGTTACAGAAGGCCTCCCTAAAGGACACTTGAGCTGAGAATCTTGGTGGGTAAGAGCTGGTGACTTGTTCTGGGCAGAGGCTTGGTAAGTGTTTAAGGCTGTGAGAGAATTGTGCAGCCAAGAAGGAGGGAGTGCAGGAGTGGGTTCCCTCTCTGGGCCTCAGTTTCCCTCTCTGCACCAGGGCTATGGGAGTGGAGCAAACCCAGATTGCCTGGGGAGGGGTGGGCAGTGCTCAGGGGGCCCTGGCTACCTGCTGCCATGTGCCCTTGCCCATGTCCCCTTCCTCTTCATCCCCTCGGATTGACTACCAGTCGTGCCTGAGTCACCACTTCAGTGACAGCTTATTATGCCACCCCCTCCACCTGCCTGATGGCAGTATCTGCATCAAACTCTCTGCCTCCCCGTGAGGGGCCTGGCCTCCTGCAGGGACCCCTGAAGTCCATCTCCATTGGAAGGGGGGGCACAGCCCCCCCCATTGCTCTCATGCAGGCCCTGCCCCCAGGACTCCAGGCAGCCTCTGCCCTGATGTGGCCATTCCTGAAGCTACAGGGGCCACGGTGCAATGAGGCCAGCAGTGACCCCTGACCCAGGCTGGGTGTGTGTCTGGGGCCCTGGCATGGGCTGGAATTTTTGGGAGTCCCCGGTGGCTTCCTCCCTGAGCTGGCCCCTCCCCACTGCCGTATGCCAGGGTCGAGGTGAGTCACTGGAGCCCTGCCACGCACGCAGGCCCGTGCCTCTGCTCCCAGAAAGTAGCCCTGTGCAGGCGAGTCAGAAGACTGAGCCAGGCAGCCCTGGCCCAGTCCTCAATGTGTGTGCGTGGGTGTCCGGGGACACCTCCCTTCTGTCCTGTCCTCACTGCCAGAACAGGAAGAATTTCCTGAGGGAGGGGCAGCCAGAGGGAAGAGCTGACACTGGGGACATGGGGGACACCACTTCTACTTGGAACTCTGTTCCCAGCAGTGTGGGGCTATGGCTGTCTCCCTTGTGGGGTGCAGGGCTGATTAGCATATTCCTGATGAGCGATCTCGCCATGGATATGCTAACTGAACAAAGCTGGCTCTAGGTTCCCCTCTTTCCCTTGCTCTTGTCCTCAGTTCTGCTGCTGCCACAGGCTCCCGGCCTCCCTCTGCCTCAGCTTCCCAGCCTAGAACACACGCTCTTCCCAAGGTCTGGCACTGGGCCCTCTGGGACCTGCCCTCGCCTGCCATTCCTACTGTGACAGCTTTGCTGGGGCCGTGGAACTCAAGCCGAGGCCAGCCCTGGCTCTGCCGCTCCGCTGGTCCATTCCTTTGCAGTCTATCTCAAACAGCACCACAGGGTTCTGACAGATGGCCTCAAATGGACTTTGTGCCACTCACCCCCTCTACATGCACACTGGTCTCTCTATCCTCCCTCACTGAGGGGGCAGCCTGAGCACCTCAAAATGCACACTGGCTTCTGCCTAAAACCCTCCATGGCTCCCACTGCGCTTGAGATAAAGTCTGTGGTGCCACCTGTGGCTGCTGAGTCCCCACCCCTTCAGCTGCATCCTTCTGGCTCCCACTCCCCTAGCTCCCGGTGTGTTCCGAGCCTTCACACTTGCTCTGCTCCCTCCTGCCTCTGTGCCTTTGCCATACTGTTTCCCTGTCCCACGTGGCCTTCCTTCCTGTTCACCTGGGGAGCTGTTGCTCATTCTTGAGAGTTTTGGGTAAACCATAGTTCCATACGGATGACCTCCCCACCCCTAACAGGGTTGGGACCCCACACACACTTCATTGCCTGGTTGCATTTGGTCATTTTTTGTGGTCATTTGATGACTCGCTCACAGGTGTGGGAGCTGAGGCAGAGGCCAGGCCACCCAATGGCCTGCACGTAAGTGACACTGAATAGCCATTTACTAAGTGAATGACTGGTGGATTTTACTATAGTTCTAGCAGCTTCCAGATGGCCCTCCCTGCCGCCCCCTTGTACTCGTGGCTGGGTCCCTGCCAGAACCCAGTTCTCGGTAGATAATGTGCCCCACACATGTCCAGCCCCAGTGTGTCACACCGCTTAAGGAGCGTCCCCACCCCCACTGTCCTAGCTTCCTGGGCTCCTGGGGATCAAGAGGTTCATGAGCATAAGCTGTGCACCCACACGCCCTGGGAGGACCCAGGCTGACCAGGCCCCCGAGACCACTTCTCCCTCCCCTCTCAGGGACTCTGCCTCCTCACCCTGGGACAGGCTGAGCCCCATTCCTTCTCGGCAGACTGGAATCCACCAAGGGGTGTCACGGCATCCCCTTAAATCCCAGCCAAGGTGGCAGGCAACCACCAGCCTAGGCCTTCTTGCACTAGGAGAGGTGGCGAGGGCCCAGTGGTCCCTCACAGGGACACAAGATAAGCCTGGGCTTCAAAACTCCTGGGAACACTAGGCATGATGGCAAACACTTGTGATTCCAGCAACTCAGGAGGCAGGGGCAGGAGGATTGCAGGTTCGAGGCCAGAGGCAGCCTGCATAGCTTAGTGACACAGTGTTTCAAAATAAAATGTAAAAAATGGGTTAGGGGTGCAGCCCTGTGGTAGAGCACTTGCAAAGTATGTGTGAAGCTCTGGGTTCAACCCCCAAAATGCCACAAAACAAAACAAAACACACAAACCTCCTGGGAGAGAAGCCTCCCCTTCATAAGGGAGGAGCTTGGGTCACAGCTCCTGCCCCTGCTGCAGCCAGGAAACCCTGGAGGAGGGGCAGTGCCCTCCCTCCCATCTGCTTCCCAGCCTCTCCACCAGCAGCTCTTGCTCTCTCCCTGGCCCCCCTTCCACAGCTGCCCAAGGAAGGCCTACTCACGCTGCACCTCTGCTCCACACTGCCTTCTCTGCGCCTACCCCCAGTGTCCCTGCTCCCCACCACACAACTTCCCTCCTACTCTTGTCCGCACAGCACTGGGTGCAGTAACATAATTTGAATGAATTCCCGGGTGAGTGGGCACCACCCTGAGCCCGCCTGTTGGTTCCAGCTCTACCTCGGGGTTGGATCCAATCTGGCCTTCAGGGGGCAGATAGATCAGGCTGGGGTTCAAGCTGGGCTTTGTCCCTTGGGCAGGTAGCTTACCCTCTTGGAGCCTCGCCTTCTAGTGTGCAAAGTGGATTTGGTGTCTCCATCCAGCATGGGGAAAAGCAGCAGTGGCTGGGTCTCACCCACTCTCTCCTGACTCCTAGCTCCCAGACTGAATTTTCCTTTTTTTTTTTTTCCACCTCTCAAGTTCAAATGCTCCCAGCGTATGAGCTGTCAGGAGGAGGCAGAGGTGTGGGCACACCAGGGAGGGGCAGAGACAGATACCCTGATACCAGGAGCTGGTGGGGGGAGGCCCATGAGAGGTCTGCTTGCTCCACGGTATGAGGGAGGTGGGAGTGTCTCTCTGCAAAGGCAGAATCAAAGTAGGACCAATGCCCACTCTGGGTGGGCACAAAGCCACGGTCAACTCAGGGCACATGGAAGAAGCATGGAAACCAGAGAAGCAGGGAGAGGCAGATGGTTTGGCCTCCTTTGGGGCAGAGCAGAGCTCTCCAGTTCCCCTGCCCCTTGGATTGCTAGACCCCATTCAGCCCCCTCAGTTCCATCCACATGCCACATGCTAGGAGTCATTTGTCCACAAATACTCATATCCCAGCCTTCTAGGCACTGGAGATAAGATGTGAACAAAACACCCATGGCTGCTGACCTAACAAATGTACAATATGGGGACTGTGATCACTGCCATGAGGCAAAATAAAGCAGGATGAAGGGTGAGACAGAGGACCCTATGAGAGGGAGACGTGTGAACTCAGGAGGGAGGAAGCCCTATAGGATTCTGAGGGTAGAGGGTTGCAGGCAGAGGCAACAGCAAGTGCAAAAGTCCTGGGGTAGAAATGGGAAATTGATGGAGCTGCCAATATTGGTCACAGGAAGAGCACAGGATAGGGCATCAAGGATTGTTAGCTGGGTGGCCTTGGAGGCCAGAAACCTCAGCTCTGTAGCCTTTGTTTCCTTAACGGTCCAATGGGCATGGAACGATGTCACAGATGTTATGAAGATGGAAGTAGAGGAAGGCAGGGGAGGAAGTGCCCTGCAGCTTGGGGAGAAGCAGCTGTTTGATCCACATTCCTCTCTGACTTGATCTGGCAGGTCCTGCGTGCCCTAAGTTTTTATCGTCCACCCTAGGGAATAAGTCAGTCAGCAAAGGCAGAGAGCCCAGGCCCCTAAGCTGGAACGCATAGGCAGCTCTGGGAACCATGGTCCCAGGGAGGACTCAGGAAAGGCTTCCTGAAGGAGGCAGCTCCAACCTTCTTCTGGAAGGATGTGCAGGCGGCCAAGAGGAGAAGGGAGGCTCCTTACGTGGGGAAACAGCATGTGCAAAGGTGGGGCGGGCGGGTCAGGACTCCTGAGTGTCCTAGGAAGATGAGAGGGAGGAGGGGAAGGAGGCAGAGATGACATCAGTGATAAGCAGCTGTGTTCAC
Source organism: Pedetes capensis (assembly GCA_007922755.1). Classification (NCBI taxonomy): domain Eukaryota; kingdom Metazoa; phylum Chordata; class Mammalia; order Rodentia; family Pedetidae; genus Pedetes; species Pedetes capensis. Next base: position 145,584 of record VMDO01000539.1, on the reverse strand, counting down.
AGGGCATTTATGATGTGCTGGGCTCAAATACACAGCCTCGCTTGACCCTCCCAGTCCTGGCAGTCACAGGAATGCCACCTCCATGTACTGAGTGGACAGTACGGGGCAGACGCTTGGATCATCTCCTTATTCTACCTAGTGGCCCTTCAAGGCATGAGCACAGTGCTCCCATTTCACAGAGGAGCAAACTGAGGCTGCAGCCACACAGCAACTTGGCCAGCATCTTGTAGCCAGTGAGTGGCAGAGACAAGACTGGAGCCCCCCAGCTCCCACAGGTTAGGGCACCTGGGAGCGGCAGAATGGTGTTGAGAAGGAAGCAAATGTCATGCGATCTGTTCTGGAAACATCTTCCAGTTGCACAAAGAGGGAGGGCTAAGGCCCTACAGGGGCTGCTGCCACAGGCTCCGTGGGAGGGCCCCGGCCTCCGCCTCCCCACGGAGGGAGGCACAAGCCTGAGTTCCGAAGCCTCCAGCTCTGGGAGGGGAGAGGTGAGCGCCTGGCAAGGCTTCCTCCCACCCACCCTAGGGGCTCAGGCGCCAGCTCCAACCTGCAGCTTTAATTAAAAGGCCTTTTCAAACCATTAGCAGCAATAATAATAAAACCCTAAATAGGAACAATAAAGCAGTCGACTGTTGGAGAATTAAAATGGGCACCTGGCGTTCTGCCACCCCCCAGGGGGCACCTGGCTCAGGAGGGAGGCATGATTTTCACCTCCAGTAGACTTGTCAATCCCAGACACCAGTTGGAAGAGGCAGCACTGAGGGAAGGGGACCACAGCGTGTCCGGATCAGGCTCCCTCTGGGCTGCTTTAGGGGACAGGTCCACGGGAGGTAGACGACTGTGGCTGCTGTGTGCCCAGCGCCCCCACCAAGGATCAGCAGCCCTCCCTTCTCTGCCTTCACCCAGCCCAGCTTGGCAATCAATTTGGCCTCTTGCTCCTAATCCCCAGCCCTGGTTCTGGTTCAGGTCACCTTCCTCTTCCCCTGGAAACAGCTCCAGCCTCCTAGGGGGTCTTCATGCCCATCTGGGCCCCTGAAAATGGTGCTGCACCTCTGGGACCTTCTGAACTACTGACCACACCTGGCCTCCATGCTTCCCCAGAGATCTCGCCAATGGTACCTCACCACCTCCAGCATGCCCCCATGCCCCAGCCCTCACCCCTTCTCCTCGGTTCCCCGAGTGAGCCCAGCCCTTCCAACCACAGAACCTTGGCATGGAAAAGTGCAAAACAGACCTGCAGCCCATCCCTCCCTTCATGAACCTCAAAACACCCCAAAGCCTCCCATAACTCCCCACCCTGCAAAGCCCCAGCTGTGCATCTCCACATTCGAGTATTTTTGTCACTGTCTTGCCTGCCCCCCCACCATTCACAAGCCTTCGGGGCCAGGATGGCCTGGCTTGTTCTCAGCTGTGCCTCTATACACAGCATCGGCACACAGTGCTCAATCAATGCTTGTTGAACAACCCCGCAGACACAGCCCCCCTGTCCACAGAGCACTGGCCATCTTTCCTGCAGTCCAACTGGTCACCAGGCCCCTGGAGTTGCAGCTGGGCCCTATGGTGGGGTATGGGGCAGTGGCCTTGCAGCCTCCTGGGTTGCTGCTGCTGACGCCCCCAAAGCTCCCACCCCCACCCCGAGCTCTCCAAGCCGTGCCTTAACTCCATATGGTGGGCCCTGGGGAGGATGGTCCCAGTATTTCTCATCTGTGGTTTTGCCCACTTGGCAAACACCTGTTGGCGCCTCTGCAGCTCCAGCCCCAGGCTGGGTACATTGGAGCCAGACCCATGGGAACCCATCCACAGCAGGGACAGCCAGCCAGGAAGTGAAGGAGAACCTGCAGGACAGGAGGGAGATCGCACAGCCACACACGCACTCAAATCCTCACCCCACCACTCACTTGCTGCAGGGCCACAGCCAAGCACCCCAGCCTCCCTGGGCCTGCTTCCTCAGAGCATGGGGACAAATCTGCCTCACGCCACGAGGACTCAAAGCTGCACCCTGGGTAAGGAACAGGGCACAATGTCGGGTGCGTTGTGGGTGCAGTGGCGGGGACGCTGGTGAAGGGGGTCAAGGGGCATGTGTGATTTCCCCAGAGGCGGCATCTGAGAAGAGGGAGCAGGGAAGGAAGCCTGGGAGAATATACAGGTGTCCTTGAGGCATATGGGGAGGAGCAGCTTGCCTGCTGTGGCGGCTGGCAACAGTGGGCAGCGTGGGAACAGGGAGGAGCCCCTCGAGGCCTCATCCCTGCAGGCACCCAGCTGCCAAGGGCCTGGAAGGCCACATCCAGGGCCGGGGGCACCAGCCTGCAGAGTGGGTTTTGTTTTCAGGGTTTAAAAAAACCTCTTTGAAGCCGGGTGTGGTAGGGCGCCCCACAATCCCAGTTCTCAGGAGACTGAGGCAGAAGGATCAGTGTGAGTTCAAGGCCAGCCTGGTCTACTTAGCAAGCTCCAGGGCAGCCTGGGCTTCGCAGTAATAAACAAACAAACAAAACCAAACAAAGCACCAACCAACCTACTAAACAAACAAACAACCCTCCTTTTTAGCTGGGCATGTAGCTCAGCAGTAGGGCTAGCAGTAGTGCTAGGCAGTAGTTGCCTAGCACTCTCAAACCTTCAAATTCCATCCCTGGCACCACATACACACACACACACACACACACTCTCTCTCTCTCTCTCTCTCTCTCTCTCTCTCTCTCTCTCTCTCCCTTTATTAACTTCTTAGTAGGAAGAATTTCAAGCACAAATGCAGGGGGCAGAGCCACATTTACACAGTGCACTCTGAGCCCGGTGAGCAGGCTGCCTCAACCCCTGGGGAATCCTGGCACACCCATGCCTCAGAGCCCTGCCTCGCCCCAATGGCCCCAAAGTGGGTCCAGGTAGCCTTGTCATCTGCAGCAAGACCTGACTGTCTGAAGCCCCCATCCCTTCCCCAAACAACCAGGCAGGACAAATGTTCAATCTTAGAGCTGGAAGTAGCATCTCTCTTTTACTAACAGGAGTAAAAAGAGAGAGAGAGAGAGAGGAAAATATCAGTCTTTTTTTCCAGCCAGACTACATTTCCTGCCTGTGAGAGGGTGAGAATTTGCTCTTGGAAGGAAGGAAAGCACTCCTGTCTGGAGCTTCCTCTTTGAAGCCCCATGAATATACATGGTGGCAGGCAGACAGCACTGAGATGCTAACAAGCTGCCTTACCTGGGGAAATTGGGGTCACTGGCTTTGAGGGGCCATGGTTGTGGCTGGCTGGTGTGCAGAGGAGGTGCTGGGAAAACTGCAGACCCAGGCCAGCCCAACTCGGACTCTGGCAATTCCTTTCCCCTCTGAGCCTCCACTTTCTCGCCTGCAAAATGGGGATACTCCCTGCTGGCCTGTCAGCGTAGAGAGGACGCAGTGCAGCCCCCAACACAGCACAGGATACAGGATGCATTCAGTGAGTCCAGTTGCTTATTCTGCAGAACCTCAGAAGGCCCAGGAGGGGCCACTGAATGACTGCTAGTGGAGAAAGCTGGGCTTGGCAGTCTGTCCAACCTGGGTTCAAATCTCTCTCTGTCTGCCACTGGCTTGTACCCTTAGATAAGAACAGCATCCTCTCTCATCCTTGCTGTCTGTGAGCCTGGCGCGGGGTGGGGCAGGGCTGGGCACAGATAGGATGCAGCTGTCCAAAAGGGAGGGCCTTGGAGATCTGCCTGCCTGTTTCTTGGTGAAGAAGGGGAGTCTGGAAGGCTGAGAAGGACTCACTGGAAGGATCTGATGCCCAATCAAGCCGACCTTAGTCCCCACCTGCGGCTGGATGATGGTGAGCCTCCTCGGTGAGCCTCCTCAAGCAAGTGCCTACTCCAGGTGAAAACCACAGGAAAGCGAATCTGATCACATCCCCTGCTCTGCAAAGAATCCTCCTCTACTGGGGAAAAGCTAAGTCCTTCCTTCGGCTACATGCCCCGGAATTCCCACAATCCCCTCCCTGCCCCCAGGCTTTCTCGGCCAAACCTGAGCAGATCAGGCACCATCAGCCCGTTCTTGTGTTCTTGCCTTGGAGCCTTTGCATCTGCTGTTCCCTCCCCCCACTCTACCTCAGATCTTCCACAGATGGGCTCCTTTCTGAGTGTCCAGGCCACAGCTCCAGTGCTACCTCCCCAGTAGACCCCTCCCACCCTGCTGCTCTCGGCCATAGCATTTACATTTAAGGCAACTATTTTATTTTTATTTCCTTATTTACTTGTTCAGAGCCCTGTGAGGGCACATCTGGCTCCAGGGCACACAGTAGGTGCTCAGTGAACACCTGTTCAGTGCCTGCGAGTGAATAAGTGGACAGACGTCAAGGCTTCTGTTTTCTGCATCTCTAGTTGATGGGGGGGATCTCTGCTGCCAGGGAGACCCCCTTCCCTGGGCCCTCTCCCCAGGGACAGAGCCAGTGTCTGGCTGAGGATGGTCAGACAGAGGGCAGCAGCCTGAGTGACCCCTGCCTGGCTCCTAATGCTGCCCAGACTGTAGGTCTAATTGCTACAACCCTGGAGCAAAGTGGCTTAATGAGGCAGATTAATGCTTCCAGGCCGTCCCTCTCCCTCCCTGGCCTTCAGGGAGCTGGAGGAAGGGAGGCAGAGACTACGGGGGATGGGATTCTTGGAGGCTGGGGTGCCTGCCCCCAACCTGGCTGCCCACCTAGCCTCTCCCATGCTTTTCTGGGCCCCCTGACACCTGTGGGTCAGCCATAAAGGGCAGGGAACAGACACTGATTAGAAACCTTTGGAGTGAGGGCACTGGATATGAGCACCACTTATTTTTCCCAACGTGGAAGTGACCATACCCTAGGCTTGGAGAGATGGAGTGGCCTGTCCACAGGCTCCTGGCTAGCCTGACCACCCTCTCTCACAAGCTTCACCTTGTAAAGGAGACAGGGCCCAGCTCTGGACTGCTGGACCCACTCCTCACTACCTGGATTATAATCAAGGCAATGGTGGGTGATGCTAATTAGAATAGTCATATAATATCCAGAACAACATCTAGTATTACTACACCCTGTGAGAGTAACTAAAACGTCCCTGAGGTCTCAATGACCCCATGAGGCAGAGCCTACTTACGCTCATTTTACAGATGAGGAAACTAAGGTACATGGAAGGGAAGATGCTTGGCCGAAGCACAGGGTAGATAAGCAGCTGACTCTAGAAGCCATATTCCCCACCACAACCTCCATTCAGATCCTAACGCAGGCCCTGGCTGTCGGGTGGTGTCCTTCTCCAGTCAGTCACCCAGCTGCTCAATAGTACACCCAAGTTCAAACTCAAAAATGTTTGGCTCCAATGATCTAAGCTGTTTCCTTATAACTTCCTGGAATTTCCAGGCCAATCCAATGCAAAATTCTATGCTTTGTGATCATTTTGTGCCAAACCCCCTTCCCACACCCCAGAAAAGGGGCCTAAATTTGCACACCTGCCAATAGGGTCTGTTGTTGTTGGGTGCAATTGAGTTGGGTCTAGCTCAGCAATCCTATGTAGAACATAGTCCAACTCATCAATCCTATGGAGAACAGAGCGAACACTCCCCGACACTGTGCCATCCCCAGCATTATGTCAATGCTTCTCTGCTATTCATAGGGTTTTCAATGGCAGACTGTTTCAAGAAGGGGGTGCCAGGTCCTTCTCCCGTTTTTGCAGTGCTAGGGATTGAACCCAGGGCCTCAGAGAATGCAGAGCAGCACTCTACAGAGCTAAACCCCAGGCCCCCAACAGGGTCTGTTGTTGTTGTTAGGTGTCCTGGAGTCATGTCTGACTCACAGTGACCCTCATAGGGTTTTCAATGGCTGATTGTTTCAGGATTGCCTCGGGAGTGGATTGCCACATCCTTCTCCCATTTTTGCGGTGCTGGGAATTGAACCCAGGACCTCAGAGACTGCAGAGCAGCACTCTACCAACTGAGCTAAATCCCAGCCCCTCCAACAGGGTCTAGGAAGGCCTGTTTCCCCACATTCTTGCCTACACTGAACTTCACTTTTTAAAAGACCTGGCAGTGTTGTATGCTAACAAGACATATCGTTATTGTTTCCAATGGCATTTCTTTCATTTCACTGTGTTTTAGCCTATGTGTGAATATGTGGCCCAACTTGTGAGGGCTGAGGGCCTGCCAGCTGGAAGCCATGAGGCCCTGTGTTCCAGCACAAGAAGTTCCTAGGAGAAGCCAAGTGATCAAGTGAAGGGGCCTACCTACCCAGCCACCTGACATCTTGGCTACTCTGTCATTGTATACTTTGACCTTGGAAACAAATCCTACCTGGACACAGAATGTTCCAGAATGTAGGTATCTCTCAGCCTACGGGATGGATGGAGAAACTCAATCAGGAGTGGCCTCCACCAAGCTTTCAACCCTCCTCTCTGTCCCTGAGCCTCATTCTGCTATGTGTAAAATTCTAAAACAAACCATCAAAGTCAAGAAACTTCATATTTATACAAGAAATATGATGGAAATGACACCAAGAGAAGGCATAATCCAATTGTTCAAATCCAGTGGTGAAGAGAAATTCCTGAAAATAGCCAGAAAAATTTAAAAGGCATGTTACATACTGAGGAACAAAGACCATTACAGCATATTTCTTGTCAAAAATAATGCAAGTGAAAACACAGTGGAATGACATCTTTGAAATAGTGAAAGAAAAACAAAGCGGTCAATTTAGAATCCTATGACCAGTGAAAATAACTTTAAAAAACGATGGTGAAATAATAACTTTCTCAGACATAGGCCAGGCATGGTGGTACATACCTGTAATCCCAGTGACTCCAGAGGCGGAGGCAGGAGGATTGCAAGTTTGAGGCCAGAGGCTGCCTGTGTAACTTAGCGAGCCCCTGTCTCAAGATAAAAAGTAAAAAAATGGGCTGGAGTGCAGCTCAGTGGTAGCATGTTTGCAAAGTATGCGTGAACCACCCAGTACCTAAAAAAAAAAAAAAAAAATTCAGACATAGAATTCATCAGCAGCAGACCTATGCTATAAGCAATGTTAAAAGCCTTCAGGCTGAAGGCCTATACCAGAGAGAAATAGCATCTACAAAAAGGAATGAAGCAAACTGGGAATGATAACTACAGGGTAAATATATAAGATTATTTTTCTCATTATTTAAATCTCTTTAAAAGACTATTTAGATAAAAAATAAAAAATAGTGTTATATTTGTAATATATGTAAAAGTAAAGCACATGATAAAAATAGTACAAGATCAGGAGAGAAATGGAAGTATACTATTGTAAACGTTCTCCTCCTATATATGAAGTGATGTAATACCACTGAAAGCAGACTGTGATAAGTTAAAAATGTATATTATAAACTGTACAGCAACCACTAAAATAACAAAATAGACTTATAGCTAATAATCAACATGAAGATAAAATAGAGCCAGGCACCACAGTACATGTCTGTAATCCCAGTGACCTGGAAGGCTGACATGGGAGGATCTCGAGTTCAAGGCCAGAGCCAGCCTAACTTAGCAGGACCCTGTCTCAAAACAAAAAATTAAAAAGGGGGTGAGGGTGCAGCTCAGTGGTAGAGCGCCTGCCTAGCATGCAAGAGGCCTTGTTCCAATCCCCCAGTACTGGGGGGAAAAAAAGAATAAACAAAATAGAATGATAAGAATATTTAATTAATTCTAAAGAAGGTAGAGAAGATGAGCACTGCGGCACATACCTATAGTCCCAGCTACTCAGGAGGCTAAGGCTAGAGGATTGTAAGTTCAAGGCTAGAAAGAAACTTCAAGGCCAAAAAGAGCCTGCACAACTTAGTGAGACTGTCTCAAAACAAAAAATAAAAGTGGCTGGGGGTGCAGCTTAGTGTGGAGTGCTTGCCTAGTATGCACAAGGTCCTGGGTTCAACCCTCAGTACTGGAAAAAAAAAAAAAGAAAAAGAAAAAAATGGCAGAGAAACAGGAAAAAGGGAAACATGAGTATGAGAGATAGACAGGAAAATAAGAAAACAACACGATACAAGACTTAAACCCAACCATGTCAACCCTCCTATTAAATGTAAGTAGTCTAAATGTCTCAACTAAAAGGTAAAGATGTTCAGGTTAGATTTTTTTTTTAAGATCCAACTATATGCTACCTATAAGAAATGCACTTTAAATATAGAAACACAAATAGGTTAAAACTAAAAGGATGGCAAAATATAGACTATGTTAACACTAATCCAAAGGAAACTGGAGGGCTATATTAACATCAGAAAAAGTATATTTCAGGGTTAAAGAAAGTAATTCTATAATGATAAACGGGACAATTCATCAAGAAGAAGAATCTTAAAGATTTATGCATTATAATCACAGCTTCAAAGTACACAAAGCAAAAAGTGACAGGAATGCAAGGAAAAATATGCAAGTCTCTAATTATAGTCAAAAATTTCTATGCCTCTCCCTCAATAATTTGTAGAACAAATAAGCAGAAAATAAATAAAGATACAGAAGATTTGAACAATACTATCAACTAACGGCCTACTTGACATTTATAAAACACTCCATCCACTAACAGCAAAATACACATTCTTTTCATGGAAAATTTATAAAAACAGATCATATTTTGGGTCATCAAATAAGACTCAATACATTTTAAAGGACTGAAGTTATACAAATTATGTCATATGATCATGATGGAGTCAAAGTACACACTTATTAACTGAAAAATCCCTAGAAAATCCTTAAATATTTAGAATTAAAATAAAACACATCTAACTAACCCAAATAGGAAACCTAAAGGGAAATCAGAAAGTATTTTGAATTGAACAAAAATAAAAACACAGTATGTCAAAATTTGTAGAATGTTGTCCAAGGAGTACCTAGGGCAAACTTTATAGCACTAAATGCCTATATTAGTGAAGACAAAAGGTTTCAAATTAGTGACTTCAGCTTTTACTTTCACAATATTAGAAAAAGAACAAACTAAACCTGAACTAAGTAAAAGAAAGGAAATAACAAACATCAGAATAGAAATCAATAAAAGAGAAAATAGAAGAGCAGTAGAGAAAAATCAGTGATACCAAAAGCTAGTTCTTCAAAAGATCTATAAAATTCATAAATGCGTAGCCAGACTGACGAAAAAATTGAAAATGAGAGATTAGACACAAATTAACAATGACAGAAATGAAACAGGTAACACTACTGCAGATTCTACAGGTATTAAACAGACAATAAAATTTAAAACTTATTACAAAACTATAGTAACAAGTCAGTGTGGAACTGTCATAAGGATAGATCAGTGGAACAAAATTGAGAGTCTAGGGAATAAAAAACCTCTCATGTTTATGGTCAATTTATTTTCAAAGAAGGCACCAAGACCATTCAATGGGGGAAAGAATAATCTTTTCAACACATGGTGCTGGCACAACTTATTAGCCACATGCAAAAGAATGAAATTGGATTCCAGCTTCATATCATGCACAAAAAATTCAAAATGGGTCAAAGACCTAGATGTAAGAACTAAAACTATAAAGTTCTTAAAACACAAGTATAAGTCTTAATTACCTTGAATTAGGCAAATATTTCTTAGGTGACACCAAAAGAAAATATACCCAAAGAAAGCTAGGCATGGTGGTGCATACCAGTAATCCCAGTGCCTGGGAGGCTAAGGCAGGAGGATAACAAGTTTGAGGACAGCCTACAACTTAGTCTTAAAAAATAAATAAATAAATAAATAAGGAGATGGTGCATTGGGGAGGTGATTAAGCCAGAGAACCCTACCCTCTCGAATTGGATTAGTGTCCTTAAAAAAGATGCATGAAAGAGTCTGTTTCTCCCTTTTACCATGTGGAGACATGGCAAAAAGGCACCATCTTTGAAGTAGAGATGAGCCCTCACCAGGTACTGACTCTGCTGACACCTTGATCTTGGACTGGTCAGGCTATAGAACTATGAGCAAAAAATTTCTGATGTTTAGTTTATAACCTACACAGTCTAAGATACTTTGTTATGTCAGCCCAAATGGACTGAGACATAACTTAATAATAAAGACAAGTATCCCAACTCAAAAATGGGCAAAGTATTTGAATAAACATTTTTGAAACAAGACATATAATGGTCAATAAACCCATGAAAAGATACTCAACATGCCTGTAATTCCAATAATTTGGGAGGTGGAGGCAGGATTGCGAGTTCAAGTCCAGAGGCAGTCTGTGCAATTTAGCAAGACTGTCTCAAAATGAAAAATAAAAAGGAGCTGGGGGTACAGCTCAGTGCTGGAGCACTCTGGTTCAATCCCCTAGAACCATGAAAGACAGAAAGAAAGACAGACAGACAGACAGACAGACCAACAGACAGACAGACAGAAAGAGAGAGACAGACAGAGAGAGAGAGAGAGAGAGAGAGAGAGAGAGAGAGAGAAAGAGAGAAAGAAAGAGAGAGAAAGAGAGAGAGAAAGAGGAAGGGAGGGAGGGAGGGGGGAAGGAAAGAGAGAAAGGGAGAAAGAGGGAGAGAGGGAGGGAAAAAAGGAAGCCAGGAAGAAAGGAAGGAAGGAACAAAGGGAAGAAAGAAAAAGAAAGGAAAGAAAACTGAGAGAAGAGAAAAAGAGAAAAGGAAAGAAAAGATGCTCACCATCATTATAGGTGCCGTCGAGTCAGTGTCCAACTCATAGGACCCTATGGACAACAGGTGAAACACTATTGTCAGTGCTTCTCTGTTATTCATAGAGTTTTCAATGGTGGATTAATTTTTGGGAGTTGGTTGCCAGGTCCATCTCCCAAGCCCATAGCACCTGGTGTTCCCAGGCAGTCTCCCATCCAAGTACTAACCGGGCCTGACCCTGCTTAGCTTCCATGATCTGATGGGATCGGATGCCACAGTGCTCTGGCTGCAGGCTCAACATCACTACCCACTAGGATAATGCAAACCAAAACCAAACCAACACTTCACACCAAAATTACACAGGAAAATGGCTATATCTCAAAGACAGAAGCCAGAGGCAGCCTGCATTACTTAGCAAGACCCTGTCTCAAAATAAAAAATAGTAAAGGGGCTTGGGGGTGCAGCTCAGTGGTAGTGCATGTGCAAAAAGTATGTGCAAAGTCCTGGGTTCAGCCCACCAGTACCACAATAAATAAATAAATAAATAAATAGATAGATAGATAGATAGATAGATAGATAGATAGATAGATAGATAGCTGACTGACCGACAGGCAATAACCAGTGTTGGTGAGCATCTGGAAAAATCATAAATGTCCTCCACTGTTCTGGAAATGTAAAGTGGTGTGGCTGCTTTGCTCTGGAAAGCAGCCTAACAGCTGCTCAAAAAGTTACACATCCACCATATGAAGCAGCAATTCCAGTCTCAGGCACCTACATGAGAAAATGCCCACACGTATCTACACAAAAACTTGTATATGATGTTCACAGCAGCATTACTCATAATAGCCAGAAGTGGATACAACCTGAATATCCCTACATTGATGGACAGATAGATAAAATGTGTTATAGCCACACCATGGGATACCATTCGGCAATAAAAAGGAACGAAGTACTGTTATATGCTACAACTTGAACAGACCTTGAAAACATTATGCTAAGTGAAACAAGCCAGCCACAAAAGGTCATATACTGTATAATTCCATTTAAATGAGACATCCAGATTAAGCAAATCTATAGAGACTGAAAGTAGATTAATGATTTCCAGGGACTAGGAATGGAAAATGGGGGCGGGGACAAAGGGATAAGGTTGCTAATAGGTAAAGTTTCTTTTAGGGATGATGAAAATGTTCAAAAATGCATGTGGTGATGGTTGTACAACTTTGTGTACGGATGGTATTAAAAACTATTGATTTGTATGCTCTAAACATGTGAAGTGTAGGTTATATAAATTATCTGTCAATCAAGCTGATTTTTTTTTTTTTTTTTTTTTTTTTTTTTTTTTTTTTTTTTTTTTTTTTTTTTTTTTTTTTTTGCAGTACTGGGGGTTGAACCCAGGGCCCTGCAGTTGAATGCTCTGGAAATGCTGAACCACTGAGCTGCACCCCCAGCCTATTTCTTTTCCTTTTTTTTTTTTTTTTTTTTTACTTTTTGAGATAGGGTCTCACTAAGTTACGCAGACTGCCTCTGGTCTCAAACTTGCGATCCTCCTGCCTCTGCCTCCCGAGCCTCTGGGATGACAGTCGTGAGCCACTATGCCCAGCAATCAAGCTGATTTTTTTTTAAGTGGTAACAAAGGAATACCATGAACAACTTTATGCCAACAAATATGATAACTTAGAAGAACTAGATAAATTCATTGAAAGTTACAAACTACCAAAGTTCATACCAAAAGAGAACCTAATTAGTCTTATATTTGTCAAAGACATTAATTTTGTAGATAAAAGCTTTCCCACATACTATTACATAGAAGAAATAAGTTCTGGTGTTCTATTGCACAGAAAAGTGACTATAGATAACAATCATGTAGTAGATATTTCAAAACATGCTATGCCAAGCATAGTGGCGCAAGCCTGTAATCCTAGCAACTAGGGAGGCAGAGGTAGGAGGATCTCAAGTTCAAGGCCAGAGGTAGCCTGTGTAACTCAGCGAGACCCTGTCTCAAAAACAAAAAGGAAAAAAAGTGGGCTGAGGGTGCAACTCAGTGGTAGAGCATCACAAAGCATGTGTGAGGCCCTAGATTCCACTCTCAGTACTGCAAAAAGAAAAAAAAAGCTACTAGACGGGATATTCCTTCCCTTCCTTCCTTCCTTCCTTCCTTCCTTCCTTCCTTATGTTTCAAAAAAAGCTACAAGAAAGGATACTGAACCCTCCTGCCCCCCTCCCCTTCATTTTGAGACAGGGTCTCACTATGGAACTCTGGCTGGCCTGGAACTCACTATGTAGTACAGCCTAACCTTGATCTTATAGTGATCCTCCTGCCTCAGCCTCCCAAGTGCTAGGATTACAGGTGTGTACCACCACGCCTGGCACAGATACTGAATGTTTTTACCACAAAAATGATAAATGTTTGAGGAGACAGATATGCTTACCATAATTTAAACATTACACTTGTGTTCCATAAATATGAACAATTTTATGTGAGCTTGTCATGCTGTGGGGGCTTGTGTGTTGCTGTGATGCTGAAAGTTATGCCACTGGTATTTCAGATACCAGCAGGGCCACCCATAGTGAACAGGTTTCAGCTGAGCTTCCAGACTAAGACAGATGAGGGAGAAGGACCCAGCAGCCCACCCCCAAAACAATTAGTCACTGAAAACACTACGAATAGCAGAGAAGCGCTGTCAAAGTGCCAGAAAATGAGTGTCCCATCCCCCCACACACACACACTGGAAGGCATTCAAGAAATGACTGAGGAAAAGTTGCCTCCTCAATTAGAGTCAAATTAAATGACAGGAATGGAGTAAAGTCCTTGAGACCCCCTTTTGCTGATACGGCACAACACAAAATGAGAAGAAACATAGTGTCTGCAACAATGGGCTCAAACATAAAAAGATCATGTGCATGGCAGAGTGTCTGGTAGTGTTTCGTTCTGTTATTCATAGGGTCGCTATAAGTTGGACCAGACTCAACAGGATCTCACAACAATAACAACATGTGTCAATTAAAAATTTTAATTAAAAAACAAACAAACAAATAAGACAATCATTAATGCCAGGAAAAATAAAAAATTGCACACAAATAGAAACTTAAAAAACTTTCCCACAAAGAAATCTCACAGCTTAGGAAGCTTCACTGGTGATTCCACCAAATGTTTAGTAGAAATAATATTAATTCTACATAAACTCTTGTAAAAGAGTAAAGAGAAGGAAATATTTCTCACCTTACGGGGCCCTTGTACCAAAAACAGTACAATGAATTAAAACTAAGATCAATATCCTTAATAAACAGAGATGCAAAAATTTTAAACAAAATATTAGCAAATCTAACTCAACAATTTATTAAAAAGAATATATCATGATCAAATGGGGCTCATCCTAGGAACACAGGGCTAGTTTCACATTTGAGAATAAATCAATGTAATTTATTGTATTGTTAGACTTAAAGAGAAAAAAACACATGACCATCTCAATAGAAACAAAAAATGCATTTGACAAGTTCCCACATGATTCATGATTTACAAAATTCTCATTAAACTGAGAAGAGAATTTTCTCAACCAATAGAGTATTTACAAAACCCCTTAGCCGCCAGGCACAGTAGCTCGGGAGGCGGAGGCAAGAGGATTGCAAGTTCGAGACCAGAGGCAGTCTGCATAACTTAGTGAAACCCTGTCTCAAAAAAGTTAAAAAAAAAAATGGACTAGGGTGCAGCTCAGTGGTCCAGCACTTGCAAAGCATGCAAGCATGAGGCCCTGGGTTCAATCCCTAGGACCAAGAAAGAAAAAAAAAAAAAAAAAAACCACTCAGTCAACATCCTTTGTAATGGTGAAGAATGGATGCTTTTCCCCTAAAGTAAGCAAGACAAGGATGTCCACTCTCCTCACTTCTGTTCAATGCTACTTTGGAGGTTCTAATCAGGGCAATCAAGCAAGAAAATGAAATAAAAGAAATTCAGATCAGAAAGAAAGAAGTAAAACTATCCTTATTGCAGATAGTAGGTCCATCCTTAGAGAAAAGCCAATGAAATCCAAACATAAAAGGCTACTTTAGCTGGTAAGCTTATCAAGGTAGCAGGATATAAAATCAATATACCAAAATCAATTTTATTTCTACCTACTAACTATGAATAATCAGAAACTTGAAATTTTGAAAGCCATTTACAATCAATTCAAAAATATGAAATAGATAGGAACAAACATGATGAAAGATGTGAAAGACTGATTATGGAAAATGAAAATATGGCTAAGTTTTAAAAGAAAAACCTAAATAAAATGAGAAATACATTGCTCATGGGTTAGAAGACTTAAAAATGTTAAGATGCTCATTTTCCCCAAATTGATCTATACATTCAAATCAATCCCAATCAAAATCTCAACAGAAATTTTTGTAGAAATTGTTAAGCTGATCCTCAAATTTATGTGGAAATGCAAAGTACCTGGAAGAGCCAAAACAATTCTGAAAAAGAAGAGCAGCTGGGTATGGTGGTGTGTGCCTGTAATCCCAAGGACTAGGGAGACAGAGGAAGAGGATCGTGAGTTCGAGGACATAGGCAGCCTGTGTAACATACAGAAACCCTGTTTCAAGATAAAAAATAAAAAGAAGCTGGGGATGCAGCCCAGTGGTAGAGTGCTTGCTTAACATGTGGGAGGCTCTGGGTTCAGCCCCCTAGTAGTGAAGGAACAAAAGAAGAATTCTAGGAAATACAAATGAATTCTTGCTTGGGGATAAGAGGGTCAAGGTGAAGTGGAGGTTAGGAAGGGGTAGGGAGGAGGAAGAGGGAATGATTACAAAAGGTCATGAGAAAACTCCAGAGTGATGGATACACTCACTGTCTTGATAGTGGCGATGGTTTCATTGGTGTATGCATTTGTCACACTTAACTATTTGAATAAACATGTGTGATTTATTATGTGTCAATTATACCTCAATAAAAGCTGTTTTTTAAAAAGGCAAATAATTCAAGGTTATCTTGGAAAAAAGATTAGCATACCTTCACTGGCTCTTTTAACTTAGAGGTTCTAAAATTGCCTCAAAATTTTAAGACTCATCTGTTCAAAGATCCATAATCATTTATTTCTAGAATGTAAACACACCTCATTCTGTCATTTGAAGATAACTGTACTGAGATTCGGAGATGCATTTGTTCCAAGTACAATGATGTGGTTCTAAATCATTTCTGTTAAAATGTAATGCCTATATCTGAGATCCCATGATTCCATCACTTTATCAATCTCCAGGATCCCCCCCCCCCCAAACACAACAGCTTCTATTCCATCATCGGAATTAAATCACCTCCCCCTCAAGGGAGCCACTAAACATGATGTTCATGGGGAGGGATGTGCTTCACCTAAGAATGAGCAGGAAGGGAAGGAACAGGACAGAGATGCAAAAGTGCTCCCAGAGTGTCCCTCTCTCCTCCCCCCTGAAAAAGAAAGAAATCTCCAGGAAGAACAAATCATAGGCAATAGCCCCTAAGGTACAGCAGACACTTCCAGTCATTTTGGGCTTTGTCTTTTTCCTTTTTAATGTTCTTTTTATTTTTATTGATCCTTAAATTAATAGAGTATTTTTAGAGCAATTTCAGGTTTACAGAAAAATTGAGCAGCAAGTACAGTCTTCTCACACATCCCACCCTTTCCCCTTGCAGTTGCCTCTACCACTGATCTCTTGCTTTAGGGTTGTACATTTGTTACAACTGATGAGCCAATATTGATGCATCATTATTAACTAAAGTCCATAGTTTACATTAGCATTCATTCTTCTTGTACAGTCTATGGGTTTTGACAAGTCTATAATGTCCTGTATCCATTATCATACAGAATAGTTTTCACCACCCTAGAAACCCCTGGTGCTTCACCTATTCATCCTCTCTCCCCCTCCCTACCTCTGGCAGCTGCTGATCTTTTGTTTGTTTGTTTGTTTTTTGCGGTCCTGGGGGTTGAACCCAGGGTCTCACCTTGCATGATTTGCAACTGCTGGACCACTGAGCTGCACCCCCAGCCTTTTTTTTTTTTTTTTTTTTTTTGAGACAGGGTCTCGCTAAATTATGCAGCCCGCCTCTGGTCTTGAACTTGCTATCTTCCTGCCTTCACCTCCCAAGCCGCTGGGATTACACTGTGCCCAGCTTTTGTTTTGTTTTGTTTTTCTTTGCTTTGCTATGTTTTTGAGACAGGGTCTCACTGTGTAGCCCAAGGTGGCCTGGAACTCTTGGTCCCCCTGTCTCAGGCTCTCAAGTGCTGGGATTACAGGCTGTACCACCACACCCAACTTTGACCTTGTTTACTGTCTCTAAAGTTTTGCCTTTTCCAAATTGCAATATACAGGCAGTTGTGCTCATAAGGCTAATCTTTTCAGACTGGCTTCTTAGTAATTGTGTTAAAGCCCCCCTCCATGTCTTTTTGCAGTTTTGATAGCTCATTTTTTTTTTTTTTGGTACTGGGGGTTGATCCTGGGGCCTCACGCCTGCATGCTTTGCAAGTGCTGGACCACTGAGCTGCACCCCCAGCCCTTTTATTTTTTTTCCTTACTTCCTGAGACAGGGTCTCGCTAAATTACATAGACTTCCTCTGGTCTCAAACTTGCAATCCTCCTGGCTCCGCCTCCCAAGCCGCTGGGATTACAGATGTGCGCCACCACGCCCAGCTATTGCTCATTTTGTTATCGCCAAATAATATTCCATGTGTGGATCTTTCATGGTTTGTTTATCCATTCATCTGTTGAAGGATATCTTGGCCATTGCCATTGTTTTATTTTTAAATTGTTTTACTTTATTGGTTTGTTTTCTAATTTTTTAAATCATGTAAATGTTGGGAACTATCTAAATTTATTTCCATCATTCAGGATCTGGGTTGGTGTGGCATGGCCACACAGTAGACAGTAGAGACAGTAGAGTCTCTGCAGCTGTTGGAAGTGACCTAAGTCAGCATGTTGGTGAGGATGTGGAGCAACTGGAACTCTCACACTCTGGTGGTGGGAATGAAAATTGGCAGAACCACACTGGTATCTGGCAGAAGCTACTAAAGCTGAGCATGTTTGCCCTTGTGACCCAGAAACTTTACTCCTGGCTATTCACCCACCAGAAATTACTGTGTAAGTTTCCTAAAAGACATCTATAAGAAAGTTCACAGGAGTACTATCCATACAGTCAACTACTGAAAATAATCCAAATGCCTATCAACAGTAGGATGAATAAAGCATGAAATATACACTGAGCGGAGTACCAGGAAGCAATGCCAAAGAAAGGATTACCAATCCACACAACAACACTGATGAATCCCACTGATAAAATGATGAGGAAAAGCCGCCATGCACAGAAACAAAAACAAGTAAAATGCGTGATTGCATTTATACAAAGGTCCCTAAGAGATAAAATGGGGCTGGGATTTACCTTAGTTGGTAGAGCAATGCTCTGCAGTCTCTGAGGTCCAGAGTTCTATTCCTGGGACCGTAAAAATGGGAGAAGGACGTGGCATTCCACTCCCAAGGCAATCTCAAAACAATCAGCCATTGAAAACCCTTGTGAGGGTCGCTATGAGTCAGACATGACTCACTCAACTGTACCTAACAACAACAACAACAACAGATAAAACAAAGCTATGGCAATGGCTTTAGAAGTCAGAATCTTGGTGCAGGGCGCAGTGGTGCACGCCTGTCATCCCAGCAGCTCGGGAGGTGGAGGCAAGAGGATCGCATGTTTGAGACCAGAGGCAGTCTGCATAACTTAGTGAGACCCTGTCTCAAAAAGTAAAAAAATGGGCTGAGGGTACAGCTCAGTGATGCAGCACTTGCAGAGCATGCAAGCATGAGGCCCTGGGTTCAACTCCCAGCACTAAAAAAAAAAAAAAAGGAGTCAGATTCCTGATTGCCTCTGGGGCTGGAAGGTGGGGACATAACTGGAAGAGGCACAACACAACCTTCTAGGGGAGCTGAAAATATCCTATCTTTTGATCGAGTGGTGGGTGCATCATGCTGGACCATCTACTTAGGACTAGTGCATGCCACAACACGTATGTTACACACCAATTCACACATTTCACGTACACCACTTTGACATCAGAAATGTGGTCAGCACTGGGACAAAAGCTGCAGACAAGCAAGAGTAACATGACCTCATTTATGCAAAACCATCTGCACATCTGCACGCCACCCACAGATGCCTTCAAAAAGTCTATGAGCCCTCATTTGTGAGTGCCTGCTGTGTGCCTGGTGCTGCCCTAAGCACTCATCACAGTCTGTCACCCTCACAACAGCCTCATCAGGCCAGGATCTTTATGGGCTCCACCTTACAGATGAGGAGATTGAGGCAGAGCGCTCCCGTACTGGCTAAAGGCCACCAGCTAATAAGTGGCACTGCTGGATTTGAAGCCAGGCCTTCTGGTCCTTACGTAAATGCCTAAGCCCTGACCACAGTCCACAAGGCCCCATGTGGTCACACAGGGTCTGGGCCCTGCCACCCTCAGACACTTCACCTCCTCCTAACCCCAGTGTTCCAGCCTTACCATCTTCCTTTCTTGTCCCTGAAAGCACCGCCTCCCTCACGCCTCAGTTTGCACATCTGTGGCCTCCTCTGCCGGCAACGTTCCCTCTGCTCCTCTTTGTGGGGTCATTTCTCATGTCTTGGGTCTCAGCTCAAGTGCTACCTCCCCTGGAACTCTTCACTGTTTTACCCATTTTTGAGTTCCTGAGGGCCAGCAAATGCCCATGGCCCCTTGCCCACCACAGGGCCTCACACAGCGTGGCACCCAAGAAGTATCTGTTGAATGAATGAAAGCATCTGCCAGCACAGACTGACTTGGAGAGACATCTAGAAGGCTGCCATCGGTATGGAGGCACAAGAGGGCATTGATTTCAGGGGATCTGACGCTATCTTTATCTTTCTGCTAGTTCCTGTTCTGGTGAACAGGTATCATTTTCTGAGTCTGTGGTGTACCCTTGCCTGGAGGACCTGGTCTGCCACCCTCTCTACCCCTCCCTGCACACACTCTCCAGCTCCCTAAGCCCCAGTGGGCGGCGTATTAATAAACAGGAGAGAGAAGGTCACCCATTTCACCAGCACTGAGCTGTCCTTGACTCAGGCAGGCACAGCTGAAATGCGCTGAGGAGGGACGAGTGCTTCACCAAACACTGAGCACGTGCGAGCTATTTCTGACTCCCACCCGGCCGGCTGGGCACAGCGCATCTGCTGTGGGAAGCCTGGGGAGCAGCAGGTGGAACCAGTGACCGGCCACCCAGCCATGCTCGCACCTGATCCGACCACAGCCCTGCTGAAAACCTGCTCCCAGGTCTCCAGTCCCCAAGGAGGGGTGGCCAAGGTCCCCACCTGGTGTTTGGACCCCTGCAAGAGCCAGTCCCTGACTGCCTTTCCGTTCTCTACTCTCCCATGTGCAGCCAGGGCGTCGCTCAACTCCGGGCCTTTGCACACGCTGCCAGGCTCCCTCTGCCAGGAATGCCTGCTCTGTCTCAGATGTCAGCTCACCCCTGCTTAACCCACAGGTCTCAGAAAGCATCCCTGATCACCACTCAGCCTGGGTGTCCCTTGCCTTGGGGCGGCTGGCTATCACCACAGGTGCCCTGATGGTATCTGAGAGGGCTGTGAGGCCCGCAGCTCCATGACCCCAGCATGCAGCAAGACCCTGGCCCATAGCACTTGATAACTAACTGCACACAGGACAAAGTTCCTGAGTGCTGAGGAGGGGCAGAGGAAGACTGGGGAGCTCAGGGGACGGACAGGGAGCAAATGAGAGAGCCTAGATTGACTCAGAGGTGAAGGTCAGAAAGATGAGGCCCTAGGGACAGGGAGAGTCAGGTGGGGAGGGCTGCTCCCCACCCCCGCCCATCTCATCAGTGTCGCCTCACATGACGAGCAGCCCCCGGAGGTCCCAGGCAGCCTGACAAACAGCCCAGGGAAGCTGAGCCTCCAGGTACCAGGTGTGGCTGTTCACAGCCCTGCCTCCGCCACCCTAACAAGTACAGTTGCTGTGGAATCCATACAGAACAGAGCATTTCATCTAAATATATCTGCTCCCCAGTGCAGGCCACGCAGGGAGGCAGTGGGGGCCCCAACACAGGCCCGCAGAGCCCAGAGAACCAGGGCACCTGTCCACGGCCCATAGTGGCCACCTAGGGGCAGACGGAGTCCACCTGGTGCTGGGATCAGGGCTGGGCCTGGCAGGGCCCCTACAAGCAACGCTCCCACTGCCTGACCTCTCCCTAAAAGCCGATACCTAGAATGTGGGCCATGCACAAACCAGGCCAGCAGAGGAGGGAAGGGACACAGAGGCGGGGCACAGAGAGAAGCAACTCAAACAGGGTTCCAGAAAGGCGTGTGGGGGTGGGGGAAGCCAATCCAAGCATCTTGGCTCCCAGGCTTCCTAGGGACCCCGCTGGGTTCATGGACTCTCTTCAGCTGTTTGAAGTTCTTCCTAGGATCTGACACTGTGGGACAGCAGAAAGAGCACTGGATTCAGAGTCAAGATGCCCCCCAGACCCCTGAAGGCCTCAGGCAAGTCGCCTCTGGGCCTCAGTTTCCCCATCTGTAAAATGGGGGCAAGCTCGTCTCTCTGAGTGCCAGTGCTGTACATACACAGTGCTCACTCCTTCGTTTCTTTCCCAGGCTGGTCTCACAGTGGGGCTCAGGGCCACCTTCTGTGAGCTGATCTGTACTGGGGGGGGGTAGGGAGGAGGCCCAGGACCACAAAAATATTGGTTGCCATTTCTTAAGTACCTGTTATGTGCCAGGCCCCGTACCTAGGACCTCAGTTCACTCTCAAATCTTTCACCTCACCATTCCTGGATGGTTGTTCCTTGGGACTGTGGACAGACACATGGACACACCCACAGAGCCTACTGTGCACCAGTGCCAAGTTATAGGCAGGCTTTGTCTGTCTTCAGACCAACCTATAGTCACACTTGGGGGGGGTGAAGATTATTATCCACCATGCCTAGAATAACCCATGGTACAAGGAGGTATCTGTATCAGCTAGTGTGCACCAGACTACAGGAACACACAGACAGACCAGGAGGCCTGAGGACATGGCCTGGCCTCCTGGGCAGCTGCAGGCTGGCTGTGATGAGGCAGGAGGAGGGGGCCCAGTGACATGAAAAGTCAGGTGACCCAGAACCCAGTGCTGGCTGCCTCATGGAGGGTTCTGTGCTCGCCAGGTAGAGAGTGGCTGGTGCAGCTTCTGGATCAGTCCTAGTCCTCCCTGTCTGTGTGGGGAGGACAAAAGGGCAGTCCCGCTCCTTTTTTTTTTTTTTTTTTTTTGCGGTACTAGGGGTTGAACCCAGGGCCTGGACCACTGAGCTGCACACCCAGCCCATTTTGTAGATTTTATTATTTTCTGAGACAGGGTCTCGCTAAGTTACACTGACTGTCTCTGGTCTTGAACTTGTGATCCTCCTGCCTCCGCCTCCCCAGCCGCTGGGATTACAGGCGTGCGCCACCACGCCTGGCTAGTCCCGCTCCTTTGATGGGAGGCTGGAGGCCATGAAGGTGCTTGGCAAAGGGATGCAGCATGGGGAGAAGCCCACCTTCCACTTTGCTACTGACTCCCAGGGCCATTCTCGAGGTTCCAGATGGCAGGCTGCCTCCCCATTGGTCATGGAAACCTTGGCACTGGTGTGCCATAAGGACCCCATCCACGCTGCCCCCTCCCAGGCTGCCCACTGCCCTGGTCAGTGTCAGCAGAGGGAGGCAACAGACCGGGTCAGCAGAGGTCAATCAGCACTGGCCTTGGCAGGCGTCAGGCAGCCAACGCTCCGTGCCAGTGCCCGGAAGCCTGGGAGTCACCGGCCAGGAGAGTACTGTGGGTCTGCCCTGCTCTGGAGCCTGCTGCGGCTCCCTAGTTTCTTTCAGGGAAAAGCATCTGCACAGGGGGAGGCTGAGAGGCCAGAAAGGGGAGGTCCAGCCCCACTCCAGCTCCCTGCGCGACCTCAGGCAAGCTGCTCACACGTCCTCATCACTGGGACTCAATGATAGCCATGGGCGCAGCCAGGTACGGCCAGGCCCATCCATCCAGGAGCCCCTGAGGCCATGTTTCCAGCCCTACCTGGGTGGGCTGCTTCTCCTCAAAGAGCCTCAGTTTCCTCCTATGTCCACAGTCCTCCCTGTGGCTCAGAGGCCCACATGGCCCCACCCCGACTCCTCCTCACAACCAGCTCCTGCCCTGTCCAGGCTCCACCCTTTGGCTTTCCATGGTGCCCCCACCTCAGGGTCTTGGCACCAACTGTCCTGCCGGGTACTGCCTTCCTGCCCTCAGGTCGCAGCCACCAGTCACCTCCTGGGGGAGCCCTCCCTGACCCCCAAGGCCAGGTGAGGTCTTCTCTGTGGCAGCAGTGCTGGAGGTGACGGAAAGCCAGCAGACCTCCCCAGAGGACCAGGTTCCACAGGGCGACAGCAGCGGCTGGTTCACCAGTATGCCCAGCATCCACTCTGGGCACAGAGAAGGTACCTGACGTTTGTTTGCCGAGTGACATTTGGGATGAGAAAGGGAGGCAGAAAGGTAAATCCGGAGGGATGACAACATCTGACAATATACCAAAGGCCTGGTCTGAGCGGGGACAGTGGGTCACAAACACATATACCTGACACACACACACCACACCCCTAAACATCCACGCACTGCCCCCCACAATGCATCACACGCAGGCACGCGGTACAGAAGCCCATGTGCCTCCCCACCTGCCATACACACGCTGTACAGACCACACAACACACAACACACACACCACAGGCCCCACACTGCGCTCTCCCAACCCTGCACACACGCAGGGGGGGCCGGGCCTGTGGTGGCCAAGCCCTGCAGGCTGCCCACAGCCATCCTGCTGCTGCTGCACCCACACACTCCCCGGAAGGCCTGGCACTGCCCAGTCCTCCAGGAGCCCTGACACCCCAGAGGTGGCAGGTCCCCACTCCTTGCCTGCTGCCACACCTCAGCTTCAAGGATGGGAAAAGGTTGTGAGGAGACCCCAAAAATCCCAGCAGTGCCAGGTGAGACCCAGAGACAGGTAGGGCGGCCCCACATCACCCCTGACTCCTGATGCACAGAGGGGAAAGTGAGAGCAGAGAGGACGCAGAAAGGCTCAGTCACCAGCTGGCCTCCTGCTGGGGCCCTGCCTTCTCAAGCTCTGGACACCTGAGTTACACCGGCCTGGGTTCAAATCCTGCCCTGCCACCTTTGGGCTGTTTGGCACTGGGTCCTCAGAGGTAAGGTGTGGATAAGCATGGCACCAGGTTCCATGCCCGTGGGCTGCACACACAGAAAATGGGCCCAGAAGCCCTAGTGCCTAGGGGCTGCAGGCCTGGCCCCCTGACAGGCTGAGTCCAGCCACGGTATCCCCCAGAGCATTGCTGCAAAGCTGCCAGGTTGTCCGCTGAACCCCAGGGCCCAGTCCCTCACGGCACACACTGTTCAGCAGAGGTAGGCACACCAGCCAGGGGACCAGCCAGGCCCTGGTACATGGAGCTTCCAGCCCAGGATCCCACTCTGGTGGATCAGCAGAGCCGAAGTGATGCCAGGGCTTGGTGGCAGCCGGGGAGGCAGGCAGGCAGCTGGGGGTGGTGGGAAGAACCCGGATCCCCATTCCCAAGCTGTGCTTCAGAGCCCTGGGAGGCTGCGTCACCATCACTGCGCCCAGTCAGCCCGCAGTGGGCAGAAGGAGAGCCTCCTCCCTCCCTCTGGTAGGGGCTAGGAAAGTCAGGGGTGAAGAATGATAGTGAGGGCTTCCTGACACTCCCAGAGGGAAGCCCAGCTCAGTTCCCTGCTGGAGTCCCAGAGGGCTGAGCTGAGAGAGTGCCTCAACCCCACTAAAGAGATGGAGACCTGAGGCCCAGAGAGGTACAGACACCCAGTCAGAGATACACAGCAAGCAAAACAGCTCACAGTTCTTACCACAACTCCCCAAATACCCAGCACCCATCTCCTGACAGCTGCAAAGAAAAAGCTTCCAGGATCAGCCTGCCTGTCACAGCAGCTTTACCTGTCACTACAGAATGAAAAGTACCCGAACCCAGAGATTGAGGGCTTGCCCTACCAGGCCCTTGGGATGCATGGAGTCCCACTGCCCTCCAGGCAATCAGGACGTGTTTCTGATGCCCTCTGGGGTCCCTCGCTGTGCTAGGTACACAGCACACACTCGGTGCCTCAGTAAGTCTTGTGCTCCATGTATGTGCCAGATGCCTGCCCCACTTCTACATCATTGAAGACAAAACCGCGCCCCATCATGTGCTCGCTCAAGATGACCTCCTTGCACACCAAATGTTCCTGCAGCCATCTGTCAAACAGGCCCCTGGAGATGGGTCACCTGCACCCTGTGACTGTCCCCGGGGGCCTGCTGCACTGGGTGGCAGGAGAGGGGGTCTGCCCCTTCACTGAATGGTCCCAGAATCCAAACATCTCGCCTTGCCTCCCAGTTATTACCCCACGTGTTCTCCCCACACCCCAGGAAGCCTGAGAGATGAGTGGACTTACCAGAACTGTGTCTGCTGAGGAACGCAGAGCTGGGAGAACTCTCCCCCTACCAGCCCCTCTGCCTTGGTGACCATGACCCTTACAGTTCAGATGCATCCTGTGGTAGGGCCAGGACTCCAGACAGTGGCCACTGAATTCCAGGGATGCTGTGAAGCATGCTCAGACCAGGCAAGCCCTGCCTCCAGCGAGAATGTGCAGGTTCCCCAAAGCCAGGGACTGGGTCTGCTACATTTGATCCACACAGGATCCACACCCACCTTATAACCCTCTTCCTCATCACTTGCTGGTGAGCAAGTGGGAACTTTAGAATCCCCAGAACATGGACCTGACCAAACTCTAAACTCTTACTGACTTGGATCCAAATCCTGGTGCCACTACTTTACCAGCTGTGTGGCCTTGGACAACTTACTATAACTCTCTGTGCCCTGGTTTCCTCATCTATAAAATGGGACAAATAATAACAGGGCATAATGAGGACTGAAACAGAGGCCAGACATAAGGTGCTTGGGGTCAGTGCTCAGTACAGAGAGGGTCCAGCACCATACTTGGCCCTGGGAGATGGTCAATAATGCTTTGTTGAGTGGATAATTCTAAAAGCTGCTAGCCAGCAACACAGTTGTTATTATCATCATCATCATCAACATCAGCATTGGATCCCCAAGCCTGGTTTTGCAACCAGCCCTGGTGAGGGGTGTAGCAAAATTCTCCAAACAAAATGTGCTTCCATTCATTTTGGGTTTTTGAAAAGGCCACGTCAGACAACTCGGCGGGGAGGAGGCGGCCTTGCGAAACCCAGCACAGAAGGATCCGGGCTGCTCCTCAGCTCAGGAAGTGATGTACTGTTCGCAAGAGAGGGGCCCTGATATCAAGGCCACCCGCAGGACCCAGCAACTGGGGCTCCAGGACTGTGGGTCCACCATCCAGCCTCAGAGTGACCTTGGACAGTGCCAGTCTCCTCATCTGTCAAATGGAGACATTATCCTTTCCATTCCTGCCCCACAGATTGGCGAGGAAATGTGGGGATTAACTGTGTGCTGCAAACTGTGGAGTAAGTCACACACCCTAAAGCCTTTGGTCTTGGCCTGGGGTAGTTACCAGGAGACTCGGGAGGTGGGTAGGGGACGGTAACCCCCTCCACTATAAGGCACAACCAGAGAAAGTGAGGCCCCCCACAGAGTCTGATGAAGGGGGTGGCTTATCTTTGGTCCCCCACACAGGAAGCCTGTCCTCAGTCACCGCCTTCTTCAAAAGGTACCCAGCGAGAGTCTGTATAATGAGGGACTCCCCACCCCCAAGGTGGCCCTCTACTCAAAAACAGGGTCATCTATCTGTTAGAAGACACTGCCAACCCTATCAGACCCCTGCCAAGCCCAGCCCTGGGCACTTACACATATTGTCCTCCAAATCCCCTAGAGAAAAACAAGTCCCTTCCTATGACAGTCCCCACATGCCCACAGAAGCAGGGCCCTTGAGGTCTCTGGGCAGTCAGGGTTGCAGGCTCCAGGGAGTGGAAAGCAGGATCCTGAGATCATCCAGCCCAAGCATGGGAGCCCAGAGGAGGGACATGCTTCATCAAGGGGACACAGCAAGTCAGTAACAGGGTCCTGGCCCGGAGTGGCAACTCCACCAAGACTGCACAGTGCCCGTCTTCAAGTCCAGCCCCTCTGGCCTGCTCAGGAGAGCTACTCCCTCTTCTAAGGACACAGTCCTCACCATCCCCAAGCCCACCCCGCTCCCTTCCTGTCATTATCTATGTGGGGTCTTTCTCGTCCATCCACCACCCACCCAAATCCCCAGGGCCTCCAGTCCCAGACCATGTGTACATCCACTAAGATGCACTTCTAGCACTGGGCTTCACTGCCAGATGCCTCAGCACCAGGAAGGGCCTGGGAGAAGGGCTGTAGCTGACACACCAGGCCCCCATTGGTCTGATGCTGTGTCCCATGCTGGGCACAGGGCTGGCACTGAATGGGCCCAAAGGAGTGGACCAAAGAAGGAATGAAGGTGGGGGGGACCAGATAGAGAACCTGCTGGCCACCTAGCAATCAAAACAAGGGGGCAGTGAGTAGACCAGTGGCAATGGGAGCAAATGAACCAATGCAGGAGGTACCCAGCCAGAGGGGCCCAAGCACACCCAAAAGCAGGGTACCTGGGGGTCCCACAGACACACTGATGCTTAGAGGCCACAAGCCTAGAACTCCCTCAGGAGCTGGCCAAATGCCTCTGGGTGCGCAGAGCCAGCTGGAGGCAAGAACTCACAGGGACAGTTGAGTGGGCGTGTGGGCCTGGCCAGGGCTCCATCATGCCCACTGCCCAGCCTTCCGCTCAGAACGGCCCACATCATGCTCAGCCATTGGCTCAAACAAAAGAGATGCACTGAGTGCCCACGGCAAGCCAACACCGTGCTTGGCACAAGGGGAACAGTCTGAAAGTGTGCCCTGCCCTGCCACATCAACCACACCAAGATGTGTGCTATAAGGAACCTGGGCCTGGGGTGGTAAAGACAGAGGCTCTGGGGCTGTGGAGATGGTGACAGGGACCCCACCTGGCCTGGGCATCGAGGGGGGCTTGCTTCTGGAAGTGCTGCTTAGGTTGAGACCTGGCCGATGAGCAGTAGTGAAGCAGGCAAATGGGGGCGAAAGGGGCAGGCAGAGAATCAATCCAGCATGTTCAAAGACCCTGAGGCTGGAGGGATTGGGAACGTGGCTTGTTCCAGGAACTGAAAGCAGGCCAGCGAGACCAGAGCCAAAGAGGGAGGGGGTGGGGAGCAAGACGTAGCTAGGGAGGTAGTTACTGCCAGGAGGAGGCTGGGCTCTCTCCTGGGAGCTGTGGGCATTTACTGAGTACCGACTACGTGCTTTCTACGCAGAAAATCTGAATTCCAGATTTTACTAATTCACATTTCAGAACATTTAAATGGAAGTGTTTAAATGCGCCAGAGTCAGAGAATGCTATTTTTTAATGCTTTTTTTGAGTGATTGAATGAATGAATCTCCATTTAAATCAGATGTATAGGAGGGTTGAGATGACCTCCTTTCTGTACATAAAGTGTCCTGGACACTGTCCCTCAGTATATAGAAATACTGGCATTTATGAAGCCAGCAGCCTCTGAACTGCACAAAAACCTAAAGAGATGCCAGTGGGTGCCCCTGACACACAAGATACGTCACTGAGTCCTCTGGAAGCTCCAAAGTACATGCTCTATCCTCAAGTCCCAAGTGCTACGCAGCCTTCCTTCAAAAACACCAACTCAGCTGCCAGGCAGCCTCATGCCTGCAGCACAGTCCTCAGCTCTCTAGCTCCGGCTCCAGGCTGGCACCAGCCGGATGCTTCCCAGGTCCCACAGAGCTAAGCCGTCAGGCCCTGTCTACCCCACACTTTCTCTTCAGTCTGGGCCCTGACTACCTCCCCATGGCCCAGCGCAGCCCTGCCTGGCCTCTGCCAGGTGAATGAGGGAGGGCATCAGGGACACCACACATGCTCCCTCACCAAAGTTAAGCTGCCATTTCTCCACTCCAGGAGAACCCAAGAGCCCTCACCCACCTCTGCCACAGCACACACACACACACACACACACACACACACACACACACACACACACACACACACACACACACACACGCCTGCCCCACGTGCATAGCCAGCATCTCCAGAAGCTACTCTGCTGTTCAGCGGCCATCAAGGGCCAGCTCTGGGCCTGGCAGTGGCTCCCAACACTCCAGCCACCCATGGGCCAGGGCACCAGCTCTTTGGCCCCACCCAGTCCTGCTGCCCACAGGGGTCTGGCTCAGGCACTTCAGGCCACCCTGGGGCCCCCCAGCCCACAGTTCCCTGTAGCAGAGAAGGAAAGGGAGAGTGCCCACGGCAGGAGGAACACAATTCCACCAGACTCCTCCACCGGTCATCCTGAGACCCTCCTGTACAGCCTCTTGCCAGCACCTCCACCGGGCAGAAAACACCCCCTTCCTACAAGTGAAGATCCAGGGGTAGAGGAGCCAGGACCCTCCCCCACTCTTCCGAGAAAGTGGATGGTAGAGGCAAGGCCCACCAGCCTCCCTTAAGGCTGGCGACTGCAGCCCCCCCACCCCCCACCCCCATCACCTCTACTTCCAGGCAGGTGGAGGTGCTGGGAACCCTCAAGGAGGGTTCATCAGCACTGCCCTCCAAGCCTGGGGCTCCGCATCCTCGGGGCACCTCCTTTCCCCGCACAACTGGCCTTCACCAGCCCACAACCCCTCCCCCATTTCATTTTTTCCCACAACATCAACAGTCTGTGACAACCCCTCTCCGCCACCCCAGCAGCAGGGAAAAACAGGAGAAAGACGGGTGGAGGGTTGGAGGGGGTCCGGAGACAGCAGGTTCTCCCCAAAGAGGCCAGGGGCCATCACATGTCCGGGTAGCACATATCCCCTCCCAGCAGGCCTGGCACATCTGGACCCAGCTGGCCTCTGCAACCACCTGGTCCATCCGCCACCCGCTCTGAAGGCGAACCCCTTTTACCGTGGGGCCCCGCACGTGGGGGCCTCTCTGAGCCATGTGAGCGCCCCCCCAGCCCAGGTGCCCGGGTCAACTCGGCCCCTCCCGGCACACCAACAGGGGGGCGCTCTGTAGCGCGGTGTGTGTGTGGGGGGGGTGCTGCCCCCGCCCCTTCCCCAGATGCCAGGTCCGGGGAAAGAGCTGTGGAAGGGGGGAGTCCGCCGGCAGCTCCGGGGCGACGGAGGCGGGATCCGAGGCAGCTCGGTGGCACGGGGGAAGCCCCGGCCGGCGGACCTCCGTTCTTCCTAGCTCCGAGGCTGGCCCGGCAGGGGAGGGGTCTGCCTGACCCCTACGCCTTCCTGCAGATGAAGGGGCGGGCCTGGGGAGGGGGCTCCTCAGCTGTGACAGCCCCTTGGCGTGGGGGAGTCGCGGAAAAAAACGGACTGGGGTCTGGCCCTGGACAGGGGCTCCAGGCCCCAGGGCCGCCCCCGGGCTGGAGGGTCCGGGAGACCTGGACAAGGCTATCCCACCCAGAGAAGGGTGCTCCACAGCCGCACGGCTGACCCTCGCGCGGGGGCTCAGGAGACGGAACCGGCAGGGGGAGGGGGCTCTTCTGCGTCAACGTCGCCCCTCAGCCCAGGGAGGTCTGTCCGGGAGGAGACCCGGATTTGGGGGTCTGACCAAGGGACCTGACGCGCCGGTCCCGGAAAGGGGCTCAGAGCCGCCGCGCGCCACCCCCGCGCCCTCACCTGCGCCCGGCGCCTGGGGTCGCTCCGGCCCGCTCGGCCGCTGTGCTGCGCGGCCGCCGCCGCCCAGGTCCGCTCGCCTAGGCCCGGGCCCCGGCCCGCGGGTGCCCCATGCCTCTCCTCCGGCCGGCGCGGCGCCCCAGATGCGGCTGCGGGAGGAGGAGCCGCGCGGCCCCGGCTCCCCTAGAGCTCCGGGGAGGGGGCGGGGGGCGGGGAGATGCGCGCGGGGGAGGGGGCCGCGCGGCTGCGTCCAAAACCAGGCGCGGATCCGGCCGCGGGCCTGGGGCTGCTGGGGGTGAGGGGGGGAACGGGGACTGAGCGTTCGCAGCGCCCCACCCTCGCCCACGCCCCCGCAGCCCAGGGGAAGGGGGCGGGTCTCCGTAGTTGCGGAAGCTAGCTCTCCAGCCAGAGGAGCGCTTGGAAATCTGCAGCCGGTGGTCCAGAGAGGGCAGGCTAGTGGAACAAGGTCACACAGCGTGGGCTGCGATCATGCGCGAACTTGGAACCCCAGGCTGTCGAGCTGGTCAGCAGGAACTAATGTTAACTATCGCTACGCTGTGGACGGGGAAACTAAGTCGTCGGGACCTGCCTTTCTCCCTTGGGGCTCCTGCCTCTGGGAAGGGGTTCTCTTCTCCAGGTGATCCAAGAAGGCAGAACCTTCTTGCCTCGAGCAGCACAGGGGATACAGTGTCTCTGGAGTCCGGAGACCTGCTCTGCCTCTGGGACTCCGTGATCACAGAATAGAGATGCCTCTCTCTAAGCCCCAGTTTCTCCACCCCCGCCCCATACAATGGGGACAACACAGGGTCTGTTTCAAACTTGAGAAGCCCAGGCGATAATGGATGTAAGTGCGTTGCTGGTGTTCTGCACTCAGTAGCTGTCAAATGAATGCACTACCTCCCTTGGTTCCCACACAGCCTACACTGCAGAAGCCAGTCGGGTGCAGGAGAGTCAGAACAGTTGTTGGGGGGAGAGGCAGTTAAGGCTCCTCACATTGTTTTTTCCTAGTCTCTCCCACAGTCTGCCCAACCTGCTGACATCCTTGTCCCAGAAATGACTGTTCCCTCTGGCTTTTTCTGTGGCTGCAGTGCCCTCCCACCATCTCTACCTGCCAAACTCCTACTCATCCTTCAAGACCAGGGCAATCAGTTTCATGTCCCAACTTCTCACACATGTCCCAACTTCTTCCATTTGTGCCTCCCTTCTCACGAACATACCTTCCTCTCCCCAGTGACTGCACCACGTTTGTCTCTGTCTTCCTGGGCTCCTACAACTGTAGAGAAAGTGGCTCAGAGGAGACAACACTGTAATCAGTGCTGTCTAAGAGGGCTTCCTGGCAGACGTGGGCTTCAGCAGAGCCGGAAAGGAGAGGTTTGGAGCCCTGGGGGAGGAAGGCGAAAGGAGGCTGTGAATTTGGGCAGATGTATGGAGCGGGAGTGTAGGCTCCCTGGAACATTTGGAAGACCTTCTCAACTGAGCTGAAAGCCTTGGCAAGCACAGGGAGCCAAGGGCTGGACAGTGACCTGGCACCATGTGGTCAGCAGAGATGAGCAGGCATTGCCCTTAAGAATAGAGGCCCCAGGAGACCTGGGCACCAGTGTTCACAGCAGCATTGTTTGTAAGAGGCAAAAGCTGGATACGGCCTAAATGCTCATCATCTGGAGGCTGGATAAACAGTGACAAATTCGGACCCTGGAAAATTGCCTCCATCCTGCAGTCTTCAAAACAGGTGAACACAGCCAGGCACCACAGTGCACACCCATGGTGCCAGCAGCTCAGGAGGTTGAAGCAGAAGGATCATAAGTTCAAGGCCAGAGGCAGCCTGTACAACAGAATGAGACCCTGATTCAAAATGAAAATAAAAATAGAGGTGGGGGTGCAGCTCAGTGGTGGAGCGCTCACCTGGAATGCTCAAGGCCTTGGGTTCAACCTGCAGTACTGCAGAACAAACAAGCAGACAAAAACCACTGGTGATTGCAAGCCAGACACATCCATGGGGATAAATCTCAAAGTTACAGTCAATTAGGTTGGTGAAAATTCAGAGTTGTACCCTTATGATTTATGTGCTCTTTGTCTGAATTTTATACTTCAATATAATTTTTAAAAATAAAAAATAGATATCGTTGGATGAAAAAAGCAAGTTGCAGAGAGAAAACACAGTTTGACGCCAGATATATAAAGTTTGAATATAGGCCCCACAATATTATATATTTTTTGGGACGCATGCCTATGTAATATGAGTGTAAAAATACTCATTGGAGTGGTAAATAGCAAATTCAGGAGAGTCGTGACCCTGAGGACAAGAGGGACAGGAATGGAATGGGGGCTTCAAATATACTTGAAGTGGTTTATTTCTTAAGCTGGGTGGAGTACACACTGGTGTTCATTATGCTGTTCTCTACACTTTTTTTGTAAACAGGAAGTATTTATATTTGAATAATCCTTTTTTTTTTTTTTTTTTTTAAAGTCAAGTAGTAGCTGGGAAGGCAGTGGGAAGCCAGTGCTGGTCCTTGAGCAGGGGTTCGACATGGTCAGTGCACTAGAAGAAGCAGGACTAGAGAAAGGAATATCAGGAGAGCTTGTGGGACAGTCCAGGGGAGAGGTGCAAAGGCCTGAGGAGAGCTGGAATGGGGTCATGAGGAGAGTGGCAGGGTGGGAGAGATTTAGAGGAACAAATAGCCAGCATGCATAGATAAGGGGCTCAAACCTAAAGGCCCACTGGGCCCCCACAGGGATAAGCAGGGAGTTATGGGGTCTGGGACATTTTGCACCAGCTGATTGTTGCTATGTAAGAAAGAAAGCTCCATGAGGCCACGTCTTCTCATTTTTTCAAAAGAAACAAGCAACTCGGACATTTTAAAGGGCAAAATCTCCTGAAAATTATGGCAACTAAATTGGAAAAGTTTTACCTGTATAGGACCAAGCTGTGCAGGTCTGCCATGTCCTCTGTATGGACAAGGCTCCCAGAGATGAAAAAAGGGACGATGACACTGAGTTTTCTTCTCTTGAGGCCGAGGAGGCACACAACCCCAGCAGCATTCAGAGAGGGCTTCCGGGAGAAAGTAACATGGAGGAGTTCAGGGTAAGGTGCTTCCAGCTGAGAGAAAGGCATGTACAAAGGCAGGGTTGAGTGGAGTGAAAGAAAAAGGAGTAGAAACCAGGAACAGGCAATTCACAGAGGGAGATACGTGTGCAAATACACAAAGAGGTGCCTGATCTCGTTAGCCATAGGGAAATATAAACCAATGCCACTGCACACCCATTGGACTGGCAAAAATGACAAAGATGATCTCAAAAGGTGGTAACTATGTAGACCAATGGCAGCTCTAACATCTTGCTGCTGGATGGTGAGCTAGCTCACCTGCCGTGACCTAGCATTTCTGCCATGGCCATGTGCACTTAGCCACCCATTGCTTCTCAACCTTGATTGAGCAGATGGACCCCCAGGGGTCTTGTGAAAGTGCAGATTCCTGTGCAGCAGGTCAAGAACAAGGCCCAAAATTCTGCTCTTTGAAGAATTTTCTGGGGGTACCGGTGCTGTGGATCCCTGCACCACCCTTTGCAGAGCACTAGGAGAAATGCATAGGAACATCCCTAGCAGCACGTGTAATAGCAGAAGACCTGAAAACAATCCAATTATCAGTTGATGGGAGGATAAATAAATAAACAAGTAAATAGCAGTATAGACACACAGCCTTCAGAACAATTGAATAACAATTATATACAACAACAGACAAATTCTCATCAACACAGCACTGAGGTTTTTTTTTTTTTTTTTTTTTTAAAGACTATATACAGTGTGGCCTGCAGCTGTAGCCCTGTGGCTTCCGATCCCGTCAGATCTCGGAAGCTAAGCAGGGTTGGGCCTGGTTAGTACCTGGATGGGAGACCGCCTGGGAACACCAGAAGCTGTAGGCTTGGGAGAAGGACCTGGCAACCCCCTCCCAAAAATCAATCTGCCATTGAAAACCCTATGCACAGCAGAGAAGCACTGACAATAGTGTCTCCTCTGTTGTACAGAGGGTCACTATGAGTCGGATACCGACTCGACGGCACCTAACAACAACAACATATACAGTGTGGTACCTTTTAACATAAAATCAATAAATAGGTAAAAACAAACAACATATTATTTAGGTTTCACATACGTAATCAAACTAAAAACAATGAAACCAGGGAAAGAAAACCTGACAATTCAGAATCTTAGTGACCACCAGAAGGGCGCTGGGGGGTCAGTTGGTGTGCATGGAGCAGATACCAGATATCTGTTCTGTTCTAGTTCGTGGGCTGGGCAGTGGCTCCTGGGAAAATCTATTATATTGTGATGTGCTTTATATTATACTGCATCACACACACTGGGCCAGACATGGACCACTGCTGACAGCATGTCAGAGCCAAGTTCTCTGTTTAGCTCAGTTGTGTGTATCTGAGATCCATACTTAAAAAGAGAGTAGACCAAAGAGAGTTGGAGAGAGC
This sequence comes from Pedetes capensis, assembly GCA_007922755.1. Taxonomy (NCBI): domain Eukaryota; kingdom Metazoa; phylum Chordata; class Mammalia; order Rodentia; family Pedetidae; genus Pedetes; species Pedetes capensis. The sequence continues at coordinate 110,903 of VMDO01000539.1, read as the reverse complement.
AAGAGAGGTGGGGAGGGAGTGGTGTACAAGCATTGTCTACTTGGGAAAAGGTCATGAAACACCAGCAAACTGGGTGACCAGAGTAATCAGGGATCTTGGGAGTTAGTGCAGGAGTCATGGAATGGAGAGACTAGCCTAGAGGCCAGGGAAGAGCCGCTGTGGTAGGGAAGAGGCCCTGGGTGCCTTGGGCCTCTGATGATCTCCCCCATGCTAACCATCAAGCCTGTCAGCTCCGAACACGCTGGCACCAGAGCCAAGGACTTCAGAAGGGATCCTGGAAAAGGACAGAATGAATGACCCAAACCACAAAGCTTCCTAAAGGAAAGAGTCCCACTTGGCAGGAGGTAACAATGTAGCCCTTGGTAACGATCAGTTCTGGTAACGACCAAATCATGTAGTGACCACACTGGGTAATGATGAGTCCTGGTTTGTACAAGACTGATCTGCACCATGGGGTCAGTTCACTCTGGACAAGCTGGGCCAGCCCTGGGGGGACATGCAGAGGAAGGAACCTTGTAGGGCGTCACAGGCCCAGTTTCCCTGCAGGGAGCTTCCTCCCAGGGCTCCCACCCCAGCCTCCCCATTTCCTTTCCATCCTTCACATCAGCCCCAGAGAGAACTTTCTCCACACCGATCTGACTCCCCTGCTCAGAACCCTGTGTTGACTCCCTGTCCCCTGGGGGCACAGTTTGAACTCTGGTATTCAAAGCCCTTCATCACTCAGCTTTAGAACTTCTAACTCAGTTTCAGTCAAATCACATGACTCAGGTCCAGGCTCCACAGTTTCTCCTAAAGATAACAAGCTTCACACCTCAGTCTTTACCTGGATTGAGTCTTCCACTATGGTACACTCGGCTTCTCAGGTTCAACTCTGAGAGTGATGTACGCTGAGGAACTCTTCCCTGATGTCCATGTCCCACCTCAAATCCCAGGTTTTTATCCCCAAAATACTCTATGATGATAAAGAAACACCATGTCTCAAACATGTTTTCAATGTAGTAAACATTGCTAGTGCTGGCCTTGGACCCAGTTCTAGCCAGGGAGGATGGCTCTTGACCATTGGCCCCCAGCAGGTGCCCTCAAGATTGCCCCTTGTTTCTGCCCACTGGTGTTTTCTGACGTTGCAGAGCTGCCCAGCCCAAGCCCAGGTCAGCTGGCAAATGTAGAGGTGTTAATGCCCTCAGAAGAAACTTTGGTTTCTTACAGGGCAGGAAGTCATGGATAAATGCTCAGCCTCCAGCCTTCAGGGAGATAGTCTGAGGGTGTTCTCCAGTGTTTCTCAAAAGAAGCTTTAGCAGGAGGGAGTCTAGTGGTCCACCGTGGTCACCTGCTCCCTCGTGCACAGTTTATGGACTGTCTCTCTGCACCCTCTTCCTTCTGCCTCCTAGGATCACCTCCCAAATAAACTACCTGTACTCAAGTGCCTGTCTCTAGGCCTGCTTTGGGGGGACCCAAACTCAGTCATGCCTGTTGCCTTCCATCTCTTCTGCAATAGCTATTCCTACAGGAAGTAGCTATTTGAGGTTAAGGGCAACCTTGAGTTCTCAGATTGTGGCATTTGATAGACTGGGTTCCTGCTATGACTGTGCCACTTGCACCTGAGTGACTTTTCTCCCATAGGTCCAGCCAAAACAAGTATGAGATTCACAAACTGCTGGTGAAATTTATCCTGGGATAGAGAGCCATACAGGACCTGCCCTCTTCCTTCTCCTTTCCTGTATTTCCTGAAAGTTCTGTCTGTGTTTATGTATTTTGCTCTGCTTTGTTTTGCTTTGTTTTCATGGTGAGGAAGCAGTGTGGGTTCTGGAGTGAACAGGCCTGGATTCAAATCTTGGCTCCGCCACAGCTGGCTGTGTGTTCCCCAATCTCGTGGGCCTCAGTTTCCACAAGTGGGAAGTGGGCACAAGCACAAACACCTACTTGGGAGGGATGCTGTGACTTCCACGATGGAAGTGCTTGGTAAACCACAAAGTCCCCGGGGCTGGCACCAGGCCTGGCCTGGAGGAGGTGCCTGAGAAATGTTTGGAGAACACAGTAAAGCTTGGAGTGGAAGCCCACGGCGCTCCTGCTCTCGTTCACTCACTCGCCCATTCATCCGGTCTCACTGGTGCCCACCCAGGCCGAGCCTCAGGCTGGACCAGGGGGCTGCAGAGCTGCACAGGGAACATCTCTGGCCTCAGGGGTGCTGTCATCTTTGGAGGAGACCCAGGAGAACACACCATTCTCAGAGGGGCCCCAGCTGAGCACCACAGAGTGCAGGAAGAGGTGGCACCTAAGGTATGTGGGACCGGGCCAGATGAGCGTGGGAAGGACCGAGAACACATTCCATCAAGAGGATGTGTGCAGAGGCCCCGAGGCCAGGCTGGGGCACCCGTAAGCCGCTGCTGGAAGCTGAGGGAGGCAGAGCCTTGAGCTCCAGGGTGAAGCCAGAAAGGTCAGCAATGGAAGGATCATGATGACCTCCCAGGCCTCTCAAGGACTCAAGACTTCTACTGAAGGTTACGGGGGTTGAGAGAAAATGAAGATAAGAGTGAGAAAGAATCTTAGACTCTTTTTCTGAGCTGGGAACTCATTTTGCCTCTTGGTACTTTGGTTTCCTTATCTATACAATGGGGGTAAAAACCCCACAACCAGGATGTTCTGAGAAGAGTGTGTGCTCATTGCATGGCAGAGAGAAGGCAGGTGCACCGTGGAGCTGAGTGGAATGAACACATGAGTGAGCGACTGAGGGAATGAACTTCTGCCCAACTCAGGAGCACCGTGGACTTGCTGGGCCTCAGTCCTTCCTAGTTCCTGCCTCACTCCTAGGCTGACAGGCCCCAGGGCCACCTGGGGAGGCCAGTAGAGCCAGGGCCAGCGCTCTGTCCTTGCTCTCTGATGCCGGGTACCTTTTCCTCTCTGCCCCTCAGTAAGGATGTACCTGCAGGCCCTGCCTTGGTACTTTCTGGGACGGGAAGGCACTTGGGTCCACTTGTCTCCCTGAAGGGCCAGAGCAGCCTGCCTCTGCTTCCCAGATGCCCAAGCCACCATCTGCTCCCACCGGAGCCCTCGGCTCTTTTCTTAAAATAATTCCTCCTGTTTCCTTGGAGACATCTCTCACGTGGAAGAAAGGGAAGGAGGGAGGGGAATGAAGCAGGACAGGTTGGTCCTGTTTTCTGAGGACCTACTGTGTGTCAGCCTGATCCCCACACCCCCTCTAAGCTAAGGGTCACTCTCCTGTTGCAGATGATGAGACTTGCAGGACCTGCCAGCCCTTGTCCCCAACTCACAGCAAGTAAGACAAAGCCCAGGATCTGAACTTGGATCTGCAGGACTCAGAAGCCAAAGCCCACTTGACACAGTGCAGAGGTGTGTTTGGGACTGTGAGGGACAGTCCTGCCCTTATTCCAGGTCTGAATGCCATGGCCAGGGCCCTGCCTGTCTTCCCCAGCCCCTCCTTCCTTGATGGAACTCAGAATATATTTCTGGGCCCCCCTGTAAATCAGGCCCAGGTCGGTGTGGGCGAGCATGGGGCAGGGTGGGAGGAGTGTCTGAGATTCTCCCATAAGACAGAATCTTCCTCTCTTGGAACGCCACAGGGGGGGCAGTGGGAGGGATGAAGGAGAGAGGAAACATGAGCACCCGCCCATTTATTTCCTGTGCATAGCAACAAAGGCTTCCAAAGGGTCATCTCAGCTGTTCTTCCCAATACCCCAACTGGGAGGAATTAAGTACCCCATTTTTCAGAAGAGATATTGAGGCCCAAAGAAGTAAATTCATTTAATGAAGGACACACAGGGAGGAAGTGGTGGAACGAGGAGAAAGTCCTATGGTATACTATAGCGGACAGAATAGAACTTGCTGGAATTGCCCCAAGACCTATGCAAAGCGATGCAGTCCGTATGTGTGGGGGTGGGGAGGGGACTTGTGTCCAGGATCTCAAGGAATTGGGTGGAAAGGGAGAAATGGAAAGGTGTGGGAGGATAGGTCTCAGCTACTTTCTGGTCTCAGCCCTCTTAAGCCAGCCCCAAAGTCAATGCCATCAGGGTATCTGGCACCACTCACCCTAACAAAGGGACAACCAAACCCCATCTGCTTGAGAATCCAGGGACTCTCACTCAGAGCATCTCACAGTGGACATCTGGTCAACCCCAAGCCTGTGTCCGTGTTGGTCCCTCCCAAACCACTCCGTTGTTCGCCCCATTGGTCCAAATCTTGGGTTTAGAGGCAGCGCTCACATCTGATGGCTAAGCCTAGGAGACAATGAGGCTTTTTGCAAGGTTTCCAGCAGAAGCAGGACCTTTGTCACATCCACATGGGGGTGTGTCCTGTGCAACCTGCTTTTCATCTCCGGTGCTGGAGGGCCAGGGGCCATACTCTGCAGTGCAGGTCTTACTACAGGGTCTACGACAGCCAGGGAAAGAGGAAGGGAATTCTGGGTGGAGGGCTTGGAGTGAACAAAGAGAATAGGCAGGGGGTACTCAGGGAGAAGGCAGCAGCCTGAGTGCAGGTGTGGGGACCCATGGTGAAGGTAGGTCCTGTGCAGGAGGCTTGATCACAAAAAGACCTTGCGTGCCATACAAGCAGCTCAGCCTCCATCTGGCAGGCAAAGGGGAGCTATCCTGGACCTGAGAGCCCAGAGGGAGTGATCAGATCAGGCCTGGGTTCATGCAGAGCTCTCTGGCGGCTAGGGTGGAGGAGGGTTGTCGAGACAGGAGGAGACAGGGGTAAAGGAGGCCAGAAAGGAGGCTGCTGAGGCTCTCCAGGGGAGAGCAGATGGGGCCTGGCCTGGGCTGGAGTGTGGAAAGAAGAAGATAGAATCGGTGGGAGAGATGGCAAGGAAGCACATCCATCACTTGTTGCTGATGGGTCCCAAGTGGGGTGAGGGAATAGAAGGAGATAAAAAATGAGGCCCTGGGTTTTGGCAGGGTGGCTAGTAGGGCTGCCCTTGAGGCAGGATGTCTGGATAAAGTAATGGGGAGGAAAGTCCACCTGAGGACTTCTGTGACAGGTGGGACACACAGTGAGCTCCTCCCATGGGCTCTATGTCTCACAAAGAGCTTCCAGTCCATAGTATCTGGAGCCCCTGACAACACAGAGGGTTGAATGAATGAAACAACCTTTTGCAAGGCTCAAATAGTGGGGATTATGGATCCAAGGGTTCACTAAGTGGCTCTGGGTGAGGAATTCTACCTTGAAGACCAATACTTTTCTCCTGCCCTCAAGTAGCCTCCCAGGCATCTGGAGGCTTACGAGAAGATTGTCCAGGAAAATGGACAATCAGGGGAAAGGCTGGGCCTGGAGAGAGAATGACAGAAGGCACAGAATGGACAAGGTCAATCACAGACAGGGAGAGACAAGAAAATCACTGGGCAGAACCTCAAGAAACAGCAAGTTTCATGGGTTGAGCAAAAGAGGTTAAAAGGATGTGAGCAGAGAGGCAGAAGGCAAACCAGGGAGTGATGTGGGACAGGAGCCAGGGAAGATCATGCTTCCAGAAGGGGAAAGTAGCTAACACAGAAAACTGTTTTTCCTGTCCTACCTTGACAATTCCTGTCATTGCAGATACCTGGGCCCTGAAGTGAGGGTACACAATAACCGTAAAGTGCTAGACAGAGCCCTGGGGTAATTGTTCTAGTCCTGGGTTTGCCACCTCTCCAGGTGTCCATGGACAAATCCTTTCCTTCATACACCTGTTTCTCCCTCAGTCTAGTAGGGAGGCTCCAGTTTTTGAAAAAGTATATTGTTTTATTCATTCAATTAATTTGAGAAATGTTTACTGAGAACCTGCTACATGCCAGATACTGTTCTAAGACTTGGAAACTTCAGTAGACTAAAGAGATAACGAACCTGCCCAATATAGCTTACACCTTGTAAAGGGAACTGATCAACAAATAAACAAACAAACAAAAACATGTAAGAAATAAGAAAATGACATAGCTCACTAGATGGTTACAAGTTTTATTAAAAAGAAAAGCAGATCACCATAAGAGGAGTTGGGAGTGTTAGAGCTGGTGCAGATTACCAATTTTAAATAGGGTAGTCAAGTAGAACTCACTGAGAAGATAATATTTGAGGACAAGAATAAAGCAGATGTCCTTGCAGATATCTGGAGGAAAAGCATTCTAGTTGGAGGGAACAGCTACTGCAAAGGCCCTAATGTGAGAAATACTAAAACCTCCCTGCTTATAAGATGCTAGATTTAAAAAACATTACATGGATGTGGCTAAATCTTAAAGAAAGTAGGGATATCTTCTCATGCCAGGAACAGAGCAGAAATATGAGACCAAACTGAGAAGCCTGCACTGAAGTTGCAGGACGCCATGCTCACAAAAAGTCTGTGAACCACATAGGGCAGAGAGCCGAATGAGCCAGAGACCAACCAACATAAATTGTGTACTCAGGAAAGACTAGACCACTGATGGAAGGGTGGAGGTTTTTAAGAAATCCTGCCCATAAAGACAGACTGGTATATCTCAGCCTTGAGTGTAAGCGAGATTAAAGAAAATGTGCTGAGAAGTTGTGAACACTGACTGACCCTCACATGGACTCAAGATTTGACTTCTAAGTGCTGATGTGGTACCAAACATTCAAGCTGAGGATTTCAATTTTAAAATGGACCTGAAAGTTAACAAAGCAAAAGTTGGTTCTGCGGGGAAGAAAAACAAAAAGAAAAGAGAAGGAGACAGAGAAAGGACTCAAATTAAAAACCTCAAGAGTGAAGAAAGGACATGGCTACAGATACTACAAATATTTTAAAGGTAAAAAGAAAATATTATACACATCTTTATAATTTAAGTGAAATAGACTTATTCCATAAATCATTACATGTCAAATGGACACAAGAAGAAATTTAAAAAATGGAATAGATCTTTATCTATTAAATAAATTAAATCTGTAAATTAAACCCTTCCTACAAAGAAATCTCTACGTCCAGAAAGTCCCACTGGTGAGTTTCCTCAAACATTTAGAGAATAAAAATATTAATCCTACAAATTCTAGAGAATAGAAAGGGAGAAAATATTTCCTGGCTCAGTTTATGAGTTCAGCCTAAGCTTTTATCAAGTTTTGAGAATATTATAAGAAAGAAAAGGCATAAGTCAAGACCTCCATGAATGAAGATGCAAAAACACCAAAGAAAGAGCTGGAGCCAGCCACAGTGGTGTGCATCTGGAATCTCAGTGACTCAGGAGGTGGAGGCAGGATGACTGTGAGTTTGAGGCCAGAGGCAGTGTGATTTAGTGAAACTTTGACTCAAAATAAAAAATAGAAAATGGGCTGGGCGTGCAGCCCAGTGGAAGAGAGCTTGCAAAGTATGTGCAACATCCTGGGTTCAACCCCCAAGTACTGAAAAGTAAGAAAAGGTTAACATAACAAATCTAATGATATATAAAAAGCTGTATCATGACCAACTATGATTTATTTCATGAATACAAGGCTTGTTTGCCATTCTAAAATCAGTATAACTCCCCACTTTAACTTTAAAAATGATCATTTCAAAAGATGTGGAAAACTTATTTGGTAAAATTCAACACCCATTCATGATAAAAAAAAAAAATATTCTTAGCAGACTAGAACTTGAAGGAGCATTCCTTAATCTTTAAAAGCCATCTACAAAACCCTACAGTTAACATCATACTTGTCAGTGAAAAATAGAACATTTTTCTTTTAGATTAACTGTTCACTATCATATTTATTCAGCATTTATTAGAGCCCCTAGTCAGTGTAATAAAACAAGAAAATATGTACAAATTGGAACATAAGAAGGAAAAATATGATTTTTCACAGCTGACATATTGTGCATGTGGAAAAATCCAGAAGAACCTCCAAAATATTAGGATTAAAAAGTGAATTTAGCAAGGTCTTTGTATACAAAGCCAATATTCAAGACTTAATTGCTTTTTATATATGAGTAACAAATAACTAAAAATAAATTTAAACAAACAATAGCATTTTTAATAACAATAAAATCTATCAAATACCCATGAGTATCTCTAATGAAAAATAAGCAAGACTTCTAAACAGAAAACTATAAAACATTGCAGAGAGAAATAAAATAAGATCTGGGTAAATCTGAGAAATATACCATGTTCATGGATTGGAACACTGACCATTTATAAGGCTGGTTCTCTTCACATGGATCTATAGATCCCAGTCTCAGGCCTTTGGTTCTAAAATTCTAAAATTTATATGGAAATTCAAAGACGTCCAATTGTGGTGATTATATTGAAGAAGCAGCAGAAAGCTATAGGTTTAACATTACTAGATTTCAGGATATATTAAAAAGTATGTTGCTATAGTTGTTAGGTGCTGTTGACTTGGGTCTGAATCATAGTGACCCTATGCACAGCAGAATGAAACACTCCCCAACACTGTGCCATGCCCAGCACTATTGTCAGTGCTCCTCTACTATTCATATGCTTTTCAAAGGCTATTAAAAAGTATAGTAGCTGGGAGCCGTGGCGCATACCTGTAATCCCAGCAGCTTGGGAGGCAGAGGCAGGAAGATCACAAGTTCAAGACCAGAGGCAATCTGTGTAAGTTAGCAAGACCCTGTCTCAAAAAAAAAAAAAAAAAAAAAAAAAGTAAAAATATGGGCTAGGGGGTGCAGCTCAGTGGTACAGCACTTGCAAAGCATGCAAATGTCAGATCCTGGGTTTAACCCCACCATGTTACAAAAAAAGAAAAAAAAAAGAGGAGACAAAGTTGGATGACTGGGAGTACTCAACTTTAAGATTTACTGTTGAGACAGTGTGATATTGGCAAGGGAAAAGACAACTAGATCAATGAGACAGAATAGAGAGCCGAGAAATAGATCCAGATGAACAAAGATATACTCTTTTCAACAATGGTGCTGAAACAATTGGATATCCACATGCAAAAAAACTCTATGCACAGACCTAATACCCGTCACAAAAATTAACTCCAAATGTATTATAGACTTATATAAAACACAAAACTATAAAACTCCTAGAAGATATCATGGGAGAAAGCCTAGATGACCTTGGATATGCCAATGACTTTTCAGATATAACACCAAAGGCATGGTACATGAAAGAAATAATGACAAGCTGGATTTCATTAAAATTAAAAACTTTTGAGTTGGGCATGGTGGTGCATGCCTACAATCCCAGCACTCGCGAAGCAAATGCCATAGGATCACTAGTTCAAGGCCAGCCTAGCCTACACAAGGAGCTCCAGGCCAGCTGGAGCTACATAGCAAGACATTGCCTCAAAAGTAAGTAAATAAATACATAAATAAATAAATAAATAAATAAATTTAAAACTTCTGCTCTATGAAAAATAATAGGAAATTTTTACAAAAGATAAATCTGATAAAGGACTGTTATTCAAAATATACAAAGAACTTCTAAAACTCAGAATAAGAAAACAACTTAATTTTTAAAAATGGACCCACAACCTTAATACATATCTCACCAAATAAGATAAACAGATGGCAAATAGGCATATGAAAAACATGCAACATTATATGTCACTAAGGAATTGCAAATTAAAATAATTTAGAATGGCAAAAATCCAAAACATTGACACAAAATGCTAGCAAGGATATGGAGCAACAGGAACTCTCATTCATTACTGGTGGGACTGGGAAAAATAGCCACTTTGAAAGACAGTTTTGTGTTTTCTTACAAAACTAAACATGCTCTTACCATATAACCCAGCAAATGTGCTCCTTGGTATTTACCCAAAAGAGTTGAAAACTGTCCACACACTCGCACATGAATGCTAATTTCAGCTTTACTCATAACTGCCAAAACTTAGAAGCAACCAAGATGTCCTTCAGTAGGTGAATGAATAAATAAACTATGATACATCCAGTCAGCAGAATATTATTTAGTGCTAAAAGGAGATGCTCTATCACCATGAAAAGACCTAAAGGAACCTTAAATATACATTGCTAAGTGACAAAAAGGCAATCTGAAAAGGCTTCATACTATATGATTCCAACCATATGACAATGTGGAAAAGGCAAAAATTATGAAGTAAATGAAAGGATCAGTGGTTGGTAGAGTTTAGGAGAGAAGGAGGGGTCAATAGGTTGAGCACAGAGGATTTCTGAGGCAGTGAAAATACTCTGAATGCTACTATAATGGTGGATCTAGGTCATTAAAGGTTGGTTCAAACCCATAGAATATACGATACCAAGAGTGAAGCCTAGTGTAAACTATGATCTCTGCATGATAATGATGTGTCAAAATAGGTTCACTGATTGTAACAAATGTAGCACTCCAGTGCAGGATTTGGATGGTGGGGAGGTTTACAGGCATATAAGGAAGAGAATATACTGGGAACTCTCTGTGCCTTCTGCCCAATTTTTCTATGAATTTAAAACTACTCTAAAAAATAAAATCTGAAGCCAGGTGTGGTGGTGCACACCTGTAATCCCAGCGGCTTGCGAGGCGGAGGCAGGAGGATTGCAAATTCAAGACCAGAGGCAGTCTTCATAATTTAGCGAGATCCTGTCTCAAAAAAAAAAAGTAAAAAAATGGGCTGAGGGTGCAGCTCAGTGGTCCAGTACTTGCAGAGCATGCAAGCATGAGGCCCTGGGTTCAACCCCCAGTACTACAATAAACAAACAAACAAACAAACAAACAAACAAAGTCTGAGCCTAGAGATATAGCTCAGTGGTAGAGCACTTGCCTAGCATGCACAGGGCCCTGGATTCCATTCCCAGTTCCACACCAAAAAAAAAAAAAAGTCTGTTAAAAACTAAATAAGCAAGCTGAGTGCAGTGGTGCATGCCTTTAATCCCAGCAATCTAGGAGGCTGAAGTAGGAGGATTACAAGTTCAAGGCCAGAGGCAGCCTGCAAAATTTAGCAAGATTCTGTCTGCACATACCAAAATTAAAAAAAAAAAAGGACTTAGGGTGCAGCCTAGTAGTAGAGTACCTGCAAAGTATGT